>OZ023245.1:8634223-8991468 GCA_964006365.1 Trididemnum miniatum
TTCGCGTTTGACTGTTTATTTTTGCGTTTGACTGTTTATTTTTGCGTTTGCTTATTTGCTTTTGCGTTCAGTTGTATGTTTTTGCGTTGGTATAAATATACAAAAAAACATACTGCAAATAGAGTGAACAGTTGGCGCCCCATATGTGGTTTTCTAGTTCGCGTCAAATCTTTACTTATGACTTCAAAAGTGTGCTAAATTCAAAATCGGTAGAAGTGATAAGTTAATTGTAACCAGTGTTGTAGTCGAGACCACTTGCTTCGAGACCAAGACCGAGATCAAGACCGGAAAATTTTCTTGAGACCAAGACCGAGACCAAGACCGGTCGTCTTTTGAGACCTTTGGTTCGAGACCGAGACCAGGAATAATCGAGACCAAGACCGAGACCGGCAATTATTTGGCATCTAAAAATAAATCTATATCACCAAGTTTAATCAATTTATTTTTTATTTTTCCAAAAAACTAAATTTCAAGTAAACAAGGATTTTTAACATTTCCAAAGAGAGCCTTGCTTTCTGTGGTCGCATTATCAACCCGCTTTTGCCAAAATTTCTTTCTACCGTAGCCGAAGAAGCTGGTATTATGTAGTGTGTACTTGGATAGTTTAAAAAGAGCAGGAAATTTACTCACGGCCGGTGCCAAGGGGGGCCTGGCTCCCCCAATCAACATGCTTGCTCCCCTTCAACCAACAAGCTTACTCTTATGAAGACAGCGGCTTCTGTGCTTAATTTTAAACTTTGGCCCCTCCAAGTCGACTGCTCTGCCACCAGCTCTGATTTCACCACTCCTCTGTTTCCAAAATTCAAAAACATTTGAAAGCACGGTTATTGTTGTCACTTAATTCAAACATTTCATGGGCTGTGCTCTTAGGGTTGCCTTTGACGTTTCTTGGTTTCGTAGTTGTCTTTTGCTGTCATACTTGACAAAATTTTTTGGAACTCCGCAACTTTCGAACCGTCGGCTGTATTCTCTGCTGTAATTTCGAACCGTCGGCTGTATTTTCAACTAATAAAACTGTAGTACTTCAAGAAGAATTCGTTTTTTATGATTGACAAAGTTCTTAAATCTGCAGCGCTTCCAAAAACTTCAAATAAATAATGCAATTGCTAATCCCCAAGAAAATAGCTGCCGCAACGCTACTCGACCTCAACGACGCCTTTGTCAATTTCGTGTTTTACACGTAGGCTACTGTAAGTGGAATTTTTGAAAATTATATTTTGTTAACTTCGCTTTATAGTGTAAGAACCTAAATCATGCGAAACAAGCAACAAAAAAAAGAGTGATAGCTCAGCCGAATTTTTGTCTGCCTCCCCCGTCATGAATTTGGATATTGCACGTCAACGTATCAATACCTTTTATAAAAATCCAAGCGATATCAAAGGTGTAAATAGAAAATCGCCGACAAAGTGAAACAAACCTGGAGCAATATTTAATAGGTGTGACAATTCTTTCGCCAAAACCAGCAGGATGCTGCCAGATAAGAATTTTCACGAAAAGAATTTTTGCTTGAATTTGGCGAAAGAATTTCCACACCTATTTGATTAGTTGATGACGAATAGAATTTCGTTTGTTGATCCTGCTTCAAAACTTGCGGTATTGCTTTATCAGCATGCTGCTGTGGCCTGTTAGGGTGTGATAAAATTGTGCACTTTACAGACACCGCAAAAACAATAATTACATTGTGTAATAAAGACCTAAAAATGTTCGGTCTCGAGACCAACTTTGAAAGCACGAGACCGATACCGCACCATGTCGAGACCAAGACCATAAGCCTAAGTTCGAGACCGAGACCAAGACCAAGACCGCAAAAAATCAGTCTCGAGACCTACATCACTGATTGTAATTTCAGTGAAATAATTATTTAAGTGACCTATGGACAATATATCGACTCACCTAACATCAAATTGAAAATCACCAGTGTTTGTGGGAGGAATACGCCAAGTTGCATGTTTTGATGTGACAAAATTTGCAACTTGGCGTATTCTTCCCACAAACACTGGTGATTTTATTCCTCCCACAATATTTTGTCACATCAAAATATTCGCTGTGATGGTTCAAAGTTGTTAAAACAGAAATCGGCGGCAAACTGCAATAACAGGCACATCAATGCACTGTGCTTTTCAGGTCGTAACTCACAAGACAGCTTCATCTTGAATTTAAGATACACAAACTGTAGATCGATCAATTGACTGGCTTGGTAGCTGTTTGAAATTTAGCATTGTACAATGTGCTTGCTCTTTTCTAAAGTAATTTGGAACAGTGTTTGATGTATAGCCTAGCTTTGCGATTTCTAGTCCAAAGTTGATACTCTTGCTTTTCTAAAGTCAGATATTTTACCGTAGATAATTAATTTTTGTGTGCCATGATTAATGAAATTAATTATATTATTATCCACTTATCCAGTCAACTATTTCGCAACTTTTGCATAGCTCGATGTACTGTGTAGAATGTGAAAAATGAAAACAATGAGAAACTAGCAAATTATGAGAACACAGTAAGGTAATTAAAAATTATGCACATCACCCGTACCGTATGTGAAGTTTTTGTATTTCGGCTTTTAAAACACTTCTATATGTTTGGTGTTTCATTAGTAAAAGAGCTAAATGTGTAAGTGAATTAGGCCTGTAACCTAGAAAAAATTCGTTACATAGAGTTGAGGGAAGCAGCGAATGTAAGAAAGGAGCACAAAGCAAGGTATGTTTAGGAATACCTGCCAGTATAAAGCCTCTACTTTGGTGATGGCATCACCACTCTGGAATTCTTTTTCTTGCCACACAAGTAAGCAGCAATGACTACAACAAAGAGTAAAAATTAGGAGAGAACTTAGAGAAATTTCAACAATCGCACCTGCCGTAAAATAGCCATAATAACGTTTGCGGTTTCTGTGGAAATCCGCTTCACTGTCTAGAACAGTAGTTCTCAACCTTTTTTCTTTCGTGGCCCATTTTTTGATGCACAAAAGTTCTGTGGCCCATTAACTTTTTATCCTTCCTAAACGAGCATTCATCCCCAGGAGCGGATCCAGAAAGTATTGGTGGCGGGGATGTAATTTTGAATTAGGTTGAATGTTAGCTAAATACAAAGACGTTCAGACGTTTAGTCCCGGAAACGGGCGTAAATAAGCCTTTTTAAAATGTTTCATATCAGGGGCGTATTTAGAAAATTTTTCAAAGAGGGGTATCAAATTTCGTTACTTTTTCAAGCATAGTTTTTTTCCAGCAGAGTTGCGTTCAAGCAACTTAAGTAACAAAAACGACTCTAGGGGGGTCCGGGGACATGCTCCCCTGAAAATTTTTGAAAATTTGCATACTGTAATGGCCATTTTAGTGCTTTTTGAGCAATTTTCAGGCAAATTTTGTTTATAGTTTTGGTTCCTGATTTTGAGTACCGGTACTTTACCAAATATGATGCATTTTCGCCCTGTTTCGATTATGCTTGCTTAAGGCGACTCAGGCATATTTTTTTGAAGAGGTTCAAAATTAAGGCAAATTTTTATTCATCCAAAGCTTTGTGGAAAATGGCTGGTGGTAGGGGATGCATCCTCCACATCCTACTGGATCCGCCCCGTTTATCCCTTCAACTTGCAAATTCCACCTTAGGAAGCCAAGTGGCTTGCTTTGAGAACCACACTGTAGTTGTAGCCGCTTAAAATCTAAGTCCATACATGACGCGATAAAACGCATTGATTGCATCACGCCACCAACACAACGAGAAGTAAGTTCTATTAAGACAATCGCCTAGATTAGTTTCACAATCATTCCCCGAAACTACACACTATTAATTGAATAATTGGAATGAAAATTATCTCTCTGTAGCAAAAAAACAGTAGCGTCATTCATTGTTACTACCGTCAAAACTACTAAACAAATATAAAAGTGTAAACTTAACCATAGTGACACAAATGAAACAGAATTTTTCAATAAATCTAGCAATTTTTTAAAAAGTTTTGTGGCCCACCTCAAAATGTTTTCATGGCCCACCAGTGGGTCATGGCTCACTGCTTGAGAACCACTGCTCTAGAAGGTCGACATTCTACTTGCAATTAAAGACATACGCTATTATCTTTTTGCGACTATACATTTTAACTGGGTAGAACTCGATATTGCTCTCACTAACAAATATACTCACACTATACTGTAGTGCTGGCGGTGGAAATAATACTTTGACGAATGCTACGCTTAATTGATATCAAGCTAATAAACGAATAGCGCTAGTTTTATTGCTTTAAATCGCTTAAGGACTAAAGAGTGTTTTTGTTTCTAATTTTGCACTTATATTTACAGAACACATTTACACACATTTACAGTACACGAAGATGCTAATTTTAAAACTACATGTTCTTTTTTTCAGGTCTACATTTCTACAGCCAAATACTAACATAAACATGAATGTTTTAAACTCGTGGCGTAAGGTGAGGTGATTGTCAGGGTGTTACATATGGAATGTTATACGTGCAATGCATGAGCAGACTATACTAATAGAGCATTGGCTAAAATAAACTGTAAATAGACCACGTGATCTGCGCAAATGCAGAGGCTTCAAATGAAGCAGTTAAGGTTTTCCTTGCTCAACTCACACAAACTTGCGTAGAAATGCCCTGGCAAAAACATTACAATTTTTTACTGTCTAAGTCAGGGGTGTGCAAACTTTTTTGATAGCGGGCCAAATAGCAATAAGCGCAACATTGTGCGGGCCGCACGTTTAAATACGTTAACTTTCAGCTCTTGGTTACGTCCTTTCAGTTTACCATAAACACCGTCAGCATGTTTCGAGTCATAATGTTGTTTAATGTTGTACTCTGTTAACATTATAGTTTGATTGCAAATCAAACACGAGGGTCTGCATTTTCGATAAAAAAGTATTCAAACCTCCATTTTTCATTAAATTTTCGCATCTCTTCCTCTGCTTTTCTATTTCTTGTCTCTTTGGAATTTGCGGAATCTGCCATTGTGGAGCGGTGTATTAATCGAGACTAAGGTTTAAATTCGCAAAACTCTTGCATGTAGATTGATCGAATTAGACAAAATCAACAAATATGCTGAAAGGAAAATTTGCGGAGATAAAAAATGTGCGTAACAGAGAGGACAAAGAATGAATAAAGGGTATCTTTGCTAAACTATAGGCTGTAATGATGGTTTAATTGTATTATTCGCAATTATTGGTATAGCCTGTTTAATACGTTTTTTCCGCCTATCACGCCATTCTTATATCCAGTGAGGTAGATCAGAAACTCGAAAAAGTAGCCTAATTGAGAAACACATGATTCGCCAATATTGTCCCGTATTTTTTCAGGTAATTAGTTGTCGCTTTTAAGAAAATGTACCAAACTTTAACCAGTGTACCGAACCACATTGGACTGACTGATTTTCTTTTCTAAAGATATCCATTGCGAAGCCACGAGAGTGAATTGTCCCAGCATAGATATTCATTTAACGCTGACATGATCTTCAATTGATGCAATCTTAACGTCATCAAAAAAAATCAAATCTTCATTATATTTGCGGTATTACGCCGAAGCGTGTAACGAATGGCGGGGCCCATCTTCGCAGCTTAGCGCCTGGGCAACACAGCTTCGAAGAAACGTCACAAGGATGGCGAGTCGCTGGGGACACTGTGCCAATTTAACCGGCCTGGGAATCGAACCCCACACCTCCCGCACCGATAGCGTGCGCTCAGCAACTGAGCTAACCGGCTTCAATAATGACTATCTGATGCTAGGTAGTCTTTTGTAGTACACTTTTTCATCTTCGCCGGTGTTTAGAGTGGCTTTGTAGATAACGGAGCTTTCACAACATTTGCCGTTCATCGGGCAGTTTGTCTTAACCCTACACGCCCCACTCTATACTACATAAACTTTTTAACCGGAAAAGCATAAAGGTCAGCTACTCCTGCACCCCCAGCATTGGTTCTATCATCAACCAACACAATAAAGGCATCTTGCGCACCCACCGAGATGTCAAAAGCCTACCTCCACCTAAGCATTGCAATTGTAGGGTTAAGGCAAACTGCCCGATGAACGGCAAATGTTGTGAAAGCTCCGTTATCTACAAAGCCACTCTAAACACCGGCGAAGATGAAAAAGTGTACTACGGAAGCTGCGCAACAACATTTAAAGCAAGGTTTAACAACCACACTCATTCTTTTAGGGAGCAACATAAACGTAACGCAACCGAGCTCTCTAAGGCTGTGTGGAACTGCAAGGACGCGAAAATAGAACCCCTAATAACCTGGTCTATTGTTTACCGCGCCCCGCCGTACCGGAATGGTGCCAAAAGATGCCCGCTTTGCTTAGCCTAAAAGCTATTTATTTTGCAGGCTGACCAAAAATCTCTTCTAAACAAAAGATCTGAACTCATTTCAAAATGCCGCCACAGAAACAAAGTATACTTAAAAACCTGAAGTAATGACTTTGCTTTTTCAAAGAATCGATCCCACCCGCTCACATCGTCTTCGTCTGGTTCCCCGTCTAGCAATCGTAATCAAGCGCTTACAACTGTTGTTTTTTCTGCCCCTCACCATCGCTGCTTTGTACTTTACAGCACTGCAAAGTTTGATGCCCTCAGATGCAGTGTTCTCTTACGCTATCGCGCAAATCAACCTTGAGTTTCGTCCTGAAAGTCTACATTGTTTTATCATTTTGCCGTTTCAATTTTTGATGTTTTATTGTTTTAGATTTTACCATTTATAGTTTTTAGCGTACCCCCTGAAGAGCCTCACGGCAAAACAGCCTGTTGGGGGTTTTTAATTTTTAATTTCATTGGGTGACCGATTTTCTATACCAGTTTATAATGTATTGAAAATCAAGATCGCTGTATTAATAGACTTAACATTAACTTATAAAAATAGTTACTTATTCATTCTAATCCAAACCCAAACGCTTTAGGTTTAGGAGGAAAAAGTAAAAAAAAATTTTTATAATGACTGGACGTTTCGACGACATAGATTCAGCTGTCATCATCAGCAGTGCATTTTAGGCAGTACAAAACTCTAAAGAGATGATAATAGCTGAATCTGCTTCTGATGATGGCAGCTGAATCTTTGTCGTCGAACGTCCAGTCTGTATGAAAAAAACTATGCTTTGGCTTTAATTTTCCTTCTTAAGTTATTCTCTTTACATATTTATTTTGTTCAAATAAAATGCTCTATTTGTGACATTGATTGTATCAAGCACCTCGAGAAAACATGTGAAACATTCACTGGCCGCGGACCTCATTCTATTCAAGAACCGCAACCCTTCGCGGGCCGCACGATTTCTGGACGCGGGCCGCAGTTTGCACATCCCTGGTCTAAGTATTGATCTTACTATCTTGTGATTGTGGCCAATATCTGCCTGCAGGGCCGGATTAAGGCGGGGGCTGATGGGGCTGCAGCCCCAGGCCCACCGACCAAAATAGGCCTCTCGATTACAACTTATTATGAACAACTAAGTGATTTTTTCATCAATCAACTATTTTATTTTAGAGTTGAATACGAATTACCAATCTTTATAGGCCTAATCTATCCAGTATAGGTTAGGGCTAAGTGAGTGATTCAAGATTGTATCAACGCCAAAAGTTTCAATGATTTTACTCTTGAATTTAAATCACAAGATCTGCGGCAAGTAAACGAAATCCAAGAAGACTGATTACGAGTTTGTGAGATTTGGACATACTTTACGTTGCGAGATTCGGACCAGTATTGCGTTACCAGCCCAACGGCTGAGCCATTCATCGGAGCAGGAAACAGGGTCCAGAAGCCAGCTTTGAAATTATTCCAGCCCCTCCTAACAAATCAAATCTCTCTATGTTTTGGGTCAAAATTGCAGGAAGCAAAAAAATGCCAAACAATGTATATAAAAACATTCCGACGCAATATGATTGTTCTGCAGCATATTGTACAACGAATTTAACGGTTTTCGAAACAGAATTTAAACTGAATAAATAAAATTATGATTGATATGAATGTTCATTGCTGTGTAAATTTTGAAACAAATCACAATCAAATACTATCAATAGCCCAGCATCGGTTACAGTGTGTGATGTAACGTTCTATCCGGTAACTAGAAGGAAATCAATCTAAATCAGGGGTGCAGAACCGGTAAAGCACAGCATAATATTTTCAGCGGGCCACATTTACTTTTAATTGTTAAATTTCGCTTTAAAAAGGCACAATATTTTGTCGCAAATTTAACAACATTCATGCTGAGCTGTTTTTTTTCCGTAAAATCAGAGACTTTTGCGCGTTTTTTATGCTATAAATATATAGCATGTAGTTAAATGTGACGCAGTTTTTAAGAAATCTTAATGTTTTATATTCCACCATTTTGTTGTACACTTAACAATTAAAGTTCTGACGCGGGCCACATTCAAAACTTAAGCGGGCCGCAGGTTCCCCAACCCTGATCTAAATCTTCATTTACTCAAGATTACGCGGAAGGGTGATACATGTAGCGGGGGTCCATCTACGTGACATAGCCTGCAGGGCAACGCAGCTCCGAAGAAATGTCGTCGTTTTAGCGAGTCATTAATTTATGATTATTTCGTTGCATAATTCATAGACAGCAGCGTAAACTAAAGATGGTTTCACCATAGACTTATGGTTTCACACAAAATGCCGTACGAATTTTCGTAAAATGACGTTAGGATACGAAATAGAGCAGGGATGGCAAACCTTTTTAATTGGTGGATCAAATTTAAGGTCGTAGACCGAAACAAGAAAAAACGTGGGTTGTGGATGCAATCATATTAACGAGGGGCTTGAACCCAAGTTCTTCCGAAATCTGTACAAAGAACAAAAAAAAAGGATCTTCACCTCAAAAATACCCAGCTTCCCGTCTTCAATGCCGCAGTATGGAAAGATAAGCTTTTCTTCACTACGTTGATGTTCGTTACCGTTTTCTTCGTAATATTTTTGAAACTACAAGTGGGTCACTAGGTGATCCGCGGGTCAGTGGTTTGCCATCCCTGAAATAGAGGCTGTGAAGGAGGTTAACGCAAACTTTGCATGGCTTGGGGAAAACTAATCGTAGAATCACTTACAAAACAACAAATAGAAAGCGTATTTGCGGAAATTGGGGCTCTGCGGTATGACATCTTCTAAAGCTTTGTACGTGCAAAATAGGTTCAGAAAATTTGTTTTTTGAATGTGTTTAATACTGGTATGTAGGTTACATATTTCAGCAGGTCTAGGACTGACGGGGACAAAACAGGCCCCTGACTACCAAATAGCCCCAGGCCTCAGAAACCCTTAATCCGGTCCTGTCTGCCTGCACAAATCAAAAATGTCGATTCAATAAAATATCACCAGCATGGTGAAAAATTCGATAATCACTAATCAGTTTCGAAATTTCAGTAAACACTTCCAACAATCGGTGGAACTTCCCAGTGTTATCATGTACGTGACATTAGAGTTTATGTTTATTTTATTCATTTGGCCATACTTTTTGCGTAATAGAAACTACGTCATTTTTGCAAGTTTCCCTTCAGACTATTTTTACGACGTTGCATGAAATATCGTCCAAAAAATGTAAGATGTCATCATCCAAGTTTTCGGTTCTCGTTAAAGAATTAATCATCTTTCCTTGTTTAGTTTTGTAATTTGGTTCCATGTAATGTGGCGCCTCAAAAATGCAGTAGTGCCCACATGGTTACAATGGTCAACAATTTTTTTCAGCCGCGACTCAAACTCCTAGATCAAACCAAATAAGCTTATTTTCAATCTGCAAGCAGTTTTAGCCCATCAGGTAAGATTTTACTGATATTTGAGCTGCAGTAAAACTATTCAAAAAGTGATAATCACGCAACAATTATTTCTATCACAAAACATTGCAATCAATTTTTTTCAGCCGCGACTCAAACCCCTAGATCAAACCAAATAAGCTTATTTTCAATCTGCAAGTAGTTTTAGCCCATCAGGTCAGATTTTACTGATATTTGAGCTGCAGTAAAACTATTCAAAAAGTGATAATCACGCAACAATTATTTCTATCACAATAGGCCTACATTGCAATCCTTATTATGATGTCAAATTTTCTATTGCAGTCACATCACAATGTATTGTTTGTGAGTGAGCCACCGTCATAGTAAAACACAATGAGTATTTTGAACAGCGGGCAGAAGATTTAAGATTTTCTTAGTGTATGAGTTTTTACGAATGACTTCCACGAGGCACTAAAATAAATATGTTCTGTTCTCTTAGGACCAAATCATGCATCATATTAAATAAACAAAGTGTTCCACAATTCTATGTCAAGCAGAAGTTATGATTGACAGTTGCATTAGAATACGTATTGTCTTACACATGTGAACACTTACTAGCAACGATTGCGTTATTATGGTTATAAAGATACTCAGTGTTTCCATTTGAAAGCTATTACACACGTAGTGTAAGCGCTGGCAACAGGCGGCTGCCCATCAAGTTGATTCTATTTAACCAGCGATGCCGGGGCAGAACCGGAAGACTGATCTTCTCCACCAGCAGGCCGAAAATCAAAGAAACGTGAAAATTGATATTGCAAAATTCTATATCATACAAAGTTTTGGCTGTCTTGTTTAGCCAACACAAACACCGCAGAAAACATTAATCATGAGCTACTGGTCGTTAAAGCCTGATGTACATCGCCTATAAATAGAATCGAAGCATCGAAAGTCTAATAGCAAAATTTACACTATTTACTGCTAGGCGATGTCTACACTAAGCTACTAAAATGAAATTTAGGCTACAAACAACTAAGCTAAACTAAGAAACTACAGCTAACTAGCCTGACCGACATACAGTAATCGCAATCCTGATGCCAAAATGTGGTAATCGGTCAAAAATATTCAGAATACGTTTAAGATAACGTCGGGGACAAACAGGACGGCGAACGACTACAGTCCCTTAAAAATCTTCGTGAACAAGAGAACGAAATTTTTTCAACAAATGCCTCGTTCGTGGCAGGCTAAACAAAAAAAAAAAAAAACAAGATAGGCACCAAAAATGTTCGTGCGTCTCAATAGTTTCAAAGTTTCAGTCTCGAATAATATCTGTTTGTACACGTCTTGAACCAACAGAGTGTGCCCGTTGCCCTGGACAGCGGTGAGAATCCACCATCAGACGTTGAGTGTCGCTTCCCCTGAACAGCGGGGAGGGTCCACCATCAGACGTTGAGTGACGTTTCTCCTGGACAGCGGGGAGGGTCCACCATCAGACGTTGAGTGTCGCTTCCCCTGGACAGCAGGGAGGGTCCACCACTAAACGTTAAGTGACGCTTCTTCTAGACAGCGGGGAGAATCCACCATTAGACGTTGAGTGACGCTTCCCGTGGACAGCGGGGAGAACCCATCATCCACCATCAGACGTTGAGAGACGATTACCCTGGACAGCAGGGAGGGTCCACCACTAAACGTTAAGTGACGCTTCTTCTAGACAGCGGGGAGAATCAACCATCAGACGTTGAGTGTCGCTTCCCCTGGACAGCGGGGAGAACCCACCATTAGACGTTGAGTGACGCTTCCCCTGGACAGCGGGGAGAATCCACCATTAGACGTTGAGTGACGCTTCCCGTGGACAGCGGGGAGAATCCACCATCAGACGTTGAGTGACGCTTTCCCTGGACAGCGGTGAGAATCCACCATCGGACATTAAGTGTCTCTTCCCCTGGACAGCGGTGGGATCCACGATCGGACGTTGAGTTGGGAAGATCCACGATCGGACATTGAGTGTCTCTTCCCCTGGACAGCGGGGAGAATCCACCATCAGACGTTGAATGTCGCTTCCACTGTTAGCGGGAAGATGTTTGGCAACCCATTGCCTCCACCATGCAAAAGCAATTCTACGGGGTTATCGGTAGCCTCTTTTTAAAGTGTCCTTCGGGTCAAACTCCATCTGAATACCCCCTTCATTTACTGGCACAAGAAAACCAGTTATCAAACCCAACGGGCGGAGAGCTTGCAGCATGTTTACATTTCCGGAACAGCAATCAAGAGGCTGGCAATTCATAACAAATTCGGCTTCTCGCATGATAGCCAATAACTCAAAGTCTGAAGGAGTGCGCTTGGAGTATCCAGGATCAGTCACTGCTTCAGTAACTTCTTTAAAAGTTCAAATCTGTCTTTCGACCAATCCTTGATCGCATTTTTCAGAACCACTATGACTGGATGTTTGATGCCTCGTGTTCCTTTGCCATCGAAGTGCAAATTCTACTTCATGATGAAGTGTATTAACAGGAAGAGGTCGAGTGACTGAAAGGATCAGAACCCCCCTCATATTCGCCACAATATTTAGCATCTTCCAATTACCAGGGCACAGAAAATTACTAGAGTCCAGGATAGATCAGCCAAAAAACTGCTCTTTCAACACCGATTGGTTGAAAGCCTAAAAGCCGTCCCAGGACGCGATAACGAAACTACGTTGAAGATCTTAATTGGTCTCGCCTTGGCATCCCACCAGAGCATCTAGCTTTTGTAGCAGAGGATCGAGACGCTTGGAGGCTCTAACTCGAGCAGCTGCCCCTGCGACCCCCCAGGATAAGCGGATCTAGAAGAGTTAGTCAGTTAGTAGGTTAGAGTACAGAAACAAACATCAATCATCACTCAAAAGTTCTGAAATGAGTTTTTTTTGTTACCGAGATAAAAACCCACATTTTGAAGAAGCCTTATGCCCTATGCACTTGACTCAAGCTGATAACACTGGTTTAGATTGTTATTACTATCTTCTTCTTTATCACTTTAAGGTAATAAGGACTGCTTTATGGCGTCGCTATCATCATCTTTATCACCTGAAAAGGGTATAGTGAACTCACAAACCAGTATTGGTAAATTATTGTAATGTCTCCAATTTTCACGTTGGCCTAATGCCTAAGGAAGAGTTTTTCAAAGTGCTTTGTGCGCGACTTTTTTGTTAGCTTCAATAGAATAAATATTGTTTGGTGCAGTTATAAACAAAAGTTCATCAAGTCGTGCCTCAAGAAATCAGTTTTGAAAAAAAAGTCAAAAAGTTGTAACCCTATTGTACATACTGTATCTGTACTGTATTTGGTTTTGCTTATTCTGTTTCAATTCTGAAAGATTAACGAAGATTAATTAAAGAAGTTTGCGCTGTATTATGTGTCGTTACTTTTAGTAGAAAAATCATTAAGAAATATTCAAATATCACAAAAAATTGAACCCATTGCGGCCCGAATTATCGTCTAAGATGCAAAAGCAATTTGAAATTGTTAGGTCCACATTCATGTCACACTCGCAGTTAGTTTGCTTCTAGTTTTCAATATACTCGCAGTATCACGCCGAAGCGTGTAAAGAGTGGCGGGGCCTATCTGCGTGGCGTAGCACCGGGCAACATAGTTCCGAAGAAAGGTCGCAGCGGTGGCGAGCCGTTGGCGACATTGTGTTCGATTTGAAGGCAATGTCTTTAACCATTACGCAGACCGGCGGGTTGCTTACCGTTTGAGAAGTCCGAACCCCTGTAACAAAAGCAAGAAGATTTTCTGTCGATTTGGAAAACTTACCCGCTTTGGGAAATTTGTACATCGCTTAAAACAGGTGGTTAGCTTTATCATATTATGGTGTTATTTGCAACAGTTTCATTAATGCAGCAATAAAAGGTATAGGTATCTTCGTATCGGTCTATTGTTTGACCGTCATCCTTGCCTTGGCAGTGTTGTAGGTACAAAAATGCCTCAACTTGATTGCACTTAAGCATATCACTTAAGGTTGCTAGTTTCATCAAGTTTGCCTCATGGACGTGGCAGAAGAGGTCAAGGAAGGCCATGGTACTTCCCCGAGGAGGGTTATTTCGCTACTTCTTTCGCCGATCCTAGAAAATTTTCTGCCGATGCCATTGGCTTCCTTACTTCAAATATTGCTGGCTTCCAATAATCTATAGCCAATTTTTCTCTCATTTTTCAAAATGAAATGCCAAGTTGATTTGTATTTTTCAAAGTATGACAAACAAAAGTGCAGTGGCACAGGCAATTTCAATGTTGATCTAGAACTGCAAATTGTTGGTAAAAATGTGGCAGAGATAAACGAAAAAATAATTTCATTGCATAAATACGAATTTTCGTATTCACAAAACTACACGTAGTAAGCATAATTGATCGTCGTGCAAACAGCCAAACGTGAAGCTTAAAACATATTACCGCAACGTGGCATCATCCCATTTGCACGAAATCCTGAACATTGTCATTCAATTTTGCTGCGGAATCGCGAGTTGTTTGAAGTAGAAGAGTTTTGGCTTGGTTTGAATCAGCAAGTGCCATGCCTCGCTCACATCGATTAATGAATCTGAGCATCATTTCGATTTCGTTATTGCTTTTCTTGGGATTAAGTAAAGCGTTCCATGCGATTTTTCTGTTAAAAGCATCCGTGTTTTGCAAATAGTTTTCATAAAACATCATTTCACGAGCAGAGTTTGCGCTTGGAATTCGCCGAGGTATTAACTCGCCTTTTTCTTTCATACACGACAATGCTAATCTTTTTAAACGTTCTGTGTAAAGGCACTCTGCCTTTTCTTGTATTTTCCGTCGTATCCGTTCTTGCTCCATATTTGACATCACAATCGGTTTTGCAGCGCCGCGTCGACTCCGCGGCGGAGCTGAGGATGCTCGATTTGCACCAAACCCAGTGGTAGATTCGCGTTTGTGAAACAACATAGCTGCGGGAGGTTTTACACTGTTTCTTCTTTTGGAGGAAGGTATTGAAGATCTGGCTCTTCGTTCTGAGTTGGAAACATTGCCTGCAAATCTAACAGAAGCAGCAGCTGTTGCTGGTCTCGATTGTTTGGCTACACGATCATTAGAATCTTGTATTTCAATAGTTTGGATTTCTGGCTCCATTCCGACGCTATGTGTTTCCTTGATGTCGGAGACTTTTGGAACTTGTTCAGTAACAAGGACTTCCTGTCTCGGATCTTTCTTTTCTTTAAATAAATCTGAGCTCAGTCTCTTATTCGGAGCGGTGCTTGGCCTCACATTAACACGGATCACTTCATCGATTGCAACTCCGTCTAAATCCTCATCGTCATCATCATCTGTAGAAGAAAATGCCGACAACAGTCTGTCACTTCGCCCGGATCGGGCGGAGTGCGTGCGGACACTTTGATTTCGTGACAAGGGTCTGTGAGGATGTGGTTCTACAACAAAATAACGATGAATTTTTGAGTTTAGCTCGTAATAAAAACTAAATTTTGTCCAGCGTCATTTAATTCGAGAAAGTTGGCGAACCTTCACCTTTTCATAAAGAGGCACAGCACACAATAAACTCCCTCCCACCCTCCACCCAAAAAAGAACTTCTGACCAACAATACCTATTCAGTAATTCACACGTTGTGGAAAAACAACTGCAAGTCTCGTGACAAAAACCAGAATTTTTTATCACATTTTTGATTCTTTATCCCAGTATTTATGACGCGAGAAGCAAAGGGCAGCAAAGTTGATGACCTTGTGCAATGTGCAGTCTCTGTTTAATTCCTTTTTTCTGGTCTACATGTAGACCTCATCCCAACCACATTTCAAGCGAAGGTGGAAACCCAAACCCAAACTGAAAACTGAAAACCCGGTTTTAAAGGAAATTTTTGAAACCCAAACTGAAACCTACTCAGCCAAAATATTGAAAACCTAAACTTCAACCAAAACTGTTTTTTCTTGAAACGTCAAAACCGAAACTGAAACTAAAACCTGTTCAAAATTTTCTAAAGTCTTGGGTTTTAAAAATTGTCATCGCTATCATTACCAGCACAGTTTCTTAATGCTGAGTGTCAAATAGAGAAGCTGAAAATACTAATTTTTGAGCCTTTCGTTTTTGCAGAATCGGAAAAATACGCAAGTCGACAGCTTTAAAGCAATTGCCCTGCAAACTGGGCCATCTGAGCTGCTACTTATCATTGTATTAAAATAAAAACGCCAAGAAGTAGAGCACTTACAGTAAATATCCCGTATTCACAATAAAATAGCTTTCTTGGATGAAACTTAAACCGAAACTGAAACCCAAAAACCGAAGCTGTGCGTAAGTAAAACTGAAACCAAAACCGGAATCTATTTTTCAACAGCAGTGAAACCAAACCAAAAGTGAAACCTGACATCTGGGTTTCAACACACCGAAACTGAAACTGACACCCTAACGCCAAGTAGCCGGGTTTCCACCCTTGATTTCAAGCAAGTTTTGTTGAATACAGTAGCACAAATCAAGTTAAGATAAAGAGTTTCATGCAATGACATCTTAACGCGGCCTCCGCGGCGGCAATTTAAATAGAAAAGTATAAAGATAAAAATGAAGAAACACTGAAATTGAATGGAAATCGGCGTACCTTCTACTCCGTACGATGTTTCACTGGGCAACCTGTTGTTTCTGTACAAATGTTCGGCTGATGATGGAGCTCTGTATCCTCCTCCACAACTTGCTTGTGCTTCCATGCTCACTTCCGGAGTTACCTATGATATAAAGCAGTGTGGTCCAACTTAGTTATATCGCGGGCCATAAAAAGCTGCTTACTTATCCCGCGGGCCGATGTTTAATACAGGGTTTCTCAATTGATTTTGGTCCGTGGACCACTACGCCTGTTCAGATATCTTCGTGGACCCCAAAAAAGGTGATTGGTCTCTATCGCAGAAAAACCCATGACTGGTGTGTGAAAATGCAAAGAAAGGGTCTTCACCACAGAAAAGGCCACAACTAACCAAATAGAAGGTCTCCACTGCAGAATGACCCGCGATTTGACAATAAAAATACATGCGTGAGCAAAAAAATTATAACAAAAACTACATAAAATTCAAGTAGCAGGACGTGGACCTCATTAACGGCCCACAAAGACCCATTATGTTATCAACGGCCAAGGACCCCTAGGGGTCCATGGCCCCCCAGTTGAGAAGCACTGGTTTAATAGAAGATGTTGATATTTGCTGTATCTCTGATTACGCATAAAACAGGACCTTTAAATGACCTTTTGTGTCATTGTTTAATAATACCAATACTATCAAAAAACGAAATCATTGCGTAGCGAATAATGCCCTTCTCCTAATTTCGAAATGCTAACGTATTTGGCAACATTTTTAAACTGCGCCCCTGTCTGTACCATTGTGTCGTCATAATCAGTAACTGAAAGGTTTGCATCATCGCTGCTGTTTTGGCATTCTTTTTTTTGTGTCGAGCGCATGTTGGTAAAAATGAAAATTAATTATTAGTAACTCGCTTTTTCTCAATATAAGGCGGTTAAAAGCGATCGTGAAGGACTCTAGCGACCGAGAGTTTTAAGCAAGCTTGTGGATACTGAGGAAGTCGAGTGTTTTATCATTTTGCCTGTTGGCCCCGGCTCATCCTGGTTGTTGCCGACCTGAAACTGCCCTTCGACTCCCACAATTGCAACAACCTGAAACGTAACCCGTTGCAATTCGATGAACAAAACTCCACATAGATTATACGAAACGAAGCGGTACAGGCTGTTCAGGACTAAATTTTAAAAAGCAAAAACGTAAACGCAGTCGAAAAGTGCAAAAACAACGACTAAGCAAATGGTTTCCGACCAGAACGTGCAAATCACCCGTGATTCAATGCGGGCCAAAAAATTACTTCGCGGGCCAATTGAACACAGGTACAAAAATGAATACAATTTCTGGGCTTCGGTAGCCTATATCTAATGTTCGATGCTTTGTGAGCTATAATGTCTGAAAGTATTTTTCAAAATGCTTGGGCAAAACTAAATTGATGGTTTGCTTTTCCAGTACCGGTAGCAGTAAGTCATGCAAAATGTACTGTGCTTTCTTCTACTCTGTTTAATAAAACTCTATGGTATTATATCGTTAATACAGGGTGACCCCAAAAAAAAACGGGCCCCGTGTATTTAGAATAATTAGAATTGGGGCCCGTTTTTTTTGGATCATCCTGTAGAAAGGCGGCTTGGGGTAAATTCCTCAGTGTTAAAAATTTTAAAAGCTGGTGGACGTTAAGCAGAAACTTTATTTGAACAACAAGCTAGGAAATTTGTGCGAAGGCAAGACAAATCAAGGTGACAATGGTCATACAGTATACTGTAGTTACACTACCTCACCGCATGAAAAACAAGCTTGGGAGCGCCCGGGTTGTCGTTATTTTAATAGAAGTGAAACAAGTCTTAACCTGTAAAAGAGCCCGATAGGGCGTCCACACTCTCACATTTTTAACATCTCACCATTCGTTCTGGAGGAACCAGGCCTTTTTTCTTGTAGTAGATTCTAGGTGGGTCGTTGTCTCTGTAACCACCAGACAATGATTTTGCTTTGTTCATAAACACTTTGGTCCACTCTTGTTTTGCTCCATGAACTTGCCTGCGACGATCTCGTTCAAAAGTTTCCTGTTTCATTTGAACTGTTTCTAAACTGCGAAACAAGAATCTTGAAAAGTTACTTTAATCCAAAATTTTTCATCCTTTTTTACATATTTCCTTGTTCATGATTAGGCAATAAAACTCGGATTTCCAAAGACAAAAACGGTGAGTAATTTTTCAGACTTTTGCAAATCCTACCTTTGCTTTTTCGATTCTCTATCTCTTTGTTTTTTTTCTTCAACTTCAATCCTGTTTTGTTGGATAAACAACTGTCGATCATAAATTTTTTCCAGTTTTCTCACATAATTTTCTTCAACTGTAGCAATTTCCCGACTTCTTACACCTAAAGAAAAAGCATGTGGTTTAGTTTTCGCAACAAAAACCAGTTTTAATCATTTGACTTTTCAAAAATTAAAAATCAGTATGGTTTTCCCTTCACGTTATAACTAATTTTAACCGCACAGGTAAGTCCAACGTATAAAGTCTTTTACAATTATATAATTACATGGTGTCGTACGAAAGAAGTCATTCGAAATGGGTAATGAATAGTACTTACTATCTTTCTGCATAAGTCGGTTGGTAATAGATTGCTTTTCCAAATTAAGGGTGCAGACATTTTGAAAGAATTCAACACAATGATTTTATACACAGAACGCGCCAAAATAACATGCTCTAAACGCGTAATGATATCTGTTCGTAAGCCACAAAGATGTTGCTTCATTTCGAATATATAAATTAAAAAGTGCTATCCTTTTCACTGTATTGAATACCAAAAAACCAGACTGAGTTATTTTGTTGTGCGGTTTTGGATATGGTCCTCCCTGACTGTTATCACTAATTAGGGACGTAATCCCGAAACAAAATGGATCAAATCTTATCTTGCAAAAATTTAAAATTGCAATTATTTTTAGCATCTGCGAAAAAACATCTGTTTTCTTGTAGAGTAATTCCTTCAAAATGGCCAAACTTTGAGAAGTTTGTTATAACATATTGATACAATGAACAGAATCTGACCACTGCCATCGCCAATTAAGCTAGCCATCCGCTTACGAGTAAGTAAGTTGCCAAACGCATTGGCAAAATCTACTGCATAGCATACCTTTGCTCCAGTCTAAATGGGTCACCAATACTTTGAGTTTATCATTTTCAATTTTGTTTTTGTGAACACGAATCTTGTCGTTTTTTCGTTCTTGCTCCTGACGATGAGCGATCAGCTTCGCAAGTCTATCCGAATCCGGCATTTTCACACTTAATTACAACTCTTACGCAAATTCTGTAAAAAAAAATTAGAAAATTCCTTAAAAGCCGCGATCGCAGAAGGATCTTCCGTATGGCCTTGGTTTGTTCTTTATTGCAAGCTTTACATTACAACGTTCTGAGCAGTAGTATATGTACTGGCATAGCACCCGCACCTTAAAGTATTTTTTCGGCTTTGTTTGGTCGAACACGTTTTGTTTCTTTTATTGCCGTTACCCTACAGGCGTACTTTAAACGGATGCGATGATAATAGAATAACAACTTATTTAGCATTCCTGCCATGTTTTTGATAGTAACATTCCTGCCATGTTTTACCTAATTCCATCCCCCCCCCCCCCACCATGCTACTAGAGGCAGTTTAGGGCGCAATTTCTCCTACGTTGTTACATCAAGCGAATCCTTTTTTCTTTTTTTTTATTGAACCGTTCTGACAACCTATGCGCGGTTTGTCGATAGCCGCTCCTAAATAAATTCGTGACCGACGAAACTGACTGCCAAGATCGGCATTGGCGAACCCAGGGAAGAGGGAGGCTAAGATGGCTCAAGATCCTCCAAATTCTTAGTTAATAAACTGATGTACTAGCATTTGGATACTTATATTCACTGAAAACAGACTAAGAAGTAGTTTTTTCGATTCTCGCCACCCTCCCTTAAACGAATTTTTATATTCGGCTCTGACTAAAGTTGATAGAGATTTGATAACTATATTTTATTAACCGGTTTATGCAATGAAAAGTCGCCGATGAGCCTAGTAGAAGCTTGGCTTGAAGTATTCGATAAAGACAAAGCCAATTCCGCTTTAAAAAATATCCTAAAGAACTCCACCGACAGAGTGTCGCTCTAAGCGAGCTCCACATGCACGGATGAGGAATCTGCAAGCGCTTCGAACTACATCAACTGCGTAATATTTTATGCAGGACAAAAACCTTTAGTTGTTTATTTTGCATAAACATATTCAAGCGTTATACGTCGCAAATTGGCGACACTGTGTCCTATTGGAACGGCGTGGTAGTCAAACTCCAGATCTTATACACCGTTAGGTGATGTCATTATTTCACAACGCTAACCGGCTAGTCCTCATGGCCTTACCACTGAAAATGGTTGAATGTGCGGCAGTGTTTAAAAAAGAGTATCTTGTCGATACCGTACGTATACACAAAGAATTTTAACTCGTGTCACATCAAAAAGTCAAGAAGATCGCCCGCGTCACATCTAAATTAGTTCCACGAAGCGTGACAAGACCTGTAGGGTGTTTTTAGTGCTACATGATTTGTTGGTTTTTACTTTTGCATGGGCCTAGGAATGTTTCATAATTTTCTGAAGTGTTTTCTTAAATTTCCTTGAAGTTTTTTCAAACACTCCTTACACCTTCTTTTGTATTACGCAAAACCACGATTAGAAATTTTTACCTTTTAACGGTGCTGCCAACTCAAACCTAAGCTGGATTTCAAAAAACGTTGACTAGGTACCGGTCAGAGTTGTCAAAGGGCCGAAGATGTTGAGCTCGAGCCGACCCGAACCGATCTTTCAAGCCCGAACCCGAATTCTAATTTATCCGCCAGTCTGAGCCAGATTTAAACCCGAAATCAAAAACATCACTATGAATTTTGAAGAAATTTTATTACAAAAAGAAAATAAGTCTTACCCATCCACAGTCACACCAGTTACGAACAGCAATATTCATACAGTCAAGAAAATGGAATTAACCAATTTGCACTGCAAAATATCCTTAACTATTTTCTGCTTAAAATATAATTCAAAAAAATAATAAATAAATAAAGAAAATAAACGAAAACTTTATCACTCACTGAAACTCTCGATTTTGCTACGGCGTCCGGCCCGATAGAAACCCGACAATTTTTCAAAATCCAAGCCCGAGCCCGGCCTGAACCCAACCCGACCCGAAAAGCCCAAGTCCGATTGACAATTTTGGTACCGGTAGTGAACTCAATAAAAACTGCTTGAAATTAGCCTAAACTTTATGAAAACTGCCCTCACTTGAACGTACCATAAACTCGGTAAGAATTTCTGAACTCGAACCGAAACTACGAAGACTCGAACTCGGGCTCGCAGATTTTTGTTAAAACTTGAACTCGAATAAATTAGCTTCAAGTTCGCAGCCGTGGTTTTGGTAGGTGTCATCAGTCAAAGGTCGTAAGACTGACATAACCTGTCGCTAGTACTCGCTAATGTGTAATGTAATAGCTAGAAATCTTGTTGTGTATTTGCTTAGTGACAACATTCACTTTAACGACCACTATTAAACTAACACATTACCAAACCAAAATGCTTGGCACTGTGTTTGTTAAACTTGATCACAGTCAACATCGCATTACGCTGTATCTTACCTCTTTGGTGAGCATTGATAGAGAAACTGAATGTTATCTAAATGCTGGTTGTTGTTGGAGATAGTATAAACACAACACATAACATTGTCATCAGTTAGATATAATTCTATTTTATTTCTGCGCAATACGTACAATTGTAAAAGGCAAGAGTTATGCTTTTACTGCAAATTTGCTAGGCCTACAATAAACAAGTAGTCAAGGCTACACTTGAAGGAAAGCTCGGAAGGTGTAACTTGTGATATGCAGTATTGCAAGTCATGTCTTTAAACTCCATTGAAAATATAGGTAGGCTATTACGACTTGTAAATTGAATGTGTATGAGCCAGTGACGCTGTTTCGCCACTTCGTGTTCGCTGAGCGATTAAAATTAAACTACACTAACGGTAATTTCCCACGTAACAAACTTTACCCGAAAACAAAATCTGAGACTAAATTCAAATTTCTAACTTTTCTGTTGCCAGCATACTGCCAATATTAAACCATGCAAAATTCTGCTTAGTTCGTAGCTTTAGCCGTCGATCAAAATCGAAAAATTAAGCCAATTTTCAATTTTTGGGCAAACTTGTCTAACTCGATAACGAGCATTATTTCGATATTTTGGTACATAAGAGCTTGAAATTACTAGAATATTAACTGACTGCTTGTTAATTGTTTCTGATGTTGTCGAATGAAATTGAAACAGATCTGGGTAAATCTCATGCTGATCTAAACTACGTACACAGTTTTGAAAAATACTTTTTCAGTGAAAATATTAACATGTATTACAAACGTATGGGTGACATAACCAATAAAGACACTTCTCAAGTTAGCAGAAGCACATTATACCCTATCACATTACCATTCACCTTTCAGCATAAGCCGATCTTATTTCATATTCATTCAGTCAAGGCTTGTTAAATATTTCTACTGTAAACATACTGAATATGTTACATAAACACAACCCACGCTTCAGCTGCTTTACATGACTTAAACTCTGAAACACTATGACCCCAAACATAATCAGTTGTGGCCTTTTCAAGGATACAAATCAAAAATCAAGCCAAACTACTAGGTAGTTTGAAGTTTCGTTCATTTTGGGAGCAAAAAATATCCCACGAATGCAACACTGGTAGGTATCAGCCATTGTAAAAGTTGGCCCACAACGAATATATCATTCAAGAACGATAGAACGTTGTTAAAGGACATACAAGTCCTTTGTACAACTCATATGCACTTTAATTTTCTCACTTGCCCTTAGCGCCGGTCGCCTGGCAGCAGTGGTATAGACACATTAGCCAGCCAAAAATTTCAAGGGGTAAAATTGTTTTAAAGTATTTTCATCAGCTTGAGAGTTGCATAGGCCAATGTTATTTGGGAAACTTGATATTACGGATAAAGTAAGCTTTAATTCTTGAACTTAAAATTTTTCGGGAGGCGGCAATAACCTCCCTCTTCGTCTCTAAAGACATGTTTAGGGGCAATTGCCCCCTTCACAATGACCACAAAATGAACATACGAGCATAAACGTTTAAACTTACTACTGGTCCTCGAAAATATTTTGGGGGGGAAGTAATTGCTCCATTTGCCCGTCTCTTGCTAAGTCCCTGCCTGGCGAAAAAGTTGCCAATGTTAACTATGAAGTCCTAAGTATCACCCGACCGAAAATAAAACACCGGTCTCCCCGGCTGTCAAGCGAACTATCTTTACGAATTTCCTGTGTGAGGGAAATATAGCTTAAAAAATACCAAGCAGGAGAAATAAAATTTGGTTTGCAATTCGTCGATTTATAGGCAGGATCGCAGGAAATAAGCGATTTACGCAGATTCATTCGATTTTTGTGCTTAAAGCTTTCCATTAGTTACCCAAACTTGTGAACTGTTTACTCAATAAGTTTGTTTGAATTTAAGAATACGGAATAGGCGTACATGTCAACTCAGCCGATTGATGGTTGCTCAGAGGGCTTTCAATCGGTACTGCGATAGCGTGACGTAATGACACGCTCATCTTCCCAACTAAAAACGTGTTAAAGTTCACGTAATATTTAAACCATCGATCATTATTGCACACTCTTAACTTGACATAAAAATCGCAATGTCTTTGTATTATTTGCCGGAAAACCGTACCCTCCGATTTCAGCATTTCACGGATCATGATTTGGAAGATTTTTTAAAACTTTTATTTCCCTCATTTCTTGAATGATCATACCACTGCAGGAACGCATAGAGCGTCTAGCTGCAATAAACCGGCGTTTATCATCGACAAACCAAGCGCTGAACTTAATAAAGTGAAATAATTAATTACTTACGTCTGCACAACATTTCATGGCGCTTTGAAACTATCCTGTGATCATACCCGTCCTCAAAAGGGGCAACAGGGAGCATTGTTCCCCCAAAACATTTTCACCTCAACATACAGCCTGTATTGTATACTCATACACTGCAGAACGCCCATCATCGACCGGTGTTTATACTGAACCGACTTTGGAGGAACGTCCTAAGCAATCGTAAATCTTCCATGAATTGTCGCATAAGACCTTTTATTTGTTTTAAGAATGCCACAGCGCAAGAGCTGTGCACACGTGCCTGATGGTGGCCTTGTGACGCCTGAAGTAATTAACTTTGCTTCCACTACACTTAATATTTTTCAATTTCATTCTTCTTGATGCTAAACTCTAGGTTAGGTAGCTGTGGAATCCATTTTATGAGTTTGCAACGCAATAGCTCGCAAACTCATAACACATAGCCAATCAGCTGTTAAAACCGTTATATTAGATTTTACTACACTTCATTTAAAAACATACCTAGAAAAAATTTGCTTTAATAAATAGCTTAAACTTTTATTTCAGCAAATTTTCTATTGTTACCTACATAAAATGATTACCAACACTAGTTTTTAAACTTGCTTATTTTTCAACAACTTTTGTTTACTTCCAGACGTTATGACAACGTTGATGTGACCTCACCCTGATTTCTTTTGAAACTTTTTTTCACATCAGCGCTTTCATATTGTGTTAAATCAGCAGAGCTACAATACACGCCACTTTGAATTTCGGTATGTTTAAACTTCACCTTACTTCTTTTGAGAACCAAAGCTATGATAAAATCGCAGATTCCATTCAACAAACACAAAAGCTTTTTTTTGTATCTTCAAATTTTTGCCGCTCAGCTTCTAATATAGAATTATGATGTATCATCTTTTATAAGAGCAAATAAAATCCAATGTTGTTTGTGAAGTAACAAAGTAATCTGATTAAAATCACCTTTAAACAGATTTAGTGCGGCCAATGAAAAGATTTCCATTGTTCTGCCACAGTTCAACAATAATAGAACCGATTAAAGGAATTCGTGTGTTTGTTGACTTGATTTGACACCGGTCGAACATGAGTGACCTAAGTGCTCGTAATCTAATTTTCGCATGCCTTTGTTTAACTTAAGCACACTCTACAGGGCACTTACGTGCTTCAAAATGCAAGTAGATTCGAAACAGCAATCAAGATAACCTGTGACATTTCGAGTGGACCGATTTTATCAACCTTACAAACTTAACTTTTCTAATACTTTATAGCAGGGAGTCGAACCGTTTAATTTGTCCGGTTCAAGTTCGGTTTGGGTTCAACAGCGGTTTCAAATTTCGGTTCAGTTCCGGTTAAGGTTCAGATAAATTGAAACGGTTCGGTGTAGGTTCGCTCCAGTAAAAAATATTTCAAAACCGGTGTACAAAGTTCCAGTTCAAGTTCGCAGTTAAAAATGGTATAATTTTAGTAACACAATTTAAAAGATGAAACGCACAAAACAATTTTTCTTCGCATTCAAAGGCCAATATAATGCATAAAATACTTGTACCAAGGTAGTAAAGCCAATTTCGAGATAATTGAAATTGTTACTATGCTCTGACACCGGCGGCCTATTCAATCCACAAGTAGCGTTAAATCAGTGTCCAAGCGCTTTGTTTAATCTGTTACTCGTGTACTACGGGACCGGGTATATCAAACGTAAAAGACTCTTTACCATGCATAGATTACTTGCATAAGTTACTATTATTTTGATTTCGAACGAGCTTCAGAGTGACGCCTGAGACTTCAAGTAGCGAGTCGCTTTTTCAATCGGTTCGAGTTCGGTTAAGGTTCGCAAGTACTGACATTATTCGGTTCAGTTCTGGTTTGCTCTTTGCGATTTTGAAAAATACGGTTCGAGTTCGGTTAAGGTTCGACAAAAATAGCGTAAAACCGGTTTACAAAACTCCGGTTCGGGTTCTATTCGACTCCCTGCTTTCTAGTGGTAATAAGAATAATTTATACAGTAAAAAAATGGAGCTGTTTTCTCAAGCACTGTCAAAAAACATGTAATCTACAAAACAACTGAATATTTACATTCCTCGACAAGAATTCATCGGTTTCAACGTAGACCAACACTCTTCAAAAACACATCAACCGGTACTAATTAAGCAGAATCTTGCACAAACTAAATGTGCATTTTCTGAATCGATGTACTTTGATCGAGGTAAACAAACTCAATAATTATGCTAATCAGTTTAGTTATTTGATTGTGCGATTTTCAAATTCAAAAATAATCACTATTGCTTCTTGACAAATGACATCACAACCAGGCAAAGCTTTGATGACATCGCAAAAGTTTTTGTTGTGAAATTTTGCGTGGTAATGTACAGCAGAAATTATGTAATCATTAAACGAAATATCATAGATCATGAACTGATTGCTAGACCCAAACAGGCGGTAGAAAATGATGATTGATGAACTAGTAGGCTAACATTTGGCAAAAATAGTTTACAAAATACGTTTATGTAATGCAATGATGTGATCTGGTGTGTACCAGGCAATGGTCACGATTTGTAATTTGTTTATGATTTTAATTGCACCTTACTCAGTCTATTAAGCACAAATAGTCATGTTATACCGTTATGTAATTATCTACAATTACTGAATTTAGTTTGTTCTACCTGGGGTCTGCATTAATCAAATGTTATTCTACGTTACATCATCATTTGTTATTTACTACTATAAACAAAAGTTAAATGTTCAAATGTTATGAAACGATCAATAAGTCTTGAAAACTTTTCCATGCAAGAAAAATGAAGCTGCAGTAATTCTAACACTGGGCAATGGAATCCATTTGTAGCTCTTGCAGTTTTGTACTGCCTTGCTTACACTGCTGATGATGACAGCTGAATCTGTGTTGTCGAAACGCCCAGTTTTAAGATTTACTGGGGCTTTTTTCCTCCCTAAAAACAGAACAAAAGTTTATTTCGCTGCTCACTTTGAATACAATTCAACAACATGACGTAGCGAAGAAAATAAGTAGGCCTAATAACAATTTTCGTAAGGAAAATAAGTAACCTAAGCTATTTTCGTCACAAATATATTGTTTTTCATGCAGGTTTTCCGAAAACGAAGTATATTAATAATTTTTTTTGCTCATTTTAAAAGTCAGCGTCTTGATGCGCCTGGACCAATCAACTTTGCTTCAACTACAATTAATTAATCTTCGCTAATTTCATTTCCCATGTTGCCTTTTGCAGAGTGCAGAAAGAGGTGGCTATGTATACCATTTTATTCAACTTTTTGCTTGAGCCTATCACACGTATCCATTCCAAAGAAAAGCAATTCAGATTTAACCAAAATCAGTCCCACGGACCTATAGAACATCAACATATTGCGAAAAATAGTGCAAAGTTGTTTTCTTTTCTAAATTTCGTTATATGCTTTTCCACTAACATGATAATGTAAAGATTTTTCGCTGACATAATGACGACAGCACGCCAAAATATGAACAATAATGGTGTTAGGCAACATAACAAATTACTTTGGCGGGATAGATCTTGTATAATAAGGAAATTAAGAGTGATGGTGACAAACCATCAAAGTATGCACATTGCACGATGATACCGATGTGACTGCAGAGACGCACAGCTGCCTTATCTACGAAAAATGATATGTCTGCGTAGCCCTTATCTCTGTATGGCTAATCCACAGTTCTATTTTTAGAGAGCCACAACTTCCAATGTTATAAACCTCTGAAAGATGAGTCACAATGCAACTCCACAATTTTTTTGTCATGCAAGCCCTTGCTCAATTACATTAACAGAGGACGATATTAACACTGAAGACGACGAATCAGCGCTGAAGACATACTGTAACACCTTTGTTCTTTGTGCAATGAGAAGGAGAACACGTAAATTTAATGATGTCTTCAGCGGAGACCCTTTAGCATCTTGACAGCTGTCTATAGCCTATTACCTGTAAGCTAGCGATATGCGATAAATATTGGCTGATTAACTGATTACGGTCAAGCATTCTGAAGGATGAAATGTACCTTTTACCTGAGTGCGGCTGAAAAGGGCTAATAGCTCGCAACAGCGCTGTACCGCTCTGTGGTACCCTAATGCGAAAAATATGTTGTGAAAAGTACAACTTTGCAATGCGCAAGCAGGGTGTTTGCTGCAAATCACGAAGCAATCATTAGCATCAATTTCCAAGATCAGTTTATTTTTAGCTGACCAGTTATTTTGGTTATTTCTAATTTGGCCTCAATATTTGCTACAGTTGCTTCGAACCGATAGATTATATCTCTGGGCAGCAGGCTAGCAAAGATCACACGCATAAATTAGTTAAGGCATTGATCAATTCTCCGCCTACTTGCATGCAAACTTTTTAAAACGACCATTCCGTGGTTGCGAGTTGAAAAAGCAAGTAAGTCTTCAGTCCTCACACCTAGATTAGCTGTTATTCAATTTCAAGGTTTTTGACATCAGATTTTTTTGAAGTGTATCTTTGTGCTTACCAGCTCAAATCTCTTGCTCTGCTATTTGCGTTCAAATGAAATTGCGTTGGATGCACAGCCAAGGTGGTGTAGTGTACGCTGCTAAACATCTGATTAGTTTGATATTCGTCAACATTTAACCTAGCCCAATGCATGGGTATTGGGCAAAAAAATGAACATACACAAAACTGCTTGTTGTAAAATTAGTTTAATTTTTGGTCCATTAAGTTGAGCAAAAAGTTATCAAAGATATATGTTGGCCACAGTGAAAATAACCAAGACGCAGTGTTTCACTTTAGTAAAAGTTTGTGTCTTCATGCATGAAAGGACACTAAATGAAAAAATAATCCATCTAGTCGTTTTGGCAAAGCTTTACACCAATGATTACAAAAAAACACTAACAAAACTTAATGAAAAACTTTAATACAAAACAAATGTTAAGTTTCAGCAATCGTGCTTGCGAAACGTTGTAGACAATTTGGCGCCGTTTTGACTTTGCAATTAAAAATAATGGGTTTGTAATTGCAAACCTATTTGTTTTAACACAATTTTTGTTTTCGTATATCCCTTTATCAATTTTGAAAAATTCTAATACCTTTCACGTCGCAAATACGTGACGAGATAATCACAATTTTAGGATTATTCGCTTGCATTGTGACGGCATTAAGCATGATACCATTAACATGCATCGTGCTTTGTCATAATTATTGAACAATAAAACAAAAAGTCCGTCAACAAGGCAGGAAGTAAAAAAAGCAAAAGCAACCAACTACCTGCTGGTTATATGTAAGGTAGAACGCTAAGCTGCAGTGCCTAGTAAAGAATGAACAATCTGGCAGCAAACAATCAATTTTGTGAAGTAAATCTATAAAATTTTACCATGAGGCAGAAGGAAAAACAGTTAAACTAGTAAGTTAAGGTTTTATGTAGACATATAATACTATTTTGCAAATTTTTATGCTTCTTAGAACCTATACAAAATTGAACCACATTTTGATATTTGTGGATTGTGCTCCAGTTTAACCCGCAGTTCTGAAAATTTCAAATTCACGATATGCTTTATATCCGGTTCAGGTCCGGTTTTGTTGAGATAATTTTTACGTTTCGCGTACGTTTTCCAAATCTTAATCGAAAAAAACGTCAAATGCCGAGTGATTTATTCAGCGTTTGCCTCTGCAGTGGTAGACATGGGATTCAGTCTGAGTCGGATCAAACCAGCGACTTCGAAATTGGTATCAGCTTCCCTACTTGACGCACAGCATTAAAGGGACTGTTTGAAAAGCAAGCGACAAATCCACATAGTGTGTCGTTAGGAAAGATACATAACACCACGATATATTTCCAACCGTAAAGTGGTAGCAACTCTTACTGATCGACCAAGTGCAGAGCTGCTGGTGAATCGTCATCGACGCAACGATCTGCGTTCGTTGTAGTGTTGCCTGGTAAATCTAAAATGCCAAAATGTGCATGCATGCTAGAGATCTTGGACTTCTAAAAGACCCACAAAAATTCGGATTTGTGAGCAGGCTATCCCTCCAAAATTACCCGAGTGATGAAACACATTTGGGTAGGCTTACTACTTCTAATCAATGTCGGAAACTTTACCCGACTGTACAGTTTTCGTTCGTAAAAATGTAGAGAGGGTCTAGTGAAGGAAGTCGTAAAAGTTAAGCACAAAGCGTACGCGCTTGGTGCTGGCGTAGATTTTGTACATTTAGTTTAGCCATTCAGTCCAATAAGTTGATAGGAAATCCTCAAAATAAATTATGCAAGAGACTGCGCAATGCGCATGCGACCAGTTTACAATTCTTCCTTTGTAAATTGGCTTTTAATAAATGAATAAAAAAGAAATTAATTGTCAGAAAAATTAATTCGTGTATTCGCAACGCTATGGACAAAACTCGCAATATAGAACAAAATCTAAGAACTCTCAGCATCATCAAATACGTCATTCTGCTCATATAAATTTGGTACTAACTATTAAGTTAAAACAGCCTGCACAACAAGCTCGCACAATTCAGCAAAAGCACTTAGAAGCGGAAAATTACGACACGATAGTTGATAGATCGACGTAAATATACCCTTATACATACGTATGTAAAAAGTTTTCACTAAAGTTTAAAGCTTATTGATGACACAATAAGTGCGTGCTTGTTTGCTTATGCCTGTCCCCAGTCATTGACGTTTGAAAAAAGTGTATAGGAGCTGCAGTGCTGCAGCACCCCCAAAACAAACCCGACAAAAAAAACTGATGCTGATTTTTTAAATTAAATGCAATTTTTGAAATTATTCACTCCATTTTTCTTTTGTATTGAACAGTGTATCCCCAACGCCTTTTACACCTGCAGTTTTTCAAATTCAAATTACAGGGTTATGGTTTGCGCAAGATTTTTTTGCAAAAAAGGTTTATACAATGTAGATATTTGGCTACACTGTTGGTGCTTCAGTGACGTAATTGATTCAAACACCACCAATTGATGTTGCCGGTTAGAAAACAACACACGCATTTATTTCTAAATTTGAGCAAAAAAGCTGAAGTCTATTACAAAAGTTGTCGCTATCAATGCCAATACTAAAAGTAGTACCGGTAGTTTCTGCATAAATTATCCAAGCGTGTGTTTTATTAGTAATTTTTGAAATGTACACTTTCCAAAAATTATTGAGGAAACGCTTGTCCATCAGTGTGATCCCAATTAGCCCGTACATCAGTGTGACGCTGCAAACTTTTTTTTCAAGAAAGCTGCACCAAGGGTTGATTTCTTGCTGATTCTCTATTTTTGGTGTTTATGAATGCTTGAAAAAAACAAGGCAGTAATCACAGTGCTTCTGGCCTATTTTTAAAAGAATGGTAACCTAAGGCTAAAGAACGTAAAAATTCAGGTAGTTGAATCACAGCCAAGGGTGGAAATATGGCTAGTTAGTGTTGGAGTGTCAGTTTCAGTTTTGGTGTGATGGAGAGCTGACGTCAGGTTTTAGTTATGGTTCGATTTCATCGCTGTTGGAAAATAGGTTTCAGTTTCAGTTGTGGTTTTGCTTAGGCAAGCTTTCGGTTTTTGGGTTACACTTTAGGTTTTGGCCAAAAAAATATTTTGTGGGGAATATAGATTATTATTATTATTATTAAATCAAGGTAAAGCAGGAAAAAAGCTTTACTTTATGGCGATTTGGCTTTCTTGCAATGATTTTTAACATCTCAGATGACCGAGTAAGCAGAACGTCTGTTACTGAAGTTGTAGGAAAATAAAACTCGAATGTAAAATTTCTTTGGAATAGAAAAATTGGAAGCAATAGTTGAAAATAGTGATGACAGTTGAAACCCACAACCTTACAGAATTTTGAACAGGTTTTGGTTCAGTTTTGGTTTTGAGGTTTGAAGGAAAAACGGTTTTAGTTCAAGTTTAGGTTTCCAAAAATTTGGCTCAACAGGTTTTAGTTCCACTTTTGGTGTCGAAAATTTTCTCTAAAACCGGGTTTTCAGCTTTTGGTTTAAATTTGGGTTTCCACCCTTGATCACTGCTCAAGCAGCCGTAGAGTTTGCCAGTTTCTAGTGAATTCAAAACTGGATTATTTGGAATTGAAAGAAAATTAAATTTGCTTTATTGACAATAGTTACGGTAGTTGGTCTATGCTGAAGTATCTACTCAGAAATTAGCAGCTTAGAAGCTTCCAGTCGTACAAATCATAGGCCTACTCTAGGTTAGAAGTTTCCTGAGTTTAAAGCGGAGTAAAATCGTAATTTCAAGTCAGTTGCCGCTGGAGCATATCCTTGTGGGGGTAGTAGACGTAGGTCTAACTGTGAAGCTAAATAAATCCTATCTCCAATTACAGTAGAATAGCAGTCCCATGTTAACATAAATATCACAGAAGTAGGTCCATGTTATTTTATGCAATGTTTAAATGCTTTTACCAACAATCGACGGGCGGCAAGCGGCATGCGATTCTGGTGTCAATGGCCGCAGTACGGTCGATAAGCAGCAAAAAAAGTTACCAAAGGTGGTGGAAAAAGTACACCCTTGTGCAAATTAATTGAAACAAACCTCTAAACTTTTATATATCCTCATTCTTAGCTGAAACAAGTGTTAATTGAGTACATATGTTGATTTTTTCGGAGAAAATGTTTATCAGATTACTTTTTATTAATATAAAATATTGATGACGTAGTATATTCGATTATGACGTCATTAATGTACACAATCATTGCTCTAAAAATTATTGTTAATGTAGAATTTGTAACTAGGGGTTAGAGTATTATACAGTTGTTTTAAAAGATGCATGTTAGCCCTAGAAAGCGTGCAAGTATCTTAACTTTACGTAAAAACACAGAAAAGACCTACAGGGAGATATCAAAGATTGTAGGTGTCAGTATATCAACCATCAGTCGTATTATGAAAATAAAGATAGAAACCGGGTCTGTTAACCGATGTGTTTAAAAGCAAAAAATCAAACCGGTCTTGTGGAGTTCCAAAACCCTTCCAGCCCTGGGTAGCTTTTTCGTTTTTTGTTTTATGCACCAGTAGTATATTTTGGGTAACAGACCATGTTCCTTTCTCGATTTTCATAATACGACTGATGGTTGATATACTGACACCTACAATCTTTGATATCTCCCTGTAGGTCTTTTCTGTGTTTCCACGTAAAGTTAAGATACTTGCACGCTTTCTAGGGCTAACATCCATCTATTAAAACAACTGTATAATATTCTAACCTCTAGTTACAAATTCTACATAAACAACAATTTTTAGAGCAATGATTGTGTATACATTAATGACGTCATAATCGAATATACTACGTCATCAATATTTTATATTAATAAAAAGTAATCTGATAAACATTTTCTCCGAAAAAATCAACATATGTACTCAATTAACACTTGTTTCAGCTAAGAATGAGGATATATAAAAGTTTAGAGGTTTGTTTCAATTAATTTGCACAAAGGTGTATGTGTCTTACTTACCATGTAGCTTTGCAGCTCCCTCCCAAATATTCTTTACCAGCCGCCACTGTTCATTTCTTTTTCTGCACCCACTTTCGAGTTTGTTAGCATGTTGAAAAGAAGGAATCACTACAAGAATATAAAAATTATTATTTTACTGCAGAGGCGTAGCGAGAAATTTTAGAATGGGAAGAGACATGAGCTACAAAATCCATTAAGAGTCTGGCATATATCAGTCACTTAGCAACAATTACTCTTTTTTTTGCCGAAAGGCAAAGTGAAAAAATGGGGGGCATAGCGCAATGCCCCCCTAAACACACTACCGCTTTACAGCTACGTTCTATCGATTCTAAAGATCATAAGGATGAATCAAAGAGCTCTAGGTCACTTACAAAGCGTTTAAAAGCAAATAAAATATGACTACCTCAAAAAGCTGCTTGAAAATTACCATATTTGAGAATCGCTTATTCTAACTACTCGGATGATGTTGACTAGGAAGACGTTTTCTGCGATTAAAATCAGGAATGACGTACTGAGGATTAAGCAATGCAGCATGATGGCTCATGTGGCAAAATGAAGCGTCTTGAAATTCAAAACTTTGTGTTTTGATGATTAAACTCATTTTTATGCCACGAATAGCTTGCCTAATAACAATGCATCATTCTCTACTTGAAAACACCAAGTTTTTTAAAATTTGGGTGAGAATGAGATACTACTGCATTGGATCATCAACTTACAAAATCCAAAACAACACCAACAGAGCTGAAAATATCTTTGTTTCTAGACGTTTCGACTACACAGATTCAGTTATTATCACCAGCAGTATATGCAATGCAGTATAAAACTACGATTGCCCTCGACTCTGCGGTCATAATTTAAATAAATATCTCTAACCGTAAGCTCATTATGGGCGCGTGAGCAGAAAAGCTATTTTAAAAAACAAAAGCAATTTTAGGTATGACAAAGCCAATTTTGAACGCACAAAAGATTACAGTTTTGCGTTACAGCCATGTTAAGTGCAACCGAAGCTTAAAAATTAGTTATTTTCGAGAAGCAGACGAGATACAGATTCCTGTGCAACTGATACAATTTAGCATACACCATGAGCGACCGATAATACACGTTCGTCACCGGTGAAGTTGTAAGGTTGGAAGATATTAAGTAAAAAATGTATTTCTTTTTGATGGATCTGGTATCAATATGCATGTTCGCTCCTTGTATAGTTTTCAATTTTTCAGATCTGCGACTTGCTATTCCTACACTTTCCACTGTTTTGTTTTCGTAAACACAAATTGCAAACGCGTTGATAAACAGCTGCGTGTTATTTTTACCATTACATGAGCCGACAAACGTTATTTCAAAAAGGTTTATCTAATATGCCAGTAAGTCAGCAATGGACGAAATTCTGCATAATTCACGTATGTCAGAGTTATACAAATAATTTTATAACTTAATTGTCGACGACATGGTCTAACGGTTCCGCTCGCAGGTTGTAGAATCTACGTGGCGGGTTCGACTCGCGGCTGAGGCCGATCGCATTTGGTATGACAGCTGACTCAAAGGATTTCACTTTGCAGCCTCCCTCAACTACTCTTGAATTTTTAGTTCAATATAACTTGAATTAACCTCAGTTGTTTATTTATTGATAATCTATAGCTATCCCACAACAGCCTGTCCAGAAGTCTAAACTTAATTTTGGCTACCGGTACTGGTTAATTGATTAGTGCGTTGATTTCAGATTTCTCACCATATAACTGTAATATTTTTGTGTTAAAACGTGACATAATGGCTTCGAATATGCGAAGAGATGAAGTTGCCGTTGCTATTATGCATTTGGATGAGTTTATGAAGTCTCTCCCAAGATGTTTCAAGCGCAATAAAGGAGGAAGAATTTATCATAATCCGGATGATGCAAATTTGTTTTTGGACGAAAGAAACCTGTTCATAAATTCTCTAAAAAAGATTTCAAAAATTAATAATATTCAAGAATTTGCAATTTTGAAAGAAAGACTTCTCTCTGTGCCTACGTATCTTAGCGTTACACTCAGCAAAGACGATATTGACTTAGAAAATAACACAGGTACGTGGCACCATTTTATGGTGTGTTTAAATCCAAAGCATCCTTCTATTCGAAATGAGCTAGAGGAAAATCTCAGCAGATGCGAAGAACTTTTGTCTAAGGGAAAACACTTCTCGTTTTTTTGTCGTCTTGGCCCATCTTTACGACGGTGGTACGAAATAGTGAACGAAGTGCCTTACTACGGCAGTCGAAGTTTCAACTCCACAATTTGTATCACTAATTTTGTGGAGGAGTGCTACATGTGCTACAGTCCTATTCTTTGGACGACTCTATTTCCTGTGATGTTGTTAATCTGTGGACCTTACATTGTATATAGAGCGATTGCGTGCAAAGAATTTAGTTTTCGTGTAACTGCGTGTATTACTCTTGTGATTGGAAACGTTGATCAAGGATCCGCTAGACGCGATCATTTGTGTGTCGTGAAACACCGTCCTAACCCATTAGTAACCAGTACTACACAGCAGCCATCTTTATGTGAGATTGCTTGTAGTGACTGTGAAGACCAAAATCGTAGAAAGTATTCGACGTTTTTGTTTCGTCCTTTTTAAGTATACTTACCTGTAAATTAAACAAACCAACTCTTTTGTAGCATCGTGAAATATCACCCTTCTCAGGCAATTCATGATTTTCGTTTCCGCTCTTCTACGACATGACGCCAAGGATTACATGTCATGAAAAAAACCAAAAGCAATTAAACTTGTAAACAAAAGAAAATATACCATAAACAAGTAATCATTAATTCCGCGAAATTAGGCGTACTTGCTATTTCTTTTAATCAGCGCAGCAAAAAAAAACTGGTTTGACTTAATCTGTTATGTGACCAATTTCAGTTTATTAGCTCGTCATTTTATTAGTTTGGCCTAGATGCAAAATGCTTTGTACATCTATTTAAGTAGCTCATTTACAATGATCACAGTATTTTTACACCATACGCTAAAAAAGGGATGTGATAGCATAAACTTACCTCTCCAGCTCTTTCACACTTTTGCGGCGTTACTAGTAACATTAAAGGGTTGTGTCATTACGAATTTACGAATTATTAATGGGGCAAGCCATATAAAGGTTACTTATGGTTTTGCAATATAGTTCATTACAGTTTGCAACAAGTTTTGTTATACAATTCATTGCAAGAGTTGTAATTAACGATTTTTTGACTGAAGGCTAGTCTACAAAATTAATCAGCGATGATTTTTCGCTTACGCGATGATTTTCCGCTTTACGCCTCTTCTACTTGCAAAAATTAATGTAGAAGTAGTGTTTCAATTTCATTTTATTTAATTATTACTTATCTGTTACTAATGGTGAGCTGCAATTGCTCTCAATAATACCTCGAACGCACTGACGACCATAAAATAGGGGAAAAACAATCATCTCATAATTAAATGAAGAATGTGTTGGCTCGCCCCTATTGAAAATTTACAAGCGACCCCATGGGCTAACGTGCTCCCCCCCCCCATCCGGTTAAAAATAACAGATTACAGAAACGTAAGAATAATTTGCAACTTTTTATCAATGCATGTTAAACTGTTCTCGTTTGACACGTTTTTTACTGTTTCCGTTTGTTGCTGTTTTCAGGTGCTCATTTGCTGCTATCTCTTCGTTTTTTTAGCAATTGATTTTCATCGCTTTTGTATTTTTGTGCGAAGATAACTCTTTAATTGAATCAAAATGCTGCTTTGCATTGTAGTTACGAGTTTGACATTACATTGTGTGATTAAACTTTTACCCTATATTGAGGTGACTTTTCTTTCCCTTAATTTTTTTAAACACCCTTATACAAGATAGTTTGAGCAGCCTAAAACATGCAGATAAACTTATCGGTAGTATAGCCCATACTCAAAGAAGTCTTTGCAAGAAGCAAGGTTCGTGGTTCATCTACATGTTTTAAAAATAAAAGAAGGCATCTAGACATATTAATGGTAGACGTCATGGAAAATTTTTAGCAGTTCTACAAAGCTTAAAAGTTTTTCAATTTTTTGAGTAAGTCAAACCACGCAAATATTGCTCTGTTAACAATGTCTCAATTTCTTCACCGGATAGCAGTATAATTTATATTAACAGATAACCACTGTATTATGATTATGATATATCCTATCGCGATTGTTCAAACTGCTCATTTCAGTTTCTCTCGTCACGATGAGCTGGCTTAGTCATCACGAGTTATAGTTCAAGCCGCTGTTTCATAAAAGACTAAAAAAGTATTCGCAATTTAGATGGTTGAGTGAATAAAACCTCTCTTGAACGATTGACGTAGACTCGTGCTTGATTTCAATCGGGTCAAAGCAATGACTTTAAAATTGGTATTCATAGCCTCTCTGCTTGACGCTCAGCACCAAAGGGACAGCTTGGAAAAGAAACCGGCAAGGTCGCTTGTTGTGCCGCTGGGGAAAACGCTTCACGGCAGGATTCCCTCAATCTTGAATTGGTAAATTATTTATTTTTACCAATTCAAGATTGAGGGAAGCAGCCGGCAATTGCATCATTATTTTTTTTCTTGCATCGTCGCTTCCTCCTGTCTCGAGAAAACGATCAAAGCCCAATAACGAGCGCGCCCAGGCAGCTCCTGAGGGAGCTTGTTACAGCGCTTTGATCGCTTTCTTAAGTAAGGACGATAAATATGCCATAAACTCAAAAATCAAATCTTCGTTATACTAGCGATTTCACGGTGAAGCGTGTAATGCGTGGCGATTCCCGTCTCCGCAGCTTAGCGCCTGGGCCACATTTATACTGTAGATCAGAAGAAACCTCGAAGCGGTCGCGAGCTGGCGACACTGTCTCAGATTTTATCGGGCAGGGAACTGAAGCCCAGACCTCCAGCGATATCTTCAACTACAATGCCAACCCGCCGTTAATATGCAACGAAATAATAATAAAATCTTTAGGCTTGATTCTTTGATTCTAGGAAACGTGATTGATTCTTTTGCACTTGATCGCAAATAGGGTTACACGTTTTAATCGCTTTTTCTTGTTTCTGTGCAAAAAAAAAAAACTTGCTTTCAACATTTCTTTTCACATGCGACTTTGCTCGAGAAACTTCTGTAGACCTACTTATCGCCAATCGATCTCGTAAAATTTCATACGGAAGTAAACTTCATGCGTCCTTGAATTGTTGATTAAATTGCGCTTATGGACTACAGTACTGATGAGCGTATTACAGTAACAGTGAAATTAAAATATTTTCGGTTAAATAACGCATTTTAAGCTTCCAGTTTTACTCTTGATCCACAACCTTTGCCAGTCTGGTAAGTCCCGGTTGCATTTTTATGTAATGTACCCAGCACCAGCAGAACCTTGCTTTTTTCTGACAAGGCGTGTTTGTGCTAGATTGCAACAACGGGTCTTAGGCGCAGAGGCTTGGAGCGCCGCGTGGAGAGGGAAGCGCTGCACTAGTTTTGGGTTCGATTCTCGTCGCAGCTTCGCTTGGGTTCGTGAAGGGTCACAATCGGGTTCGTCAAGATAATAGAATAAAATAAGAATGTTGGTTCTGTTGGTGTTAGGTACATTATATCAATATGCGTCCCGGTTTAAAGTTACGAAACTTGGCAACTTTTAAAAGCTTTGATCACAGTATGCTTATCTATAACGTTTTTTTAAGGTTTGGCTTGAGGAACCATTATGCAATTTTTAGAGACCGCCAATTTTTAAATTTGTAAATGAAACAGCAGTCAACAACTGCTTCAACGAAAATTTGCAGATTTTGACAGAACGCTGGACAATTTTGAGAGACCATTTTGGTTCCTCAAAACGCTTTAAAAAAAAAACACTGCTTATCTGTACTATAGGCTCACTCCAGGAAAAAACATGGTGACGTGTGTCTACAAAAATCTCTCTCGAATTTACGGAGAACTAATCAGCCGTGAAAGTCTCAGCGCTGACGCAACTAGAGATGTGCTTAACCGTTACTTTTGAGTTACGGTTCCAAGCGATTACTTTAGAGAAGATATTCGATACTTTTTTCCGTTACTTTTATTCGTTTAGGCAATCACGAATCAAAAACCTTTTTCTTTGTTTTGGTCTTCATCCGATGTTTGGGGGATAAATGGACGTCGGAAGGCGTGAAGATCTTTTTTTTTTTTTTTTTGGTCTTCACCCGAAGTTTGGTAGAGATGTGCTTAACCGTTACTTTTAAGTTCTAAGTGATTACTTTTAAGTTCTAAGTGATTACTTTAGAGTCCAAAGTAATCACTTAGAATCGTCACTCAAAAGTAACGGTTAAGCACATTTCTACCAAACATCGGGTGAAGACCCCCCCCCAAAAAAAAAGGTCCTCACGCCTTCCGACGTCCAATTATCCCCCAAACATCGGGTAAAGACCAAAAAAAAAGGTCTTTGATTCGTAATTATCTAAACGAATACAAGTAACGGATAAAAAGTAAGGAATATCTTCTCTAAAGAGAGATTTTCTTAACCGTTACTTTTGAGTAACAGTTCCAAGTGATTACTTCAGAAAAGACGTCGGACGACGTGAAGACCTTTTTTGTGGTCTTCACCCGATGTTTGGGGGAAAATTGGACGTTGGGGCCCCGGAAGATGATTTCGGGGGAGGCCACGCATTGCATAGTTTCGGCCCTGGATGGCAAACGAATACAATTTGGAATCGGTATTTTGACAAAACGAATCTGTTACTATCCGTTACTTCTTCTCTACCGTTACTTTTTAACGAATGATTACTATTCGCCCATCTCTAGACGCAACCAGTCTCAGTAGTCTAGCATACAACAGACAACAGTGCAACGCTACCCGTAGGCCTATTTGCCATTTCCATGTAGATGAAGCAAGCATTGATTTTCATGCAGACTTTACCTATTAACTGTTTTTTTCCCTCTTCTTGATTCTGCTTTGCTGAAGCTACCCTATCCTGTTTGAACTTCACCTTAAACTTAGACCTTGTCTCTTTTTCTACGAGTAGGCCTACATCTTCAATCTACGGTAGTTTTATGCTACAGTATTAGGATTACCACTCGTCCTCTTTTTGGAAGACATGGATTCCTTTTTAACAAAAAATAATTTCTCCTATACGAGGTTATTAAAAAATACCCAAATGTCATCCTTTTCGGCATTTTGAACCAGTGATAACTGATGGCATGGCCAAACATGCTTATACACTAAAAGTTTGGGAAGTTTTAGATCAACCTTCGGTCTGCGGACGTGGTGACCCTTTTTTTGCTCTTCACTCGATTTTGCGTGGAAAATTGGACATCTGCGGACTTGATGACCTTCAAAGAACCTGTCCTCCTTTTGCACAGCGAAAATATGGTAACCCTACTTTCAGTGGCGTATTTAGAATTTATAAAGGGGGGGGGCAATTTTTGACAAGTTAAAAAGTTGCAATTAAGCTGAATCACAAACTGAGTTTTTAGTTGGAGTACGGATGATTTTTCAACGCGAAAGTCAAGTTCTGGTAATTAATTATTGTTTGTCGACTGTCGTAAGCAACTTCTTATATTTAAACATAAGTGTTCCCATTTTAGCATTTTAGGAACTCTCTTTTTCTTGTGTTATGTATAATCGTATAGTAGAGCGGTTCCCAACCATTTTCTTGCACCCCGCCCCTTTAAAACTTTTGATATTTTCTTGCACCCCTCACAAAATATGCGACTATAATCAGCCGCGCAAACCAAATTTCGCAATGGTTGGCGCTGAAATGAATTCATGTGTGCTATTGACCTTAAACATTTTTCTGCAATGACTTTGCGTCAAAAACCCAGCAGGTGTTCAGCTGGGGGGTCTGAGAAAATGCTGTAAGCTTCCCCGGCGGAATTATCAATTTTAGAGTTTTTAGTTTTTTTGAAAGTGTCGCTACTCGCTTATGCAAGGTATAGGATAGTTAAACCAGTCTCTACTCTTTTGCTGAATCAGATGCATTTTGTTTTCAGAGCTTGATTGAAGCCAACCACGAAGAGGCTAAGGGTTTTACGCCATTTGCGAATTATATATTACTAGAGCATAATAGCGCTGAGAAATTGACACTGAGCAACCGAAAATAAAAGCTCCCTAAATACAAGATAAAGAAAACCCCATAAGCTAAGCCGTTTTGAACCCCCGAGAATACTTCCTCGCGCCCCCAAGGGGTACAAGCATCCCAGTTGGGAAACCCTGTTCTTTATGGTGTGCTAAGATTTTGTGGACGCGCTAAAGTCTTTCAGTAAAAATATTTTTCTGCAGCACAATTCTAGCATGCTTTAAGATTGCGAACTTTGTAATATCGCCCGTCAGCGTACACATTAGAGCAGTAGTTTTCAAACTTTGTGTTACTACGCCTCCCTCGCAAAACATTAATCATAACGCTCCCCTCCATAAAATAATACATAAGCCTATATTTTTAAATGATTATGACTAACATTTGCGCTTCCCTTTAGACTAGTCCATGCCTCCTAGTTTGGAAAACGCTCACATGTTTTGCACCGTTGTACGTCTTGTCAAAAATGAACGAATGAATGATTTCACAGAAACGCGAAAAAAAGGAAGAAAACTTCGTAAAAAAATACTCTGATACCCTATTGTAGCACAGTTTTACAGTAACTTTCAAACAGCGATGGCATCAGCATTTCTAAAGTGGGGGGCCCAAAAGCAATGACCAGATTTACTTCGCCTAAAACCCTAATTTAGCCTGTCCGTATGTGACATGCCCAACTTATGTGGACTTCAGACCCACGGTTCTTGCTTCCTTAGTTTCTGCATCACAATTCAATTTTCGATGTCATAATCACTTTTTTAAATTATTACATCAAAAATTTATTTGTGATGCAGAAACTAGAACCAAAAACCGTGGGTCTAAAGTCCACACAAATTGGATATGTGGACAGGGTAATCGTGTTGCTCTAGTTTATTGTTTTAGCAACCCCAACAGCTACTGTAAATACCATATCCGTCCGTAAAGCCTCTGTTTGAGCGCCACTATAGGGAAGGATTGAAAAATAGAGCGCCACCCTCAGATGGAACACCACCTATAATGCCACGATAGGGAAGGTGTTTAAAATGACGAGGACGGCTACACAGGGACGTGTCACCTGATTTTCCGCATTGAATTTTTGATTGCTTATCAAGTTAAGTAACTGTGTTACGGTAGATGTTTTTTTTTTCTTTAAAGATCAAATGTTATTTCTGTTACAGGTTTTTTTCTTTTCATTAAATAAATTTTTCTTCTCAAAATTCTGACCAGCTAGTCAAGAAATATAGCACCATCCTCTGACTGAACACCACTTCTAATAGAACACCACATTAGGAGAAGAGAAGGGTTGAAAAAGAGAGCGCTGTGGGCTGTGGCGGTGTGGCGCTCAAATAGGGTTTCGAGGTATGTCACGCATACGGTCACGGAAACAACGAGAGCAGTAAAGGTGTGTTTACCGATACGCGGCAGGCGGCAACGCGATTACCTATTTTTTTGTTTATTTGATTTTGACGTTGAAAGGTGGTGCAGCACCGCGATGAAAACCACGCGATATCAAGCAATCAGTAGCGTACGCAGGATTTTTCAATGAGGGGGTTTCAGTGACGTGACATTATGATGACGTAAAAATACGTATTACTACGTCATCACGATGTGACGTCATTGGCAGTGTCAATATGGATTTTTATCGTTTATGATAATTTTTTATCAAACCGGACGATTATAGCGTAGTGTTAAAGATGTCGCTATCGATACGGAAGACTTGGGGTTCAATTCCCAGGCCGGTCAAATCGGACACAATGTAGCTCACGGCTCGCCACCGCTGCTACGATTTTTCGGACCTGTGTCGCCTAAGCGCTAAGACGCGGGCTCGGACCTCGCCACTCGCTACGATGCTTCGGTACTATTGCGAGTTTAATGAAACAAGTACAGAGAAGATTTGATTTGATTTAAAAAAAAAATTTGTGTGCAGCCATAGCTACTGCAGAGACACCGAATTTAAGGAAACTCCTATACTTACCAACTTCTTTTCATCAGCAGCATCAATGTCAAAAATGCAGTTCAATCAAAACACATAAGAAAAGTTGGACTACCTGTATTGATGCCTCGCATCGTAATGAAAGTTTCTCGAGATTAAACCAGAAAGTTGGACAGAACAAAAAAACATGATAGCAATTTCGGCAAGTTCTGCACAAAAAAAAACGGTTTGTTTCAAAATTAAGAAAGATTTCATTTTTTTGCAATCGTCAAGGGGGGTTGACTCCCGGCCCCCTCCCTTGCATATTCCACTGGGGGTCATCTCCGCGACTTAGCGACTGGGAACACAGAAACATCGCAGCGGTGGCGAGCTGTTGGCGACACTGTGCCGATTTGACCGGCCCGGGAATGAAGCCCCAAACTTTCCGCACCGTTGTCTGAGCGCTTGACCACTAAGCTAACGGCCGGTACAGACCCAGAAATTGAACCCAAAACCTCCCCCACCGATAGCGATGTCTTTGGTTAACCTCAACTGGCTGGTTTGATTAACTCAAAATTATGACATCGCAAGCGGAACATCCGCCTGTGTTGCAACCATTCTCTTTCAAGAATTCCTCCCGCGCTGGAACGCTGTGTTGTCCAGTTATGATAGCCGTTGAGTACAATCGCTTCATGATATCACAACACGACTCCAGCTTTAGCAGTATCCATTGACTTTGTCCTGGCTTGCATTTTGCGTTAGTCGTTGGTTCAAGCGCAACCCACCAGAAAAGTTTGACTACCGGAATTATTGCATCACAATGAAAGTTTCTCGTAAGTTGGATAGCACAAAAAACATGACAGCAATTTCGGCAAACTCTGCATGAAAAAAGGCGGATCGTTTCAAAAAGAGAGGTTTTTATTTTTTAAATCGTCAACAAAGGGGGTGGTAGGGGTTTGACCCCCAAAACTTCCCCCCGTGCGTACGCCAGAGCAAGCAATTGTGCCTGTGCAATTTTTACCGCTTCATCGCCCGGTATCAAAAAACAGAAAAAATGTTTGAAATAACCTTGACGACGGAAATGAGGCAATGCACGTTTGATTGTTGCGACATGATTGAACAATCGGTTGGCCTGACGCAGGCTAGTAAGTTTTATATCGCGTTAACGTAGGCCAGTATAGTTTGTAATGGTATTCGCATTGCCGCCTGCCGCGTATCGGTAAACGCAGAGTAAGCTTTTTTGAAGCATCCAAAAAGATAAAGTTGGGATCATCAACAACTCAACTCCAATCAACGTTATCTCCTACACCGATAAGGTGATGCATAGAAAAATAGTAGAACCGTATAAATCGCATCGCCACACGTAAAACTAGAATCGAAACGTTTTATTGTTTTCTCTGACTAGAAAGAGCAAATTTGTTGGCAAAGGAATTGCTAGGGTTAGCACTGCACTATGGTGGCCCATGAGTGCCATCTAGTTTTTTTCTTTATTTATTATATTTTGATTTTGATTTCATTTTCATTTTGATTTCGTTTTCATTTTCATTTTGATTTCGTTTTCATTTTGATTTCATTTTCATTTTCATTTCATTTTCATTTTGATTTCATTTTCATTTTGATTTCGTTTTCATTTTCATTTCGTTTTTATTTTCATTTTCATTTCATTTTCATTTTGATTTCATTTTCATTTTCATTTCATTTTCATTTTCATTTCGTTTTCATTTTCATTTCGTTTTCATTTTGATTTCATTTTCATTTTCATTTCGTTTTCATTTTGATTTTGATTTCATTTTCATTTTCATTTCGTTTTCATTTTGATTTCATTTGCAGTTTGATTTCGTTTTCATTTTGATTTTGATTTCGTTTTCATTTTCATTTCATTTTCATTTCATTTTCATTTTCATTTCATTTTCATTTCATTTTCATTTCATTTTCATTTCATTTTCATTTCATTTTCATTTCATTTTCACTTTCATTTCGTTTTCATTTTCATTTCGTTTTCATTTTGATTTCATTTTCATTTCGTTTAAATTTTGATTTTGATTTCATTTTCATTTTCATTTCGTTTTCATTTTGATTTCATTTTCATTTTCATTTCGTTTTCATTTTCATTTTGATTTCATTTTGATTTTGATTTCATTTTCATTTCGTTTTCATTTTGATTTCATTTTCATTTTGATTTCATTTTCATTTTGATTTCATTTTCATTTCAAAAACGAAATGAAAATGAAAAGGACGTAGTGGCCCATTAGTGCCAAACCCATGAAACAAACAAACGACTTGGCCCAAATGTGCCATTTCGCTTCTTACGTCACAATTGCCTTGCTATATTGCGGCTGACAAGAAAGTCACTTGGACTGAAAAAAATTATCTCAAAGCGTTTAATCGACATCTCTGCACATGCACAAATTAGGGCAGTAGGCAAAGTTCTGCTTCTTATCATCAGGTCGTGTAAACCAGACAATCTCGCGCTACCCTACCTTCTTCGCACTAGTTTTATGACATAACAATACCCTAATTTTTTGAAACAGTGCTAACTAACACTTAAACTCAGTAAGAAACGGCGGGCCGCTTTCTTGTAATAGCCAGTTGATATGTCTCGGGCCCGACGATTTCGCATGGCGGGCCGTCGGTTGCCGATCCTTGGTTTAAATCTTAAAAACTCGAAACTCTACGTGCTGAAGCACTGAAAATAAAAACTATGGTGTGAGCAAAGTTATGGGCCTTCCAATCCAGCTTTACAGAATTGGCCATTTGACGCGGATTCAGTAGTATGAAGCGATAAAATGTAACTGGTTAACTGAAATATATCCATCGGTATTAATTTTGTCAGACATCCATATTTTTGAGTTAAAGCTGCTGTAACGCAAAATTTACTGTTTGTATTGAAGGTCATGAAGTTAGTTGCGAAGTACTGAAAGAGCTTGCTGAAGTCAGCGGCGTGTTGCATGTTGAAGATGATTATTTGAATGGACAGACGAGAGCTGAATTTGAAGCAATCATTAACCGAGAAATGTGTTTGAGTGAATGTGTCGGTGCTCACACATACCTGAAAAACATCTTGAGTGCAAGACATTGATTCAACGGTTTTTAAGGTTTTGTCGCTTTTGAGGTCGTCATTAGATTAAGCGTTAAAGTTTTGCCGCTGAATGCTTTTGGGAACAATAGTCATTATTTTAGCAAAAAGGTAAGGTAGTGCTTTTTTTTAAACGAACTCCACATTACTGAAGGGTGTTTCAGTTTTTCGCCATTTTCTAATTTAATATAACGAGTGCAAATTTTTTGTTGTGGTTTTAGGCGCTGAAGTTAGTAGCCAAGAGTTGTGTTTCTCTGAAATAATGTTATAAGGTGCCCGTGGGGTGTGGGCTAATAAAAGTTGCTGCCAAGGCATTACTGAATCTTCGAGTTACGGTAATGACTCGCAGTATTACGCCAAAGCATGTAACAAATTTGGTGGGGCCCATATCCGCGGTTTTGCGCCTGAATAACACAGCCTCAAAATAAATAATTTGTAACTAATTCAACACCTACTTGCCAAGGCGAATATGATCAAGTGCTGTGGCAACTCGTAGCTGCACATTAAATAGATACCGCTTTTAGGAAGCAGATGCTTTTGCATCATATTTAGGAGTGGAATTAAGAAAATGCTAAAGCTTTCCAAACCTAGCCGGGACAGCTTACAGTGCTCCCCCAGAGCCCTGGCTGCACTGGGGAACAAAAGCTTCTCTAACCAGCTGTTACTAAATGAGGGCTTAAAATGTCGATGAGGCTTTAGAACTGATAAATATTCTGCTGAAGAAAGTTTGGGGTATATCGCCGCATTGGCCCCAACTAGTGTTGTTTTAATTCGAGCACCTTAAATTTGTTTGGGTCGATGTCACGATTGCAGATGAGTTTTTCAAGCAAATTCGAGTCGCCGTAGAAGAGGTTGAAAAACGCTGGCGTAATGATACTTTCGTGGAAAAAAGATTTCTTGTAAAGATACACGACACGAGGTTTGACGAATTAAAGATACAAATACGAGGTTTGGCGATCCAAAAAACTAAATGTTAAAATACAGTATATACCATTAACTGTAATTCAAAACACTGCATTTAAAAAAATAATATAGGCTAATTGGCAATTCTGTCAGTTGTTTCTTTGCAAAAAGACCGGTAATTTATTAAGTAAAAACAAGGTTAAATAAAGTTATTTTTTTATTTCTGTCAATAATCTTAACGCCTCGAATCAGTAACATTATTTATTACTTCTTAGTTACCGACACCTCAACCGCCCAGGTGCCCAAGTGGATAGAGCTCTAGAGGGGTAGGCTCGGCGTTCGATTCCAAGTCGGGTCGAACCAATGATCTAAAAATTAGTAGCTTCCCTGCCTCACCTTCAGCATCAAAGGGATAACGTGGAGAGCAAACCGGCAAGTTTTGTGTTGTTGCGCCGTTGGAAAGGGCACTTAGCGTGATTCTCCATGGACAGAAAGTGGGGTCATGCAGTCTACCTGTCGTGGTGGTCCAGTGTGACAAAAGACTTGCAAAAAGAGTTTCAGTTTATTCATTTTGCCGAGGAACCGCTAAGTGCCTTTCCTGCGACACAACAAGTAAACTTGCCGGCTTGTTCTCCAAACTATCCCTTTAATACTGAACGCCAAGTAGGGAAGCTGTGAATACCAATTTTTAAGTAATTGGTTTGACCCGACGGGGAATCGAACCCCTGCTAGACATATTGGTTCTAGTATTTAGTTTCACATACTAAACAAAAGCTATGGTTCGCTAACAGTGGCCCAGCGGGTGATGTATACCATGATGATTTGATTTGATTTCTTCATCTTTATCCTCCTATCACGAGAAAGCGGCGGAGGCGCTATGCGTAGGACGAATCCAGACTCGCTTAGGAGTTGCCTTTGTTTCCAAGTTCTCCGGTTGAATTTTCTTCTGACTTCTTTAATTTGCTGCTTGCCAGATTCCACCAAGCAGAGATAATCATCGTGAAGCATCTTATCCAAGGACGCAACAACGAGACTAGGTTGGGAGTGGAACCATTAACCTTGCGATGATGGTCGTCGTAAAAACGACGCTCCGAACCACTACGCCACGCTGCCGACATCTGGCATTACTTCGAAATGCTACCCAATGCAAGTGACGGCCGATAAATACATCAGGCTACCGGTACCGTACCTACCACTGGCAGCTTTAGTCTAACTACAGTCCAGCCATGCCCTACCAGTACATCTCTGTCATCTCGTACATGAAATTCAGGCCGCAGCCGCCGGGCTGATTACCGGTACCATACAAAAACTACCGGTACCAGTAGGCTACCTAACCAAATTACCTATGCCTTAACTACACTTGTACCATACATTATTGCTGTTGGCCTACTGCCTCGTTAACCAGTTAACAGTCAATTATAGGGACTTTCTTGTCAGCCGCAATATAGCAAGGCAATTGTGACGTAAGAAGCGAAATGGCACATTTGGGCCAAGTCGTTTGTTTGTTTCATGGGTTTGGCACTAATGGGCCACTACGTCCTTTTCATTTTCATTTCGTTTTTGAAATGAAAATGAAATCAAAATGAAAATGAAAACGAAATCGAAATGAAAATGAAATCAAAATGAAAACGAAATGAAAATGAAAATGAAAATGAAATCAAAATCAAAATCAAAATGAAAACGAAATGAAAATGAAAACGAAATGAAAATGAAAATGAAATCAAAATGAAAATGAAATCAAAATGAAAACGAAATGAAAATGAAATCAAAATGAAAACGAAATCAAAATGAAAATGAAAACGAAATCAAAATGAAAATGAAATCAAAATGAAAATGAAATCAAAATGAAAATGAAATCAAAATGAAAACGAAATCAAAATGAAAATGAAAACGAAATCAAAATCAAAATGAAAACGAAATCAAAATGAAAATGAAATCAAAATATAATAAATAAAGAAAAAAACTAGATGGCACTCATGGGCCACCATATTAAAAAATTTAATTAATTCAAAAAAACTTAAAAACTAGACTATAGATATTTTGTAAAGTCCGCCGCTTTTATTTTATGACAGCTGCTTATTTTATTGATTTTGAAAGTTAGTAGTTATTGTTTACTATAAACGACACTTATGACAACTACTGAACCTTGACTCGTCTCAAAACGCACTGTAAAACATTTTTTCCATACTGAAAGCTTAGATCAGTGATTCTCAATATTTTCTGAGCCGTGGCCCCTTGACTCTACCTCTAAAAGACCGTGGTCCTTACAGTGTGTAAGTCTAAAAGTCCCGGTCTGTTATAATTCATTAATGATTCCTACTATCGTGGCTCCCAAGAGAACACTCTGTGCTCTGAAGTCTCTTTGGGGGGCCAAGGACCACGGTTGAGAAGTTGATAACCCCTGGCTTAGATGCTACCAATCGCTGGTTTGCCTTTTATATATTAAGATGCTCAATTTGACATTTACAAGTCGTAAGTTAATTTTTTTGCTTTTAGAAGATTACGCTTTTTCTGTTCCCCCCACCCCACAAACAAAATTTTAAAAAAATCTCTGGATTTAAGCACTTTTCTGGGTTTCAATTTCGATGGTAGGCCTATTAAGTTTTAAATACATTCATGCAGAGGTATGATTGTAGAAACAAACGCGTTAATTAGGGCCCCCAGCCCCCTCTGAAAAAAAGGGGGGCAGGGCCCCCGCTTCCGCCACCTATGCTTTCAAACAGGGCGTCGAACCGAACCGGAACGTAAACCGAAAACCCGTTTTAACCGCTTCCTTTCATTGAACCCAAACCTAACGGTAACCTTTATGATTTGATAGACGTGAAGCTAACCCGAACCTGAACCCAAGGTCATTAAAACTCATGAACCGTAACCGGATGTGAACCGTTAAAATAATTTTTGTCTAACCCAAACCCAGACCGGAGCGCCTTTTTTGGACTGCGCTATTAATTTTAAACTAAAAAAGCATTCGCTACGTTAAATCGTGTGTGTTTTTAAGAAGATTTTTCTTTAAAAATGATTGTTATGGTGGCTATAACAGCGGTTAAGGACATCTGAAGTTAATCTGAGGTTATTTCGGCCGCTGAGGACATCGCTTATGAGCTAGAGTAGCATCTTAGAAAGCACAGTCAGCCTCAATACAATAAGCATTTTTGAAAAAAATGCGCATGCAACTGTATACCAGAACATAAGTTGAATTGACGGTTTCAAATTCTTGAACCCAAACCGAATTTGAACCCTTAAATTTTTGCTTGTGTGAACCTGAACCGAACCTGAATCCGATAATTCAAAGTATTTTGAATTTTAACCGGAACTAAACCTGCTAAATCAAACGACGAAAACCTGAACCGGAGCTAAACCGCTAAAAATAATTTTTGCGGAACCTGAACCTAAACCGGAGCGATATTGCAAGCGGTTCGATGCCCTGCTTTCAGTTACATTTATTTTCGCGCATTTTTTTGTGAGATTGTTTAGGGGGGGGCATCGCCCTTTACCCCTCCCCCTAAATACACCACTGCCAACTTTATATTTTAAAGACACTGACTGACCCCTGACTAAAGATGCCTCACTTCTTCATTGATTCGAATAATTATTACGGATTGTGAGTTGTGACGTTTACACGATGTGGCTTGATAGGAACAATATTGCAATTGGCAATTGCACTGAGAGAAAACAGAAAAAAAAGCGATAATACAATTGTTGAATTATTTGCCTTCGAAACTGCTCAAGATTATTATTATAATTGCTATAGATTATTATTTATTATTGCTATTAATGAGTTGCTTTGACGTCACGGAATTTTTCCGCCAAAAGCACTGGACGGCAAAAAGAGCTTTTCTGTGTACACGCGCTTTACTAGCGTAGCCAGAAATTTGCAATGGGAGGGGTTGAGAATGACGACACATTTGACCATACGTTGTATACAGGAGCGGATCCAGAAATTTTTGGTGAGGGGGTGTAATTTTGAATTAGGTTGAATGCTAACTAAATGCAAAGACGTTTAGACCCGGAAACGGGTGTAAATAAGCCTTTTGAAAATGTTTCACGTCAGGGACGTATTCAGGATTTTTTTCAGGGAGAGGGCACCAACTTTTGTCACTTTTTCAAGCGTAGTTTTTCTGGCAGAGTCAATTTTAAGCAACTTAAGTAACAAAAACGACTCTAGGCGGGTCCGGGGGCATGCTCCCCCGGAAAAAATTTGAAAATTTGCGTGCTGCAATGGCCATTTTAGTGCTTTTTGAACAATTTTTAAGGAAAGTTTGTCATAGTTTTGACCCCTAACTTTGAGTGCTTCACCAATGATGCATTTTGTGCGCACAGTTTCGATTATGCGTGCTTAAGGCGACTAAGGCATATTGTTATAAAGAGGTTCAAAATTATGGAAAAATTTTATTTATCCAAAACATTGTTTAAAATGGCTGGTGGGGGATGCATACGCAGCATACCCCACATCCCCCCTCCTGGATCCGTCCCTGGTTGTATAATAACAAAAAATGGTCTCAAATTTAAGAGAGATGTTTTAAACTAAAAATGCCGATGGCAGTTAAGGCACGATTGTGGTAAGGAAGTCTAGCGAAACTGGTAAAACAATATTTAAATGTTAGCGATTTAGTTCATTTTTGAGGTACAGTAGGCTACGTACATCATTTTTGCTTGAAATCGTTTAGTCTTGTTTCTACGGAAGGTCTGAGGAGCCGAGGGCAGTTGCATGTACAGGATCGGCACTGCCCTGTTAATAAAATTGCGTCATTGTTTCATTAAGCATAGCGGCAAAGAACAAAATTCAGGAAACAACGCAACGTAATTCTTGTTATTGTGACAATTACAAAACCAGATTATCAATGACAAAGTATCTAACACTTCGAAATAAATATCAGAAAAAAGTAAATATGACGTCATTGAGGCTCAATGGGGGATTGTAACCCCGAAAACCTTCCCGTCGCTACACCACTGATGCGCTTAATGAGAAAAGGTGTGGGGTGTGTAGAGAAAGGGATGCAGAGTCTGTGGGAGTGTGTTTGGGTGTGAACGGAGGTGAGGAGGGGGGTATGTGAAAAAACGAGGCGCAGGTGAGGGAAAGTGTGTTGGGGTGTGGGGGAAAGTGAAAAGAGGTGTGGGAAGTGTGAAAAACTAGGCAAAGGTGTGAGAAAGTGTGTTGGAGTGTGTGTGGGGGGGGGGGGTAGTGAAAAGAGGTTGCGGGAAGTGTGTTGGGATGTGGGGGAAAATGAGAAGAGGTGGGGTAAGGTGTGAGAAAATGTGGAAGAGGTGAGAAAAAATGTGTTATTGGGGTGTAAGGAAAAGTGAAAAAAGTGTGGGGAGAGGTGTAGGGGTTTGGGGGGAGGTGAGAGGAGAGGTGTGGGGAGTGTATGGGGTGAGTGTGAAGAGTGTGGGAAAAGATGTAAGGAAGTGTGTTGGGGTGTGGGGGAGGCAAGGGAAGATGTGGGGAGTGTATGGGGGTAAGTGTGAAGGGTGTGGGAAAGTGTGTTGGGGTGTGAGGGGAGGTGTAGGAAAGTGTGTTGGGGTGTAGGGGAGGTAAAAAAAGAATGGGGAGAGGTGGAGGTGTGGGGACTGTATGGGGTGAGTGTGGAGGGTGTGGAAAAGCGTGGGAGGTGTGGGAAAGTGTGTTGAGGTGTGAGGGGAGGTGTAGGAAAGTGTGTTGGGGTGTGGGGGGAGGTGACGGGAGAGGTGGGAGGTGTGGGGACCGTATGGGGTGAGCGTGGAGGGTGTGGGAAAAAGTAAGAAGTGTGGGGGAGTGTTGGGAGTGATGAGGAAAGGTGGGGAAATGAGGGGAAAGGTAAAGGAAAATGTGGGGGAGGTGTGAGAAAATATGTTGGGGTGTGGGGAAAATGTGGGAAGAGGTGTGGGGAGTGTAGTAGTTGAAGGAAAGTTTATGGGGTGAGTGTGGAACGAGTGGAAAAGTGTGTTGGGTTGTAGAATGATGTGGGAGGAGGTGTGAAAAGAGGTATGAGGAAAGGGGTAGGAGAGTGAGTGGGGGAGGTGTGAAAAAGTGTGGAGGGAGGAGTGGAAAAGTATGGAGGGAGGTGTCAGGTGAGTGTGGGGGATGTGAAGAAGTGTTGGGAGGGGTGTGGAGAAGTGTTGGGGAGGTATGGAAAAGTGTGGGGGAAGTGTGAGGAGAGGTGTGGGGGCTGTAAAGAAGCAATAGTGATTAACTTGGAATTGTAACAATTAATCGAAGAGCATAAAGAACGACCTTGATATTGCAATGTAAACTAAGACTATGAACTGCCGATACACTTTCCTTCACCTACCCCCACACTTCATTTAGCTCTTCCCACATCTTCCCTCACACCCTAACACACTTTCTCACATTTCCCCTTCCTTACACTTTCCCACACCCTCACCTCTCCTCACCACCCCCAACACTCCCCACACTTCCCCCAACCCCTTTCCTCACCTCCCCCACACCCAACACACTTCCACCACACACTTTCTCCCACACTTCCCCACACCCCCCACCTCTTCTCACCTTTTCCCACACCCTCCATACTCACCCAATACAGTCCTCACACCCCCACACTTCTTTTCATCTCCCCCCACACACCCCAACACACTTCCTTACACTTTTTCTACACTCTTCACACTCACCCCATACACTCCTCAAACTTCTCCCCTTCACCTCATCCCAAACGCCTACATCTCTCCCCCTCACCCCAACACACTTCCTTACACCTCCTCCCCTTTTTACACACACCCCATCTCCCTTCACCCCCCACACCCTAACACACTTCCCCACTCCTTCCCCACACCTCTTTTCACTTCCCCTCACACCCCAACACACTTTCCCACACCTTCCCCACATTTTCCCACACTCCTCACCTTCCCCCCACACCCCAACACACTTTTCCCCTCCTTTCCTCACCTCCCTCCACACCCCAACACATTTTCGCACACCTTCCCCACATCTTTTCACATCCCCACCTCTTCTCACCTTCTTCCACACCCCAACACACATCCCCACACCTCCTCCACTCTTCTCCACACTCACCCCACACACTCTTCCACCCCTTCCTCCCAGTGGTGAAAGTAGAAAATTTTTCTTACCGGTACTACGCCAGAAGCCCAGAACAGTGGTGAAAGTAAAAAAAAATTTGTAGTTGCTGATAAAAAGAGGCAAATGAGTCTTAGGTATCCACTTGTCCAATCACAAAATCCTAAACGCCTTAACTATACCCAAAACTTTAAATTTTAACGAACTATGAAATATCACAGCGTTTCCCAAACTGTGGTACGCGTACCACAGTTTTTTTTCAAATGGTACGCCTAAAATTCAAAAATTAATTTATTCTTTCATAAATGTTGATGAATGTAAGGCTACGTTCACATGAGACTTTGTTTCGTTCGCAACGAAAAAAAAACTCGTATCTGTGGAGACTGCATACAGTGGTGTAATAAGCGTGTGATCGCAAGTGAATTCAAAGTAACCCGAAAAGAAAGCAGGCCAGCTTCATCAAGATTACCGTTTAACGTTCAGTAATTAACGGATAGGTTGGTATAAAGAGCAGGTGACGTAGGCTGTGCTAGATATATGTTGCGGCAGAAGTAGGCTTACTACGCAACTTTTGCTGTGATGAGTGACGAGACGAGTCCACTACAACATTCTTTTAAAGGCTTGTTGAGTCTACGCTTATTGCCTAGCTGTTAATCACCGTCGAAGTGAACAGGAGCCAAAACTTCGTCTAAATGTGGCAAAAATTCATACCAACATTGACGAGCTAGTTGCGCAGAAACAAGCACATCTATCTCATTGAATACTGATTGGAAATAATAATTAAACAAATTACCTTTTTTTTTTCACAAATACGTCATAAATACCTAGGCTTTGGAGCAGGCACAAATTCTCGACTGCTGACGGCTCCAGCTTCGTATCTCCCTGTACCACAAAGCAGCTCCGGCTCCGCAGCTCCTTGATACCACTGCTCCAGCTCCTTCGGTTAAAAACTGAAATCCAAGCATGTTTGTGCAATTTGAAATTTTAAGTTTGTAAATTTTCACTCGTTTAATCACAAAACTTTATAAATTCAAACCCTGATAACGCATCGTGCAAGTGTTATTGGAATTAAGGGTTTTTTCGTAAGCATGCGCAATTTTTATGCTGAAGTGGTACGGTGAGTTTTTGAAACTGTTTCAGTGGTACATTCGTAGCAGAGTTTGGGAAACCCTGAAATATCAGACAATTTGAGAATGGCTAAAACGCAAATAACTTATTTGTCTCTGGATTAGAATGAATCGCTAACCTGAGACTCGAAACAATGTCCTGTAGTACTGTTGCGTGCGTATTGGAGAGTAAAAGGTTTGCCACAGAAATATTTTGACATCAAATTTGAAAAAGCTATTTGGGGGGGGGAATTACGTAGTCATTAAAATGAGGCTATCATTTGCGCGAAGGAAAATTTTAGATTGTGATGTCACAGTTTGTGCTGATTTGCTCTAATTACCGAGTAAATTTTTCCATCTCTGCTACTATAATCCAAATAGGCCTAATTCCTCTCGTACAAATACCAATTTCGACGTCAATGTGGCAAAACTTTGGTAAAAAAAATGCCTAGTCTAGACGTGTTCTAAAAATCTTTGTGTTGTGTATGCCGCTAGGACGTTGCCTTTTGCTATTCGTCTTGTTTTATGTTTGACCTCATTGTGACGTAATAGTCGGATTTTGTATGTGGTTTCGCAATGCCTCGTGTAGTTCCTTTTTCTAGTCTGAGCGTCAAGAAGTAAACAGCAGTTAAAAATTGTGATTCTTTGTTGAGAATACAACAGAAAAGAAATTGGCGACGAGGAAAATGGAAAAAATAGCAGAGGTTTTGCAGCAGCAATTCGCAGCTCAACAACAAAAATTTGAAGAGTTGCAACAACGTAATGAAGAACAAATGAAACTAATGCGGGACTTATTTCAAAGTCAGCTGTCTGCAGGTGCTAGTTTACCTTCTACTTGTAATACTGCAACCATAGCGTCGGCCACTCCTACTTTTCAATGCTTTGATTCTACTACTGAGTTGTGGACAGACTACCTGTCAAGGTTTGCTACTTTTGCCGAAGCACATTCCATTCAAGCGAGTAAGCTACCGCAAGTGTTTCTAACTAATCAGAGCCCTACCATTTATAAGTTACTTTCTAATTTAGCCAGCCAAGAAACCCCACCTAAAAGTGTAAATGAGCTGAGTATGGATCAAATTAAGCAGTACATGAAACAGCAATTCGATCCTAAACGATTTGTCGTGAGAGAGCGATTTCGGTTTTGGAGTGAAATGAAGAGAAAACCGGGCGAAACTGTTCTTGAACTTTCTGCGCGCATCCGTCAAGCGGCGGCCACATGCGATTTTCAATCCATTGATGATCCCTTGGACGAAGCTTTGCGCACCCGATTTATCTGCTCTGTAAATAATGAAGCTGTTTTAAAGGCGTTATTCAAGGTGGGGGCAGATGAATTGACCTTTGCTCGTGCTGTTGAAATTGCCGCAGAAACCGAAGATGCGGCCAAGGTGGCCAAGGAAACAGTTTTTGGTCCACATCCTTCTACTCAAATGATTAAGAAGTTGCCAAGTTCGTCCTCGAAACCATACAATAAAAAAGATATAAATTCTGATGCAAAGTGCTACCGATGCGGGAAAAGTTCACATTTGGCTAATGTTTGCCGCCACAAAGACAGTATTTGCAATTTCTGTCGTACGAAAGGGCACCTAGAAGCGGTGTGCCAAAAGAAAATTCGAGCTAAGTCATCAAGTTCTACACGTGACAAGATCAAGCATATTGAAGAGATAAATTCCATTACCCAAGTTCCGAAACTGCAAATACCTGTGTTTATCCAATCCAAACAAGTTACTTTGGAGTTAGACACTGCTACCAGCGGAAATTTTATTTCTGAAAAGTTGTGGTCAGATTTAGGAAAACCCGTCCTGAACCAGGCGAATTTGCAATACCGATCTGCCAGCAAGCATGAACTTCCAATTGTTGGGATTTTTGAAGCTGATACAAGATTGCAGGAAAATGAGGAGGTATGTACAATTACTTACAATGTTTCTAAAATTAAAGATTTGAATTTGCTGGGCCGAGATGCAATGGCTACTTTGGGCGTTTCCATAGACAAGATGTTGTATCCCGAAGGAGTAAATTGTGTTGTCTCAGGTAGCTATCCTGATCCTCTGTTTCAAGAAAAATGTGCAAAGTTGTGTGAAAAATTTCCTGACTTGTTCAAATCTGAGTTAGGCTGCTTACAAAGTTATGAGTTAGAGATCGAATTCAAAGACGGGGCAATACCGAAATTTTGCAAACCGAGATCAGTACCTTTTGCTTTACAGTCGGATCTAGCTCAGGCCTATGATTCGGGCATTGCCCAAGGCATTTGGACTCCTGTCCAATTTAACGATTGGGGGACCCCGGTTGTTCCCATTCGTAAAAGGCAGCTGTCTGAAACAAGTTCAGCTCCACTACGCGTTTGTGGAGATTATTCAGTTACAGTAAACCCTCAACTGGAAGTGCATCGTCATCCTCTTCCTCTGCCAGAACAGCTCATGCGTAGGTTGTCTGGAGGTTACGGGTTTACCAAAATCGATCTGGCTGATGCATATAACCAGATCAAATTAGGTCCAGAAAGCAGACGGAGGTTGGCTTTGAGTACCCATCGCGGCGTATTACTGCAGAACGTGCTACCGTTCGGCATTTCCTCAGCCCCAGGCTATTTTCAAAAGATAATGGATGATCTTACGAGTGACCTTCCCGGTGTTACTGTATATTTGGACGACCTACTTGTCAGTGGTGTTGATGCAGAAGACCACTTACGAAATCTTGAAGGGTTATTGGAACGGCTCCAATCAAAAGGTCTCCGTTGCCGGAAGGAAAAATGTCAGTTTGCTAAACCCAAAGTTGAATATCTGGGACATGTTCTGTCAAATGAAGGGATTTCGATGGGCGGTAAGGTGGATGCCGTCCGCGCTATGCCTGTTCCCAACGACGTTACTGGACTGCGATCATTTTTAGGGTCGGTTCAATTTTACTCAAAGTTTTTGCCTCCTAATTTTTCTACATTGGCTTCCCCTCTCTACCAACTTCTACGTAATAACGTTCCTTGGAAATGGGACAAACCAGAGCAGGAAGCATTTGATTCGCTGAAGCAATTTTTGTCATCGGAAAAGGTTCTAGTTCATTTTGACCCATCCATTCCATTGGGTATTTCTTGTGATGCGTCTAACGTAGGAATTGGAGCTACCTTGTTTCACCGATACGAAAACGGAGACGAGAGACCGATTGCAAATGTTTCAAAAACATTGACTTCAGCGCAACGAAACTACAGTCAAATTCAAAAAGAGGCGTTGGCAATCATCTTTGCACTGAAGAAATTCTACCAGTATATTTTTGCGAGAAATTTTATACTAGTTACGGATCACAAACCTCTGGTGGCTCTGTTTGGACCTACCAAGCCCATTCCAGGTTTAGCAGCTAATCGATTAGCTCGATGGGCACTTTTTCTGAATCAATTTTCCTACACGATTGAATATCGAAAGACGAGTCTTCACCAAAATGCTGACGTACTTAGCCGACTTCCTTCTGGCGATGATGCCTCTTTTGATCGGGAGGAAGGTGTGGATGATGTGGATATTGTATGTGCTATAAATGCTCTTGAGTCGCAAATCAAGCCTACTGATTCTAAATTGATGAAAACAGAATCAATGAAAGACCCTGTGCTAGCTCAAGTGATGCGCTATGTCAAAGAGGGATGGCCTTACAAAATGAATGCTGATAATCCAGCAGGAAAGTTTCGAAAATTGTCGGAATCTTTGAGTACTTGTCACGGATGTCTTCTTTATGGATCCAGATTAGTGATTCCTTCCAGTCTCCGACAGGGAATCCTTCAAATTTTACACACAAGTCACTTGGGAATGCAACGCATGAAGCAGTTGGCCCGTACTGCAGTTTTTTGGCCGGGGATTGACAATGATATAGTGGATATGTGTCGTGGTTGTGTTACTTGTGCTGAGCATCAAAATGCTCCACCCAGGTCACCTGTTCATCCCTGGATATTACCCGAGAAACCGTGGAGTCGACTGCACATCGATCACGCTATTAATTTTATGGGTCAAAATTGGTTGGTGGTAACTGATGCCTATACAAAGTACCCTTGCATCCACTCTACTACTTCAGTGTCCTCAAAAAGCACAATTGATCTTTTAGAAGAAGATTTTGCCCACTTCGGGTACCCTCATTCCATTGTTTCTGACAATGCCACTTCATTCACCTCGGAAGAATTTCAGACTTTCTGCAAAGACAAAGGCATTGTACATCTTACCGGAGCGCCGTATCATCCTGCGACGAACGGCGCAGCTGAACGCTTAATTCAAACTTTTAAACAAGCTGTACGTAAGTCTTCAAGTTCTCCTAAGAAGGCTACACTTGAATTCCTGATGCAGTACAGAAGAACACCTACTACAAGTGGCTACTCTCCAAGCGAGTTGCTCAACAATCGACAGTTGCGAACGAAGATTGATACTTTGATTCCTTCTCCTGCACACATTGCTCAAGGCAAGCTAAAAGTGAACAATCCTTCTGAAACTAAAAGAAACCACATGTTCAAAGTGGGAGATCACTGTTATACATTACATTTTGGCCCTCGCCGTAATCAGGAACCACGTTGGGTTCCCGCAGTTGTTGTTGCAAAAAGAGGTGCTCGCATGTTCAATGTCAGAGTAACTCCCAGAGGACCCATTTGGAGGCGGCACCTAGACCAGTTACGACCACGCTACTTCTCTGCTGAGAATCTCGATCCGGGGGAAGATAGCTTTTCGAAAAATGTGCCGAGCTTCTCTTCTGAGGATTGCAGGACGCCTGATCCGGGAGAAGCAAGTACGGCAACATTTAATACCAGGTTCTCCCATGAGGATTGCAGGACGCCTGATCCGGGAGAACCACCAAACGACATTAATTTTGAGACAACTGGCAATGTTTCGCCAGACATTGACACAGATGCAGATGTTTCATCGACACCTAACATTGACAATATTAATACCGATAATGAAACTACACGTTCACCACCTATTTCAGGTGTTAGGCCTACTTGCAACGATAATTTACTGTCACAGTGCAATAATGATAATCTCAGGAGGTCTACTAGAGATAAAAGATTTCCTGCTCATTTGAATGATTTCGTGTAAGCTAACCTTGTGCTTCGGGTTTTTCGTGTCTTGTGGGTGTTTTTACTTATTGGGGAGGTGTTGTGTATGCCGCTAGGACGTTGCCTTTTGCTATTCGTCTTGTTTTATGTTTGACCTCATTGTGACGTAATAGTCGGATTTTGTATGTGGTTTCGCAATGCCTCGTGTAGTTCCTTTTTCTAGTCTGAGCGTCAAGAAGTAAACAGCAGTTAAAAATTGTGATTCTTTGTTGAGAATACAACACTTTGAGAATTTTTTGGGCTGCAGCCGAGACCCTCAAACAAACCCGGTTATTTAGCTTACGGGCACTTTGAACAAAAAGCTGTTATCATTAAAGAATTTTGATTTTGATGAAAAGGTTTGAAATTAATTCTATACAAAAATAAATTTATTTAATAAAAGTGAGTCCACTCGTGAATTTTTTTGTTTTTGGATGATTTGACTTGTGGAATGTGCTATAGGCTGGATTTAGATTTAAAATCTTTTACCGGTACGGCGTTCCGGCAGCAAATCTTTTACCGGAACGGCGTACCGGACCGTTCCGGCTTACTTTCACCACTGCTTCCTCCACACATCCTACACCTTTTCACATAAAGCGCATGTGCAAAAAGCTCTTTTTGCCGTCCTGTGCTTTTGGCGGGAAAATGATGACGTTAGCTGCAACTCATCAATAGATTATTAGTAGTAGTAGTGTCTTTTATTTCTGCACCGTCAAAATAAATAAAACACAGCAACATATGATTTCAAATACAAACTTGATTTTATTGTTATTAAAACCTTCGAAATCACTGTATAGCGTCTGCGCTTACCAAGAGCTCCAGCAGTTTTTTTTTGTGGACACACTTCACAATGTTTTTTCCAGGAGTGAGCCTACTGTATAGATAGTAAAGTAGGCTACTGTGGTTTTGATGCACCGCATGTGGAATTTGGAAAACTAAGCGGATTCAGGGGAACTAAAGGGTTTGAAACCCGCCTCCTTTATTTTCTCGTTGTTCCTTACACAGTCTCTGCAAGAGACGTGGTACCTAATGCTTATACCACTGTACTTATACCGCCATTGTCTCGAGCAAACTCCGAGTAACTTCGCGTACGGACTTTGGTCCCCAACCTACCACCGTAATTTCTACACTTTTCACCTGTTTAAAATTTAACTAATTGGAAACATGGTAGTTATAGAAACATCAAAATAACGATGTTTGCTGTCTGCAATTACTGATACCGTTAGCTAGGCTTGCTACCGGGACCGGCACTGGAGTGCAGCGTGGGCTAAATCTAGCCCGGACTTACAGCTATAGCTAGTTAATGCCGTATCATTAGATAAGTTACACTAGTTATCATTTAGCCAAAACTTGCTTGGTTCAATCGGAGAGTATGGTAATTTACAGGACCACAGACCAGGGATAGCGTACCGGTAGGCCTACTGTTTGCAGCGTAGGCAGCAGTCAGGCAGTAGGCCTACTGCCCAACCACACATATCAATACCAGTAACGTAACGGTACTTTGGAAGTTCAATTAGTTCATATAGCATAAATTTGGATTGTTGCTTGATTAAGCAGTAAGTCTGACTTTGTTCAAGCTTTATTTGATTTTACTCTCACTGTAAGCTGGTAGGTTCACGTGTGCTGACTTGCAGACCTGAAAAAAAAAAGAGAAGTGTAAGTAACAAATTGTGCTTAATCGAAAAAGTTATGCTGTTAGCTGTTACTGCAGTGCAGGCCTACCTGTAGATACCACAATTCACTACATTTGTCCTTCAAGCCTTTCCAATGATCGAAGTTCAATTTGAACGCACTGTGCAAGTGCATTCATGATCTGATAAGAAGGCAGAATTGAAAAATTGTAAGTTGATTGCTGCTCTTCTGCTCTTATCCAATAAAAGAAATAAGATGGTTTGACTTTCAATCACAAAATCTTGGTTGAAACCTGAGTCTATTTGATAAGGGGTCAAATTGCAAAACTAGTTGTAGAATTGGTTTTTACAGCGTTTATTTAGTAAGTCTTGTACAGTGTAAGGCCTACCACAGAATCCCAATGAAAAAAGTATAAGCAGAAAACGTTAAACTTAGTTACTTTATTCCATGAGCTGATAAGTAGATTCGATACAATACCAGAGGCTTAATTTAAACTTTAATCATAGCCAAGAATACATGAAGCCATTGCATATACCGTGCAGTAGGCTCCCTTAGCAGTTAGTGACTAGTCTAATGCATAAACATATTTGTGCCATTAATCCAATGTTAATTGATTTTCTGCTTAAGTTTTGAGCATTCAAGTCTGAAAAAATATCGTAACTGATGTTATACTGATGCCTATAGTTGTGTACTTAATGCATGCTTGAATACGGTAACTAATCATTTATACAGCGGTATTTTCTCTGTGTTTTTTTAGGTTATTACCACTGACACATATTTGTTTTACGAACAATTTGTATCTAAACTTTTGTCGTTAAAATTTTGTGTTGACTGGGTTACTCCAGCTCATAATTTTTGAAAACCTTGAAATAGCTTGAAATAGCACACAAGGTTCATTGCAAATAGTCTTAAATGTCACATTTGTTATGAGGTTCTGATTGTTTAAAAAGTTGCTAGCTGTGTAATCAAAGTTTGAACCTAACCGTGCTTAATTGTTTCTTGCATTACATGAGTCTATATAGTGTTTCCCACCGCTTAAAAACTGATTTTAAAGTTAAAATTTTTTGTATGATCTACTACTAAAGCAATAAACAAACATTTTCTTAAGTGGTATAAAATGTTTGTCCTTTTGGAGATCATCTTCAAATTTTTGTTGTGGTTTCTCCATGCTTAGAAGATTATTTGAGAATGAAGTCTCAGAAAGGCAGGGTAGTTGCGATTGGATTTTTCAATTTTTTAAGTTTATGGAATTGTGCCAAAATCACAAGGGTTCATGGCACTATGCCTGCCCTCGGTACCTGCAGGGTTTCTTTCTTATTACAAGAGTTTAAATAGCTATGGTTAAGTTAACGCTTTCACAATTTAAAGTTATATATCTATAGCTTTAAATTGTTAAAGTGATTCGCTAAATTGCGTAATGCGTTTATTTTTAATCTATTTTTGAGATGAAACAGGATGTAATGAGAATGCCCAAAGTTTTTTTGTTGAGGTATTTTGTTATGCAATAATGGCAATGACTTTATTTGTTTTTCAAGATCAAGATCTAATAGCTCTAAGTAGCTTTTATCCCTATAATCTGCGTCCATAAAACATTGAAAACTGCTTTTCCTTAAATCCTCAAGCGTTTGGTGCAGCATTTCATTATGCCCAGTATGTTATGTGAAGATGATATTTGGAGGAGAGGAATTGATATAGTGAAAGATGATTTGAGGAGGTAAAGAGATGTTTTATCCAGAGTTAGGAATTCAAACTTCTGTAAAATCAACTTAACTTTGACTTTGATTTTTTTCTCTTTGGTCACACCGTAACTCTGTGACTACCTTTTGAATCTATCTGTTTTCAACTCTCTACTTGTGATGGCGAGCATCAGCAAGATGGCGAACATATAATTTTTGTCATGATTCGGTTTTGCATGAACTGGTCGATTTCTGGACTGCAAATTGGTCACTTTCATACCTTGCCTACAGTTAGACTTCATTCTAACAGCTCACATGGCCGAGTGGTAAGAGCATCTGCCTCTAAAGCTCTAGACTCGGGTTTGATTCCGAGTCGGGTCAAATTATAGACTTTAAAATTAGTAGTCACGGCTTTCCTGCTTGACGTACAACATTAAAGGGGCAATGTGGAAAACAAGCCTGAAAGCTTACTTGTGCCTTTGGGAAAGGCACTTAGCGGGATTCTCTCATCGTGGTGTGGTAGACAGGGGGCCTGCAACTCTTAAGCGAGCTCGTTATAGCGCTATGATTGCTTTCTCGTGATAGAAGGACAAATCTGCAGCTAAATACAAAAATTTATGTGTCAAAAACTGATCATATTTCGATCTTTGGTGACATTACCCGGCGCCAACACGTGCAACTTATATGTGACAAAATCAATCTTGGCTACTAGCGATTACTTCGAAACTTAAGTTTTTGGTCGTTGAATTGAAGAACTGAACATCAGTGCCCCATCAAGTTTTCAGTTCGATTTTGTGAATTATCTCAGCAATTTATTTGCGATATATAGCGAGCAATTTCTGGTAATAAAATTCATTTTTGTGTAAGGAAGAGCTGAGTTTTATTTTCGATTTTAATAGCAAATTATTTCTTGTAAAGGAAAAGTGGAAAGTTAGACTTAACGAGTTCTGGAAAATCCCAGACCGAGAAAAGTTACTCGGGATTCGCAATGGACCCCAGCAGATTATTTATTATAGACAAGTAAGACAGCTTTGTGTTGTGCATGGTTTCAAGAATCGACTTGTACAAACGATATTGCTTACGTCACTTCGGCACGAGATCTAAGCTGGGGACTTTGCTTAATAAATTCTATACAGTGCTAGGCCAGTGATTTTGGCAAAGGTGGGCACAATTTCGTTAATCGTTAATTCGTTAATACCGAAGCTAACTTTTTCATTAACTGGTTAATTCGTTAAATTTCTTTTTGAAATTAACGGACTAAGTTAACTTCCGTTAGTGTTTGATAACTTCCGTTAAATTTTTGTAAACGTGTAAACGCTTATTTCTTTTGTTGTTGGTTATGTTTGACATCGATAAACCAGCGAAATACGACCAATGAGGTCAAAAAGCGAGATAAAAACAACCAAATATAGCCTATTGCTTGTGAGCAGAAAAGTTGCTTGAATGCTTACGCAAACATTGATATTAAAAAAATTTAAGCTTTTTTTTTAAAAAGAAATGCCGTTGTCAAAATTAACGATTTAGCGAATTTAATTAACTTCCGTTAATTGGAGCTGAATTTAACGAATTAACGCTTACGGAGGTACATAACTGTGTTACCGAAGTAGTGGTTAACGAAGCTAACGTTTTGCATTAACTTGCCCATCTGTGGATTTTGGTCATTACCTTATTTTTTGTCATGCAACAATTCGATTGCCCAAATGCTGCTGAACAACAACGATCCAATGTAGTACAAAGTCATATGTTACTCCTACGTCGACATTATACTTGCAATATATTGTTTTGTCTGTTTTAGTTGCGCTTCCAAAGAAGGAAAGCTGGCTTCCTTGAGCGAAATCAAGTTGGTTTATCTTCCATTTTACAGAATACGAACTGTTGGAGCAATTCAAGATTGCAAAAATTTGACCTTTTGCATTCTTCCCAATAATTACATCAGTTTTTTTCATGCTCTCATTTATTGCAAGTGTTTAAAAAGATTGGATTTACATAACAATCAGGTTAAAAAGATTTTTTATCACATTAACAATGACTTTTTGTGCTTTGTTGATAGTCAAGCCAGACAGATTGCATGAATTCGTGTCAAATAATTCGATAGTTGGAACTCTGAGTTTTCATATAGTTTTTACATTTTATACTTACAATGTTATTACTGCCATCGTAATTGCTCTTTTGTGGCTCCATTCTTATTCAAAGTGGTTTGTTAGGTAGGTGCATATTTATCCTCCCATCATGAGAACGCGTTTGAAGTGCTATAACGACCTTGATTATGAATTGCTGGCCTTGCTCTCCTTTCTGTCCATTTTTTGCTGAGCGTCAAGAGGGTAAGCTGTGAATACCGATTTTGAATTTATTGATTTGACCCGACTGGTAATCGAACCCCAGTCCCAGCTTCAACTGCGGACACTCCATCCACTTGGCCACCGAAGTTGTTATTCATTTCTTGTTCATGGGTTTCTGAATAAGCTATGTCTCATTGTTCATCACCTTGGCGGATTGCATTTGCAATCAGCAGAAATGAAAGAAATCAGAAAGCATAGAATGCAATCGAAACCTCGTCAATTTTTGAGACGTATTGGCCTCTGTGTCACGCGTTCATGACAAAAAAAAAATTAAACAGCTGAAAACATTACTGGCTACATCAAGCAGTAATAATCTTAATGAACGGGTGGGTTGCAGTAGCTAGGCTACAAAAGTTTACTATAGCAAGGTGAGTAGTTTTACTCGAAGTTTTTCGATTTTCATTTTGTAGAAGAAATTGCCCGAGTAATGCGGCAAAGGGCTGTTTTAATACAGTAGTTTTTTTGTTTTTTTGTATTTAGTAATTGAGTCGCATGTTTATCCTCCTATCACGAGAACGCGATCAAGGCGCTATAACGAGCTCGCTTAGAAGTTGCCCGCCATCTGTGCACTACACCAAGTTAGGAGAATCCCGCTAAGTGTCTTTCGCAACGGCACAACAAGTAAACTTGCGGACTTGTCCTTCACATTATTCCTTTAATGCTGAGCGTCAAACGGGGAAGCTGTAAATACCAATTTTAAAGTTATTGGTTTGATCCGATTTGAAATCAAACCCGGGTCTACAGCTCTCGAGGCGGACGCTCTTTCCACTCGGCCGTCTGAGCTGTTAAGCGCTACAACGACCTTGCTTTGGAGTTGCTAGCCTTGATCTCTTCGCCGTCCGTTTAATGCGGAGCGTCAAGAAGGGTTTTCGTTATCTTTCAAGTATCAGACGAAAATCTCGATAATAAATGTGTACTAAAGTTCTGCGCTGCTTGTTCTTCCGGTACGGTAAAACAACGGAGACAGAAAAATCTACTCTCCAATTTTTATTTTTGACGTTTCGCTTGGCAATGAACGCCAAGCTTCATCAGAAAATACAGTGACCTGGGAAGGAAATCAACCCAGGTCGAGAACAGTAAAACGTAGTAGGCCTTAGCACTGATTTAACTGAACTGATTAAAAAGTTACGAAGTGTAAATTGGATCAACCCGATTAACTATTGCGTCACAAAAAGGCAAAATGCGTGAATAATCATCAAATTGTTATGTGTAATACGTAAAAACCAGTATGTAAACTACAGTGATTAAATTGCATTAAAATCATTTAGCCAATGAACGATAAACATTTGGGAGACTGTCGCCATCAGACCTGTTCATAATCTTAGGATGGGCATTGATGAACCAAGCTTCCGAGATGAGGCGTTTAGAATAATTGTTCTCCACCTTTAAGATGTCAGATTTCTCCCAATCAATTGTATGGTTAAAGTCCATCGCATGTTCGCAAAGTGCAGAAAGTTCCGGTCTCAGCTGGCTTGTGGCTCGCCTATGATCTGCCAGTCGTGACTTAAGACCACGTTTGGTTTGACCAATATAAACATAGTCACAGTCAGAACAAGGGATCTGGTAAATAACACAACTCTTATCTTCTGTAGTGTACGGATCTTTTGGGGAGGGCAAAATGTGGCGAATGGTTTTTACAGGTCTCATGGCAACACCGGCTCCTGCCTCGTTCAGAACTCGTCTAATTCTTTCTGATGTACCTTGCACATATGGAATAGAAGTGAATTGTTTGAATTGAGAGTTTTGAGTTTGAGAGCGTTTGTTTTTGCGAGAGAGAAAAGTAGCTCTGGTAGGAAATCCGTTAAGTTGCAGAGTAGAACGTATGTTTCGTAACTCACCGCTTTTTTGGTTTTCATCAGTATGAGAGATGTGTGTTTCAACGCGGTTGAGCAGTGTCTTTGTCACAGTGAGTTTCTGGTGTTTGGGATGATGTAATGTGTAGTGGAGGTATCTGTCCGTGTGGGTGGGTTTTTTGTATATGGCTGTAGTGAGTGATGTGTTTGTGGTGTGGTTCTCTTTGCAGACATTACGGGATACCAGAACGTCAAGAAAAGGAAGAGAAAAATCGTGTTCGTTTTCCATAGTAAACTGAATGTGAGAGCAAATAGAATTAAGATGAGAGTGGAATCCAGAAATGTGTTTCTTGTCGAGAATACAAAACGTGTCATCAACATACCTCAACCAAAGGTTGGGAGGAGTATGAAACGTAGTGATAGCTGTGTGTTCAATGTGTTCCATGTAAAGATTAGCAATGATGGGAGAAATGCAAGAACCCATGGGAGTACCAAAGGTTTGCTTGAAAAAAGATTTTTGTATGAAAAAACAGTAGAATTCAAACATATTTGGAGACCTTGTTTGATGTCAGAGATACTGAGACGTGTACGAGAAGACAAAGAATCATCAGATGCGAGAAGTTTCAACACTTCAACACCACAACGTCAAAAATAAAAATTGGAGAGTAGATTTTTTTGTCTCCGTTGTTTTACCGTATCGGAAGAACAAGCAGCGCAGAACTTGAGTTAGCCTAGCTAGCCTAGACTACGATGCCCGGTATACAAGTCCAACAAAATCTTCCCCACTATGCAGTGTTTAAATGTGTACTAAATTGATATCAATATAGGATAACTACATGTGTACATTTGATAGCAATAAGGCCGTATATTTTTGGCCATTCCACTGTTCGTAGGTAGATGCAATTGATGCTACACGATATTCCACTGTTTGCTTTTTTTGTGTAAAGAAAACTCTCTGCAAATCTTTACATTTTTAATTTTTCAGATATCCAAACTCCCTGGAGGTAGTTTTTGGCGAGAATTGTCACATTTACGAGTGTTAAATCTTCATAACAACAAGATTGAAAACATCAGTAATGTACAAGCTATGTCACGGTCGAAAAGTTTACTTGCATTAACTCTTCATGATACACCACTTAGTCGCCAGAATGAGTACAGGTTAGGGTGATTCAAAAAATATCAACCTTCGATTTTTTTATGGGGCACCCTCTCATATGGTTCCACCTCATGAAAAAATATTTCAGTTAAAATTGTATGAAATTGGAATAAAAACTAGAGGTCACTACCGACCACAGTTGCGCCGAAAAATGGTAAATAACCAAATCGTGCGTTAATTCTCAATGCAATCTTGAGCTTTGTGACATCATAGTATGCTTATTCAGCAACGATTACGAAGTAAGCCGCGATTTGCATAGCGTCGCAAGTTACTTTACGACATCATCAACATCAAAGATTATCCGAAGTCTTACGTGATCCACGTCATGCATGCATTATATTGTTCAATATCCAATTGCAAGTATTGCCGCTATTATATTAGTGATTGGGACCCTTATTGGATCCTCACTGCATTCTCGGTAACTTGCAGAATAAGGGGTTCTACATTTCAGGTCCTTGATTGTTTTTACAGAAACGTCTTTTTACTTGTAGTAATTTAATCAAAAATAAAATTCCTAAATTTAAGCCTGTGACAAGAAATGATGCTGATATTTGACTGTTTGTACATTTGGCATCCACTCTACATACCACGAAGCTTCCCTCAAAGAAGGAAGTTTTAACTTTGTTTTTTCTCTATAAAGAGGCAGAAAGAAAAGCAGTCCATGATGCATCGCAATGTGCCACCGAAGATGTTACGAAAATATTGGCTAAAGCCAGCGTTCCTACATGCCTAAAAAAGCATGTTGTGAAGTAAATCGAAGAAATGTTCAAAGAATGGGCTAAACTGAACACAAACAAAGCCAATGTGGCTGTGATCAGTGATGCAGTCGAATACTCAACTTTCGAGTACGAGTACCGCAAAAAACTTCGAGTACGAGTACAAGTACTGATATTGAAAAATGTACTCGAGTACGAGCACCGTAAAAAAGTTCGAGTACGAGTACTTTTGCAAATTTAGCAAAAGAACAATTTTTAAGTTGTAACAGCTCAAAGTTTGTCGCAAAAACATAAACGAATACGTTTTTTCAGTGTTTGGGATGTTGAGAAGGCGCATCAATTTATTTTCGGGTTTTATTGGCTGTAGTTTGCTATCGAAAGTTCATCTTGTTTGTTAGTTTGTTACTTCTAGCGAAAGTCAAATGTACTCGTGTACTCGGCGCTTTTTTGACCGAGTACCGAGTACATTGACCTTCTAGTACGAGTACTAACCGAGTACCAGGGGTTGCGAGTACGAGTACCCCAAAAGTGATATTCGAGTACTTCATCACTGGCTGTGACGTTGCTGATGTATCATCGATGCAAAGATTTTCAAATTTGTCACTTTCAGCTCTGGTTGATATCGATATATGATTTCTTCATCTTTATCCTTCTACCACGAGAAAGCGGCGAAGGCGTTATGCGTAGGACGAATCCAGACTCGCTTAGGAGTTGCCTTTGTTTCCAAGTTTTCCGGTTGAATTTTCTTGTGACTTCTTTAATTTGCTGCTTGCCAGATTCCACCAAGCAGAGATAATCATCGTGAAGCATCTTATCCAAGGACGCAACAACGAGACTAGGTTGGGAGTTGAACCATTAACCTTGCGATCATGGTCGTCATAAGAACGACGCTCCAAACCACTGCCCCACGCTGGCGACATTTGTAGGCCTACATTTAGAATCGTCATCTTCATATATCTTCTGCTTATGAAGATGACGATTCTAAATGTAGGCCTACAAGTTTTTCTCTAGTTGTTTACTCATCTTCTGCTTGTGCTTTTTTTTATTCAAGAGAATTTTGTCTTTTTCTAGTTCGACTTGTTGGTTGAATAATGCTGTATTGACACTACGTGATACCTATCATACCAGGGAGACCTTTTTCTCTTTAAAAAGGAAGATATTTTTTATCATCTTAAATTGTAGTCATGCCTAGTGCATTAGCATGTGCAATGTTGAACAGATCTTCTAGTCCATCTTTCCATTTCTTTTTCAACTGTAATTCTTCAGAATGCTTGGCTTTGTTTCTCTTCAATTGAGTCCATTCTTTGAACAATTCCTGAATTTTTTTCACAACATGCTTTTTTAGGCATGCAGGAACGCTGGCTTTAGCCAATACTTTCATAACATCTTCGGTGGCACAATGCGATGCATCACGGACTGCTTTTCTTCCTGCCTCTTTGCAGAAAAAAAACAAAGTTAGAACTTCCTTCTTTGAGGGAAGCTTCGTGGTGTATAGAGTGGATGCCAAATGTCCAACCAGCCAAATATCCGAATTATTTCTTTCCACAGACTTATGTTAAGACTTGGACTTTGCTAATGCCATAAGTTTAAAATTTTATTTTTGATTAAATTACTACAGCACAGTACATAGAGTTAGATGTTAAAATAAACAAGTTTCTGTAGAAACAATCAAAGATCTGAAATGTAGAACCCCTTATTTTGCAAGTTACCATGGATGCAATGATGATCTAATAAGGGTCCCAACCGCTAATATAGTTTAAGATTGGATTACGAACGATATTATAATGCATGCATGACGTGGATCAAGTAAGATTTCGGATGATAATCTTTGATATTCATGATGTCATAAAGTAACTTGCCATGCTATGCGAATCGCAGCTTACTTCATAATCGTTTCTACGCAAGCATACTATGATGTCACAAAGCTCAAGATTGCATGGTAGAACTTACACACGATTTGGTTATTTACCGTTTTTCGGCGCAACTATATCGGTCGGTAGCGACCTCTATATTCACATTTCATAAAATTTTAGCTCAAGTATTTTTCATGAAGTGGAACCATATGACAGGGTGCCCCATCAAAAAATCGAAAGTTGATATTTTTTGAATCACCCTAGTACAGGTACTGTGCAAGATACATATCTTACTGTATGCATGTTATAGAAATCATGACTTTGCTTATTTTTGAATATCGCAAAAAGATTACGTTTATGCACTTGATTTATAAAAAGATGGATGGATGGAGCTTCTCATTTACAGCCATAGGCTTGAGAAAGCCTTTTTGTTGATTACGCTTGAACGTTTATGTATACTTAAAGTTTCATGTTAAGCATAGTGGAGTGAGCTGACGATAAAATGGCTAACGCATACAACTCATGCAGCAGCCAGCCAAAGCAAAAGCAAACTGGTTTTAATCAGCTGTGAATGATGATAGAACAACGTATCCCAGAAGTAGATACGTAATGATTGAGTTAGATATTTAAAAAGTACTTCAATAGTGCGAGCGAAACAACTTATTAACTTCGATAATTCTGATTAGTTGGAAGGTGCATATGTTTCAAATTGAATTGAACTGATAGTTCAACAGTAATTGGGAGAGACTGCGAAGGGAGCTTGCGCTCTTCAAGTCAGCAGCCACCCAGTAAATACGTCACATGCGATCGGCTCCAGCCGCGAATCGAACCCTTCATGTGGGATCTTTCACCTGCGCACGGTACCGCTGAGCCATGTCGCTGTTTTTCGTTGCTTGAGATCAATTATGACGAGGTTTTTTAACATTAACAAATTTTTTGTTTTACCTTCTTGTTTATTACGATTTTAATTAATATGTGCTTTGCAGACATAATGTTGTGAATATAATGTGGTCTTTGAAAGCTTTGGACCGCTACGTTATAGGAGACGATGAAATAATAGAAGAAGTAACTTTTATTAAAAGGTTCCAAGCTCAAAATCCAACCTTGTTTGTGGATCTTTGTCCTCAAAAAGAAAAGGTTAATTTACCAACTAAACTGTTTGTCGCAACCATGCTGATAATGACTTCCGAAGATTCATGCTTTGCACGTCCCAGTACCGATGGTTGCCACGCAGACATTATTCACTTGTTTTACTGTAGAAAGTATGGGTGTGCGAGTTTTAAAAAATATGCCATTTTCTTCTGCTTGCATTGGATAGATAACTAACATAAAATTAACACAAGTATGACTGAAGGCAGTACAAAACTGAAAGAACTTACGATTCTAAATCTCGACTTACATTATGAGTGCTGATACTCCATCATACTTTCGACAACCTAGATTCAGCTGTCATCATCAGTAATGTAGGCAAGGCAGTGCAAAATATAAGCAATTGAAAGTTAAGTTCTTTCAGTTTTGCACTGCCTTGCTTACATTCCTGATGATGACTGCGGAATATACGTTTTCGAAAGTGACTGAGTATCAGCATTGATAGGGTAAGTTGAAATTTAGTGTCGTCTACTTCAACTTTTCCACGTCTCTATTTTTAGTTCAATGTCATAACATCTACTTTTGACTCTGAAATGAACATATTTCGAAAAATTGTATCCGATGTTCATTTGAAACAAAAACACGGTTGTCCTATCATAATCATTCAGAGATGGTTGAGAGGATTTCTCTGCAGAAGAAAGTTAAACATAAGTTACATTCAAATCAGGTAAGATCTACCAGATAAAAATTTTCAATGAAAAATAGTACCTACCCAAAGTGGAACCCGAAATAAAATAATCTGTTTTTGTCCATAATTTCCTTAATTTAAGTGATGCAATTCTCGGTTTGTGGGACCGAAATTAGGTTCGTCCCATGAATCGCGTTAAAAACCCTGATGAAGTAATGTGTAATCTTTATATCTTTATTGTACTTGCTACATGCTGGTTTTCACCCAAAAACTTTTGCGTGTTCAAGCTTGCACTTTAATGCCCTACTAATGCGAAGTTACTTACGTGGGACGCCACTGAGATTAATTTAAATGAGCCACCAGAGATAAAGGTTAGCACCATTTGGAATTGATCCACTTGAAGCTAAGCTTTAGTATTTACCCTTGCGACTTGGGCAGCAGTCAGTACATCCACTTTGTATGAGAAGACTGGTTTTAAATGTTAGTCGAGTCCTGCTTCCAACTTTAAAAATAACTTCTATCATTTTAATGTATTCAAAATTAATCCGAAAAAATGATTAATGTTTTGATGCACTATTTTTTTTTTATTTAAGAAATGCAGAAGTGTTCTAGATAGTCAAACATATCCTACTCACAGTTGACATTTTGCCATATAGAAAACGATATCGGGGCACGTCATAGCGAAATAATAGACAAGTTTTTGTATTGCATCATGTACTGCTAATGACGATAGCTGAATCAGCTGTCATGATCTTCAGTTAAGAAGTTAACGTATGTATTCTCTAATTTACAGTTTTGCTTTGCTGCAGAGAAAAGTTGAAAAAAGTAAGGTTACTTGTTTCGCATCCTCCTTCTCCAACAAGATATAATCGTTTTGGTCTATTTTCCGAGGTATTTTACATGTATTGACACTTAATGTGCTGTTGGCTATGATGTCAACACTTTCCTAGATTAAATCAAATCTCTATCAAAATCGCGGTATAATGCCGAAGTGTGTAACTCGTGGTCTTGCCCAGCTCCGCGGCCAAGCACCTGGGCAACACAGCTTCGAAAAAACGTCGCAGTGGTAGCGCGGCTCTGTTTCCGATTTGACCGGCCCGGGAATCGAACCCCAGACCTCTCGCACCGGTAGGTGTGCGCTTAACAACTGAGCTAACCGGATAGATTCAGTTTGTAATGAAATTAATTGCAATGAAAGCGCATAAATAAGTGAGCCTATAAACAATACAAATTTGTTTATTTCTGCCTAAAAATGTGCTCGCCAAAAAGTGTTGGTGTTTTGGGACTTTCAAAACTTCTGTTTGAGCAAGAGCACAAAAACCATTAGTAACGTAGCAAAAAAAGCTCGTACGTACAACGTTTCTACGTCAATGCCATTGCATTCTGTTTCTCTATCATTGTAGTATACATGCTTATTTGCTTTTTCCTGTGAAAAAAATTATATATAACAAGTAAAAATTATGTTAACTCTGCTTGAACTGACCGAAGGTTTTCCTGCTTTTGAAAATGAGCAAAAGTTGCTCATCCACTTAATATATCTTTAGCTGTGTGGAAATTGGGTGGACTAACTTTTGCGTGGCAGCAGTTTCTAAAAACTAAAAAATTGTTAATTTTTTGAATGGTACTGACTTAAATTTTATTTCAAAAAACCTCAGACTTTCCTCACCGGTGGCAGTGTCTTTAACCATGACTTCGCCAGCAGACCGTTTTTTTTTTCAATTTATTACGTTTTTTCTTTTGTTTTATGGAGAAGCATGCAGGAATAGTGGAAAGTAAAACCTCGCTACAAAATACTTGTAAATAAATCGTAGCGTTGACATCAACAATTTGTGCACAAAAGCATCTGCATATTACTACACGTTTGAACAGTACGCCCCCTTTAGTGCCTTTACATTCTTCTAACTCCCCTACATAGGGCTTAAAATCTACGTGTTGTAACTTTTCCCTTTCATGACTTGGTTGAAAGAGTTAAATCTGTCATTTCATGGCTATCTCGTTATTTATTCCATGATTTTTTCCCATGCAGATGGAATGGCAAGTCTTCATCACTTCTCAGGATAATACTAAATCGTGGTTAACTTGGTTTATTCGACCTAAACGGCACCATTTTGCCAAAAACTATTGTCACTTTTGAATTTTTTCAGCACAGCAAATAACTGATGCTTGATTCTTTTTAGTGCTTGGTGCTTAGAGCAAATTACAATACGGCAATAATGAGCCTCAACTAGCCCGTTGCAGGTTTTATTTTACAAACTCAAGATTTTTTCAGCACAGCAAATAACTGATGCTTGATTCTTTTTAGTGCTTGGTGCTTAGAGCAAATTACAATACGGCAATAATGAGCCTCAACTAGCCCGTTGCAGGTTTTATTTTACAAACTCAAGATTTTTTCAGCACAGCAAATAACTGATGCTTGATTCTTTTTAGTGCTTGGTGCTTAGAGCAAATTACAATACGGCAATGATGAGCCTCAACCAGCCCGTTGCAGGTTTTATTTTACAAACTCAAGATCGAAGATAATGATGATTTGATAATCATCAATAAATGTTTTAAATCACCCCAAAACAACCGTGACCCCCCGTGGATGAGTGGAACTAGAAAAGTTAACTGGTTAACTAAAAGCTTTATTATTTTAATATCCAAGTAACTCTTTTATAAAATCATGGTAAATTTTTGAAATGCTTTTTACTATTTAGTTGTTTTTCTAATTTTAGGATTTTACAATCGAAGAATTGAAGACAGTTTTGCCGCCTGATTTGCTCGTCGATTTTGAACTACTTCAAAAAGATGTGTACTGTGCTTACGGTATGTTGTTGTATGCAAATCCTGCGACGGGCAAGCTCTTTTTGGTCCCAAAAGTTTAAGCGAGCCTATAGGAACAAAAATACAGTATCAAAACTGTTAGAAGTTTTTAACATGACTTTCGCCAAAAATTATTCAGAATTTTTTCGCGGAAGATTTTTGTCAAAATATCCGTATTTGTGAATACAGCTGCACAGGCAAGGCTATGATTTTCTCTGGGTTACATTGGCACAGGTTTAACATTAAGGGATGCATAAGCAGCCGCTGCGAAATATTAGGACATCTGTATTTTTTGAACTAGTTTCGTTCTTTCCGGACCAAGATTTTTCAGTTCGTATCTTACAATTGAACTCTCCCAAAATCAATGGAGACTTCTATGCTCTATAGTGCTCTAAAACATAAAAATGAATCAAGGGAATATGGCACATGCGCTGATTTGTTCTCCTGAATCGACTAACTAGGAAAATAAACTACCAACCTCAAGTGGGACACTTACGGTTAGTCATGAAGTCAATAGTGTTCTTGTGTAACCTTGGTTTCTGGTTTTCTGCTCGGAATATCGTACATAGTAAACGCAGCGTGGTTTAAAAAAGTAACATCGCTTTGTGTTGTAACTTTCCTCTGTTAAAACGAGTATGAGTGAGCTAGTGCTACACCATGCATGAAAAAATTTACTCAGCACACTCCTACTTATTTAAAATAATATTGACGAGTATTTACTGGAGGTTAGGATGTTTTGGTAAACAATTATGTATTTGTATTACAGCAGTCGGCTTGTGCTTAATGACCATTTTTGAACTTAAACTCATTAACACGCATTTTTTATTGCTTTTTTGTTTGTAAGGCTGTAACTTATCTTTTTTAGCTCATACTGCAACTTCTGACTGCATCTTTCATGTTCTGGATAATTCCCCTCTTCTTTCTAAACCTCGAGTGTGGAAAATTCTGCAAGAAGATTCAAAGAGAAGTGCCGTCGGTGAGAGCTTAGGAGAATTTTTTCATATTCTTTGCAAGTTGCAGTTCAAGGCTCTGTTACATTTCCACTAATCAATGACCAATTTATTGCCATAGTAATTTTATTTCCTTAATCAAAGAAGCTCTGCGATTAAATTGTTACTATCTTAAAGCTCATGCAGTTTATTGCTTCCTTCAATGTGTTTGTGTCAAATAGGTCATTTGGGCCTAACCAAAATTTATTCTGCATTAACCTCGCAAACAAAGCCCTTGATTTACATTGCATTACTGGTAGCAACATTTCCGAAATAAAGTGTACAAAGATTCCAGATTAAGCAGTAAAGTTTTAGTGTTTAATCTGGAATCTTCATTCATGTGTTTCTCCCTATTTTATATTAATAGAAATGAAATGTCGTAGTACCGTAAGTTTTGTTTTTTGGCGCTTGTTTCCAATTTTCACATTCAAGGCTGACAAAATATCTCCCTTGCTTCAAAAGCAATCCTCGGGCCACGGTGAGTAAAAAAAGCTCCTTTTTAGTAGACTCCATTTTTTCCATTTTTTCGTCCTAACGCAACAAAATGGAGACCAACACTCCATAAAACAACGCTTCTGCATCACATTTCAATCTATACATCAACTTTTTAACAGCAAGTTTGTCGAAACTTTTCTGTCCGAGTTTGGTTACGAATGATAAATCAATTAGGAGAAAGTTGGCGCTCAAAGACATGCAGCGCTATTTTGGCGTTCTCCAAAGACGGTTAAAATCAGCTGATCAAAAAAGAAACCAGAAATTTAGCCGCAGAAATTCGTCAGAATCAAACTGGAGTTGGAGGGTCGATAAAAATATGGGAATTGCTGGCGAAAAACATGAAGTCATCCAGGTATTTACATTAATTTTTTGTCTTGGCCAGCCGCGCTTTGCGTTGTGGCCTGGAGCGCAGTTTTGTCCATTAACTCCAAGATACTTAAGACCCACTATCGTACCCAAACTTGAGTGTTTTCTGTGTGATTAGTTTTAATTAAATATATTGATTAACTGTTGAAATTGTAAACCGAATGAGTTGACTAAATCCAGTCATTGATTGACAGAGCCTCTCAGTAACAAACTCAGTGAAAATGGCGGAGTGTAAAATGAGAACTGCCATTTTTAACCAGGATTTATGCAGAATAAATGTGCTGTGTACGATTCGCCGGACCTTTCTTCCTTAATATTTTTTGAAAACATATTCTGCATAAATTCTGTTCTGCATAAATTCTGTTATGCTACTCCGGACAGCTTCAGGTTGTTACTTTCGATCATTTGTCGGTCATTGACCGAATTTTTTTGGCAGTGACCGAATTTTTTTAGGCCAGTTCGGTCATAGTGACCGAAAAAAATTTCTAATATTTTTAGCATTTTTTGTTTTATATCTTGTTTGAAACTTTATGATAAATATAACGCAGATTATGACACCAAAAATTTCTTAAAATTATGACACAAAAAATATTGTTTGTGATGCAGAAAGCCTTTTGAGCCTTTGGAGCCACTTAAAGTGGACACGTAAACAGGATAATTGTTTACTCGCAATAATTTCAGGTGGCACTGTCGTTGAATAAAAATAATTTATTTCCGATAGCTTTAGAGGAAAACTGCCCTCTTCTTTAGTTGGTAATAATGACCATTATCAGCAGTTGATCCAGAAGGGGAATGTATGGGATGCATTTCCCACCAGACATTTTGAACAATGTTTTTGGTGAATACAATTTTTTCATGATTTCGAACCTCTTCGATGATAAAAAGCCTTACGTCTTAAGCACGCATAAATCGAAATGTTTGAACAAAATGTGCCATATTTGGGAAAGCACATCAGAATTATGGGCAAAAAATTAAACATAATTTGCCTAAAAATATTTGTTCAAAAACCCCTAAAATGGCCATTGCAATTCGTAAATCTTCAAACATTTTTCAAGGGAGCATGCACCCGGACTCCCCTACGGCCCTACAGTCGTTTTTGTTCCACGAATTGCCGCAAAGTAACTCTGCCGAAAAAGTAACACTTTAAAAAATGTCAAGCTTTGGTGTCCCTTTCTTAACAAATCTGAATACGCCCCTGACCTGAAACACATTTTCAAAGTGCTTATTGATGCCTTTTTCTGAGTCTAAACGTTCTTGTATTTACATCACAAGAAAAAACTCAAACTTTTATGACACTCACGGTATTATGCAGAAGCTCGTAACGAGTGACGGGGTCATCTCTGCGGCATAGCGCCTGGGTAACACAGGAACGTCGCAGCGGTGGAGGGTCATTGCCGATTGTGTCCGATTTGACTGGCCCGAGAATCGAACCCAAAACTTCCCGCACCAATAACCATGCCTTTAACGACTATGCCAACCGGTCGGTCTACTTAGTTAACATTTATCTTAATTCAAAACTGCGTCCCCCCCACCAAAATTTTTGGATCCACTCGTGGCCATTATTACAGGTAATGGCATTAACTGCCTTGACTATCCAAAGTAATTAATCGTTTGTTTTTACCGCACCGGGCTTTCAAATTTCCCATTTCAGTGATCGTACGTATTTTGTTCTAAAACTTCAATAAACTTTGTAGTTCAAGGAAGTGTTGGAAAATATGGTTTTAAAACTTAATTAAAATACGACCAAAAAAAATCGAATTGACCGAAAAAATTTGTGCAAGATTAGCTAAAATCGGTCAAGTGACCAAACCAAACATTTGAAAAAAAAAACTAGCCGCACAATTCCTTTAACATATAAAGGTATCAATATTCTTTTCAGCTCGATCCAACAGCACATAAAATTACAAGAAGTAAATTATGTGGTATTGATGTGCGGGATTCCATCCAGTATTGGCATGAAATGAAAGAACTGCAAGTTAAACCGAAAATAATGAAACCAAAACCTCCAGTTAAAGTAAGAAAAATTTTTGTTATAAGAAATAATTTTATTCAATTACTTTGGACCAGAAACTGGAATAGGGTTGTCAGCATAACTAAAACAGTGCTCAATGTACGTTATAGGTCCTGAGCTAATTAACAAATAAACAATTGGCAAAACAACCCTACATACTCTTTTGCGCTAAGCGCCCTTCAGGGGTTCTAAACAATTAAAAATAATGATAAAAATTGGCATTCACCATTTTTCAAAGCAGTTTCAAACCCTTGAGTTCACACGTTGCAAACTACTTTGCGTTTGAAAGGAAAAAAAAAAATTTAGCAATCGGCTGTATTTAGCACAAAGGGGATTCAATAATTATTTTATGTAGGTTTAACTACTGGTGACTAGGTGAAAAGACTATGCTAAACGAGATGATGGAGTTTTCTTGTATACTAACCTCTTATTTCTTGCATCATTTAAAGCTTAAGTTTTAACACAGAAATCAAATTAGAAGCAACTAATCTTCATTATACTGTACTTGCGGTATTGATGAAGCGTAGGCCTAGAAACTAGTTGCTGCTGGCTGGGCCCAATTCAGCGACTTACGGCAGGGTTGTAAACTGTGGCACAGCTGATGGTGACTTTGTGTATGATTTACCAACCCGGAAATCAAACTCCACTCCTCCCGTACCGGTAGCGATGTTGACACCACTTATAGCCCCCGACCGTTTCAGAGTCAACATCTATTAATCATTTTTAATCATAAGCACGTAAACTGCTTTGTCATAAAACCCTGTCAAGTTATTGGACAGGGACAGCATCTTCGCAATTGTTTGTTTGTTTGTAGTTAAAAAACAATTTTCCTTATCATTTGTTGAAATCTTTCGATGATCGTCGCCGCGTCAACCCCCGCGCACACCGCACGGCTCGAAATTCGATCCGTGTCACGGATATGGAAGAAGCGAAACAGGATGGGCGCAGAATTGCTGCAGCTTTCCATGTAAGTGGTTGTGATTTGTAAAATCTGCAAAAAAATTGAGCTGGTGCATGAATACTTTCTTGATTTTTTATGATTTATTTTTGTCTTTCTGTCATGGTTAGGATTATGTAATCAGAATTACGACAGATCGAGATGGGTGATTTTAAATCAAAACTTAATTCAGACCTGAGCTTTTTTTCAAGCATGTTTTCCTAAAACTCTTATGCTGAAGAACTTCTATCTGTTTCAGAAGAAGATGATACTATGAAGTTCGCTAGCCTGTTCTTGACAAATAATCCCGAAATTTCTAATTTTGTTCATGTGACAAGTGTTTGCTAATTTGGTCTTGCAAAAATGTTGCATTCACACACAGAATTTTTGCGTCACATGCAAAGCTTATTTTTTAATGATAAAGCTATTTTTTTGTCGGTTTTGAAATGTGATGCAACGATTGACGATTCGAAATGATTTCACTTTTCCAATCGCTGAAATAGCTTTAAATTCCTAAATTGCGTGCATCTTCAACAATATCAAGAGTCGTCTCTATTTGCGAGCGCCGTTATGCAGTGCATGCTTGCGAAAGTGATTGATTGATTTCTTCATTTTGTCCTTCTGTAACGAGAAAGCGACGGAGGCGCTTTGCATAGAACGAATCCAGACTCGCTTAGGTCTTGCCTTTGTTGCCGATAAACGAGCTCCTTAAAGTGAGTCTGAAGATAGTTTTGTAGCAGCCTTAATATCTCGAAGTTGAAACAGTTTTTCAAGTGCTTGGGCTCGGCATTGTAAATTTTGGATGACAAAAATAATTTTTTGTCCTTTCGGGTTCACATCGAAGTTTTTTAATTCGGTTTTGTGTTTTTGAAGGATTTTTTTTGGGATGTTTTTTGTTTGTTTGTTTTTCAGGGTGTGAAACGTTCAAAGGCACTGAGCCAAAAACGAAAGGATAAGCTTTTGCTTAAAGAGACGGAAAGAATGAGGAAGATTGAAAACGAAAAAACTCATAAACTGGTTAAGTTTGTGGTATTTTGGATATAAAATAGTGGGATTAAGTGTATCTAATACGATTATCTATTGTTTTCCAGTGTAGTTAGTGAAACATGTCACCTTATCTTTGTTGCTGATGGTTTATTTTTTCCTTATACTCGACAAAATGTAAAATGATTTTGTGGATCAGTACCATAAGCAATTGGTTTGGGTTAGTTTTGTGATTTGGTTTTATTAAAAAAACTGAGGAATACTTAGTAAAGTTTTTACTTCTAACGCAATGATAAATGAATAGAATACTTTTGAATTACTAGCATTTACTGATATGAAAGTTGGCTCTTGGCATGTTGAACAAACCTAATCAAGTAATGGAACCTCAAGCGGTGTTGGGACTACTAAAATGTTAATATAGATCAATTGTTTAGGATGTTGCATGCTCTAGACAAATTTAAGATAATTAATGTGAACTAATATTGGGTTGCAGGTGCGTAATCGACGAATTGAGGCTTTCGAACGACGGACGCTGAAAGACGACGAGAGATATTTTGCCACAGACTTCAACCAGGGCATGGCTTGTGTGGCTAATGCTCTTCATAAACACGAGAGACTTGCGAACAAATTCTTAATCGCAGCTGAGAAAGACCAAATTACTAGTCAGATTAAAGTAAGATTAATCTAAAAACAGAACTATTGGTTTTCATTCAAGTCTTTAAATTTTTTTTTTGTACCGCTCAGAGATAAAACTTTATTTAATTGCTGAGGATAAAACTGCGCTGTAGCATTTGCAAAACGGAGGCTTATAACCAGTGACAGAATTCAGCCAGCTTGCACCGGTTCTATAGACTGCTTCACAAAATTTTATTAGATCAGCGAACGGGCTGAAATTGTTGTTTATTCTTGTGCCATTAGTTGAAGCAGTACCGGTAAAAATTATACCTTATGATTGAATCGGCTGACAAAAATTGTAGATCCTATCACTGCTTAATAATAATAACCAATCATGCCGCTGTGCTTGCATTGGTTAGTTCAGGACTGCGCTGTTCTTTTCACGAGAAGTCATAACACTGGTGTGTTTTAGCAAAGATGTTAGTGTGTGCAATGCTACTAAGGTTCGTTTGTATGTGATTTTATATGAAATTTCAGAAAACTATAACCAAACAGAACCATACCAAGCCTCCAGTTTTATTCTTGGTTTAATTATTGTTAATATGTGTTGAGACAGAATTGATAATTTCTTTTTTTATTATTTTTTCCAGCCACATAATTGCAGCACGTTTTTATTACGGAAGATGACCTAGTTGAGCATCGAACCCGCGAAACCAGTTTTGCACCCCAATGCACCAACCACTCAGCCAATTCCACGGGCTAGAATTGATAATTTCAATGATTGGTCAGCCATACTTCTGTATCTGCGATATCTGGCGACTTCTCAGATTTCAGTTTTTTGAGTTATTATGACTTACAGGATGTTGTATTTAATCTGTTGTTGTTGCATGCGCTTGATTTGGAAACACGTAGTGTTGCGGTGATAATAATGCATTTTAAAAAGACCCGAAATACAAAATGGTTGCCTCATTTTTTAGTCTTCAGCAAATGCGAAAAAAAGCTTTTGTTGAAACACTCCAAGCATTTTTGTTCGCTCTAAACTCACTTTGGGTTATATTTCTGGATCGTTTACAGGAAGAATTAGAGGACGCACGAGTTAAATCTCGAATCAGCAAACAACGCAACATCACCATGAAGCAAATAAAAGGACGAAACGAGAAAGAATTACTGGAACAATCGGTGTGCGAGGCAGCTGAATGGAGAATGGCAGAAGCATGTGACAACGTTGCGAGACAAAAAGCTGCTAAAAAAATTCGACCTAAGGTAAAAAAAATCGTGAAAAAAGTTGATTGTGCTTTGAACTTACCTTGACAAAACTTGCTTGATTTTAGCCTAAACCCGATAAAAACCACTTAAGCTTAGCATAAACTCGGTAAAAATTTCTCTACGCTACTCGAGCTCAGCTTGCTGTGAACTCGAACTGGATTCAGAATACTTGCTAGTGCGCACTCTTGCTTCAGCAATTATTGGCCATTTGCTTAGAGGAAGTTTATTGGCAACATGGCTGAACACTACAGTACAGAGCATGGACTGCATAGTTTTCGTAGCGGGCTCATTTCTGTCTACTGGAGCAGGTGGCTTGTCACATGTATTCAGTGGTGTAAAGTAACGAAGTAGTTTTACTTAAGTAGACTACGGTATTATTGCTTGGTAACCAGTACTTACTTAAGTGATTTAAATTTTGACTACTTCTACTTACGTAGTTCAATCAGAAAGTAACGCTACTTAAGTGGCTTAAAAAATGATAAGTAGTTAATATTAAGCAATGTTTCACGCAAATGATAAATAATTATGCTTGATAATAAAATTGACAACATTAGTATTACTGTATTAGGTATTGTTTTATTTTATTATATAAGTTTTACAATTTCGTGATATTAAGTGGTCTTTTGTTTGTGTTTGGAGTGGACACTGAGGTTGCATTTTGCAGATTATGACACACTTCACTCTTTTATTTTTGTCAAATAAATGTGCTAATTATCCTAAATATACTTAAGCATTGGCAAAATATATGTGAAGTTTGGAAGTGAGCAAATTGCCTTTTGCCAAAGCTCAGCTTTATGGCCTTGGTTTTGCAAACGCTACTTTTTACTTAAGTGGCTTCAAACTGCTGGTACTTTTTACTTTTACTTGGTTACTTTTTACATCCCCTACTTCCTACTCTACTTCAAGTAGTTTCCGCCATCAGTAACAATACTTTTACTTAAGTAGATTTCTGGACTACTTTTCACTCCACTGCATGTATTTCGGGTCGTGGCTCACTCGAAGAGCGCAAGTTCTTTTCTCATCAGCTAATTTGAATGCACTGTTAAAATTTCAGTTCAATCACTTGAAAATAATTTCTTGTGTTTGCAGTGGGCCTATTTGAAATTTTCTGGTAGAGTATAAGTGGTTTTTACTTAGTCTTTTTAGGTTAATGTGTCATAATTTTAATGGGCTATTTCTTTACAGATGTACCAGCACCACCTTCCGCTCGTGACAACTTTCTCTGGAATCGGTGAGGCGGAATTTACTGGTTTATATCACGTTACTTCGGATCAACTGCAGTTATTTAGTGAAGTTGCTCAAGAGATTTGCAAGCCACAATATTCTCAAAATCTTTTTGCTTCACTCTCGTCCTTTTCCTCTTGTGATCCGGAAGAAAGTAGAAGACAGAGAAGCAAACTTACAAGAACCGCTCTTGTGTGACGTGCAATGTGAAGCGCCGTCAGTAAACAAAAATTTTGTTCTTTTATTTCATCAACGTTTGTCACCGATTGCTGGCTCCTCAGGGCCGCAAAATGTGAAAGCCAGAAATAAAAAAGATTGTTAGCGATCTAGTACTCGATATTTTCGTGAAAAGTTGTTACGCTATCTTGAAAGCGTTGTATACCGACAGCCCAATAAGGTTTCTTTACGTGAGCAACGGCAAAACATTTGACCACCTCAAAACATGTAATCTTACTGGGACATTTGCATTGCTGCCGGGGGGAATTCGAGAATTCCCCCCTCAAATTAACAATTTTAGGAGGTCAAAAATGATATTTCTTCACGTGAACGATAGCAAGGGGAAAGTTGCGCCAACACTTTCAGGTCAAAAATGATACTTCTTCACGTGAACGATAGCTAGGGGAAAGTTGCGCCAAGTTATGCGGACAGACGTACTGAATAGTTATTAAAATATCAATCCCGACAGCATCAATTTTTTATCCCTATGACGTCACGTATGCTAATTTCCACGTGCATGACGGCAAAGCTAAAAGTAGTGCCAAATCATCTGTATGAATTAATTGAAAACCAAAGTAGCAACGACATTAATTTTACCCGGAGCTGCCTTTCTTCAACCACTTATTTTAGAGGGCAAAAGTGGAGGTAGGGGGGCAGAACCAATACTTCATTATGTGAAAAACGGAAAGCTTCACACGCAAGCTTGTGGGAAATAGGGTATTTTTGGCGACAGTACTAATTAGGCAGCTTCGGCGAAATTTCGTATCGGGTTATTGTGCTACAACAAGAAGAAAAAGCTGGCTTCGCGGGTTCGATGCTCAACTAGGTCATCTCCATAATGCGTGTAGGCCTACTTCACTATCACAAAAATCCTAAGCAATTAAGTGGCTTGAAATAAAATAAAAAAGTGACACCTTGTATCTTCTTAGATTAACTGACGTTTTTCGCGCCTAAAAATTAATAAAAACAAAACCAAATTAGATAACGGGAATCAGAATAGATTGGAATATGCTACCACAACCGAAACCCACCCAATCTAAGTTTCTTTGTCTAAGCTAATGACAATGTTGGCGGGATTAGTGGTCGACCGCGGAAGTATTACAATAAGGGGCAAAAGTGATTCCACCTTTTCATGTTTCTCTCAAGCGCGCTGCTGCTTTTACATTGACTGCTTGCGAAAGTATATAGTAGTGCATGAAGCAAAGTGAATTGGATTTTCTAAGGGTTATTTTAATCTTTTCACAAAAATTTACCTCTTAATAGCTTTTTTTCATAGTAGGCCTATGTGCTTGATATTCTTCCGCAAACTGTTGCTGCAAATATGAAACCTATTTTCAAATCACTCACCAATAACGATGCTGTGCAAAAAGCCATGTTACGCTCGCAAGAAGCTGCCTGAGAAATGAAACAAGACTACGCGGTTGTGATTTATTATTTAGCAATTGCAATGAAAACACCTTGCATTCAATCTGTGAAAACTTCCAGCTTTGACAATGTTATCACTAGGGCAATTTTTTGTCATAAAAGTTATATTTTTTTCACAAAGTCTATTTGTTATAAAATGCTCAAAAATCAAATCAAAACTTTCCTAGGGTGTTAAATGGCCGAGTTAAAAAGTCATATAAAAGTCATATTTTGCATATTTTTTTCGAAAGGTCATAAAATATGTTTTCGGTCATAAATGCCACAAATGAATCTTAAATTTGATAAATTGCTGTTAGAAATATGGCAACATTGGTCATATAATGCAGTTTTGGGTAGTTAACGAAGTATTTAGATCAAAAGTTGTAAGTTTCACAACTCTGTGGCAACTAATTGCGGTTTTGTGATATCATAAAAATTTTTGTTTGTGCGAATTGTGTTGTTTATCAATTGAAAGTCTGACTAAAACGTGATTGAAAGAGTAGCAACTAAAGTAGAGCAGCATGCTACAGACAGACGTACAAGTTTAATTTAGCCATTTTGTTTTTTTGAGTCACTGAGTCAACTTAATATACCGGCTGTAGGCTTGTGCGAAGTTTTATGGCGTAGGCTTATTTCCCACTATCTGCAGATAGTTTGTAGCTTATTTATGTGAATGAAGTGCTAAGAAGTTTTATGACCAAAAGGCTAAGCAATTCGCTTTTAAAGCTGGTAGCGTAATAGTAGGGTAAAATTTCAGTTGAGTGACATGTAGTACTAAAACAAAGATCGTATTAAAGCTCAGCTTAGTGAACTTTTTCAACATTTATTGCAGCTATTATTATAGATTCAAAAAAACACTGCTAGACCAATCAGTTTTTGCAGACTTTTGTAGTTGACTACTGTGCAGTGTAAGTTTCAGCAAACAAAATGGGTAAAACCGCAGACTCACAAGCTGTAAAAGTGAAGAGATATGTCAATCAATTTCCCAAAGAATTTACCTGCAATCCTCGAAATGAACTATTTTGTCAGCTTTGTGCCACCATTGTAAAATGTGACAAACGTTTTCACGTTGAACAGCATCGTCAAACTGCAAAGCACCAAAGGAAAGTGGCGCCAGAGCAACCACAGGCATCAAACTTCCAGTCTTTTTTGCTGCCCCAAAGTCAAAAAGATTTTACAAAACAGGTTGTAACGGCATTTTTAGAAGCTGACATTCCCTTGTACAAACTTCAACATTTTAGTATTAAAAAATTGTTCAATTCAACCTTGGGACATCACTGCTCTTCTGAATCAGCATGTCGAAAACAAGTTAACGAATTAGCTAGTCAAGAATCTGAATGCATCAAGAAACTGCTGACCGGAAAACCAATATTCTTAGTAGCAGACGAGTCGGATGTGTCGGGTCAAAAGTATGTCAACGTCTTAGCTGGGCTTATGGAGGAACCAAACAAAACGTATCTAATTGCCTGCAACCCGTTGAGTGAAAACCCTAACAGTTCCAATATCTGTACAATTGTTGATGACTGCCTGAAGGAAATGGGGATTACACGTGAAATGTTTCTGTTGCTTCTCAGTGATGTGGCAAAGTATATGCTGAAAGCAGGCGACACACTTAAAATCATGTATCAACGCTTGCTTCATGTTACATGCACTGCTCATTAGCTACACAATTGTGCCGAACATATACGAGCACATTTCAAGGCTACCGACAATTTGATCTCATCTATAAAGGCAGCAACGATAAAAAACAAAGACCGCCGTTCTTTATTTACTGCAGCCGGTTTATCAGCTCCACCGCAACCAATTTTGACTCGATGGGGCACATGGCTAGAGGCATCGTTTTTCTATGCGGAAAACTTTCAGATTGTCAAGCTGATAGTCAGCAGTTTTGAGGATGGTGGAAAGTTGGTGGAGCGAGCAAAGGAAGCTATAGCAGACCCAGATGTATTTAGCGAACTGAGGCAAATTTTTAGTAACTACCGAGAAATTGCAGTTTTAATCAAAGAAATTACCAATTCCTCAAACACGATTGTTGCTGCTGTGGAAGCTATTCAAAATCTCTGTTTTAATGACGACCCATGCCAAATAAAGCAGTATATCCAAAAGCGTTTAGCAGCCGGGAGTGATATTTTAAAAATTGTTGATGGAAGTGCTGCAAAGCTTACCAAGCATTCCCCTGCAGAAGTAGCACTGCTTCAAGGAGCACAACCCACATCAGCTTCTGTAAAACGCTCCTTCTCGATTCTTAAAAACCTTTTGAGCCCTGGACGTAATTTTGACAAACATAATGTGTATTCTTACTTGGTTATGGAATACAACTGCACTAAATAAATGATGTATTCCAACTCGACTGCTTATTTTCAGAATTAAGACTAGTAAAAATTAGGTCATATTTAAGGTCATATCTTAGAAAATATAAAGTCATATTTTTTACATTATTAGGTCATAAAAAAATTGCCCTAGTTATCACACTGTTGGGGAATGTTCATCTCGAAATGGCGTTTTTTGGTACTATTGGTATATACCTTTGTGATTCAGGAATAGAGTATTTTCTCAATGAAGCTGGCGTCTTAGCCTCTGGTTCACTTGCACGCTTTATAAAAGGAAAACTTTATAATGGTTGCTGTGAAGTACATCAGATCATTGCCGCGAAGTCGTGGAACGTGCACTGTTTTTAAAATACCAGGAAACGCTAACTGACGAAGGGATTTTTCTTTCAAATGAAGTGGTACCCACTTCTAATGATGAAAACGTACTTGAAAAACTAAACGATATGGCACTCTTGCGAGAAATTATGGAAAACTGTGATGATTTCTCACGCCGTGCTATTGAGCAAGAGTACGGTAGTACAGCTGCTTATTGGGCTATCTAAGCGTACCTTTAGTATTAGTAGAGTGTATTGGAACTTGCAACGAGCGGTTCGCACCAACGGCATTAGAGACATTGAGGTTTTGCCTTGTGTAAGTGAAGTATTTTTTGCTTTTAATCGACCCAATTATGCGAGATGGAGCTCTTTATATCTACACAAATTGCAAAGTATGGATGTCATAGCATAAACGTTGTTAATGCTGGTGCTTTCTCCATTCGTCCTTCAGTTAGCAAATCATATTTAAGGCTTGCAATTGCTTTGACTCTGGAACAGATTGTCTTCAGAGATGCTGCTTCACCAATTGAAGGCACCACAGCTTTTCGAAATTCGGATAGCGCTGTTAGGAAATTGTCTATCACTTCATCGAGAAGTGTCATAGCCCTGTCTGAACTGCGAGAACTTGTTGGTTTTCGAGAAGGGGACGATCCAGCAAGTCAACTTCGTACACGGCGAATAAAGCGAGATAATTTTGGTATTGATTTACTTTACCGTTCCCTGCAACAAGCTTGCAATCCATGTGACTACGCCTTTTAAAATGAGCTGCTAAATGTGGCCTCAGGAAAGATAGCTAAAGAAGGCAAGAAACAATTTTTGTTATCCGTTCTAAGTCGCGCTGCCGATCTTTGTGTTTGCGAAGGAGTGTGAGATGGATCGAGTAAGCTTTTAAACTTTTTTGAAACCAGTTTCAAGAATCAAAATACTGAACTTTGCTGCAGAGAATGCTAAGAGATATAAGCCTAGGTCAAAGGCTCGGAAGACAAAGATGCTGAAGGAGTAAGAGATGTGTTTGGAAGAATCCTCGCTGTAGCAGCAAACAGCAGCTACCTGATCAATCTTCGTCATATTCTGTCTTTTGCCATTACAGATGTACCTGTAGTGATTGCAAAATATGCTTTGCATAGTTGCAATACTTTGTGTAGTCGCAATGCCTAATTATTCATCGCATAATTATTCAGCTCATGACTACGACATTCGACTTTGGAGCTTAGGCCTAATCGTTATGCAATCTCGTAGTTGATGATTTGTTATTATCCGCTTCAGTTTAATATTGTTGTTTTGATGATTATCTTTTTAACGCTCTTGCATGCTGAGCAGGAAGAGCGTTAAAAAGATAATCATCAAAACAACAATATTAAACTGAAGCGGATAATAACAAATCATCAACTACGAGATTGCATAACGATTAGGCCTAAGCTCCAAAGTCGAATGTCGTAGTCATGAGCTGAATAATTATGCGATGAATAATTAGGCATTGCGACTACACAAAGTATTGCAACTATGCAAAGCATATTTTGCAATCACTACATACCGCTCTTTCTTGCTCACTGTGAATCGGTGATGGAACTTGTAACAAGACCGAAAAAGTTGCTCTCACAAAAATACAAGAGAGCAAACAGACACGCGTACTCACTGATTTTAATCTTCCTCCCATCAATGGTAGCTTAATTGATAGTGGATGCATCACGCATGAATCAACTATGCAGCACGGTAAATCATGGTTGTTTGTAGCAATGGTAATTGCTAGTCGTTTTTGAAAGTTTGGCGGTCGACATGCTGGCATTTTAAAGTTGGAAGGTCAAATTTATTTAGTGGAATGGAGTTTGATGTTGACAGTATAATTAAAAAGCGATTTTCTAGCAGAAATTATATTGCAAAATTTGAAATAAAGTAGACTCCGCTTAACTGGCTCACGGATAACTGGATCATTCGGCTTAGTGGATCATTTTTCAAAGTCCCTTATCACACGCGCCTTTTCTATGGAAAAGTACGCCGCTTATCTGGATCACTATTTCGGATAACTGGATCACTTTTACACTGAAACTTACCGTAAAATCGCGTATTTGGAATGGCACTTACCTCAGTCATTGAATGATCACACGCTAAAACATGCTTTTGCCACGCAGTGATTATGCGGGTAAGCGGGTAAAGATACGAGACAGCGGGTGCAAGCACAAATTATTTAGACCAATTGCGGCATTTTACAATTTTCAACCATGAATGATTGAACGCTGTTAGAGGACATACATAACAAACAACTCGCATACACTTAAGCCGCGTTTACTCATAAGTTCAGCTAGGCGCAGTGAAGTGAAGTAGCGCGCAGCGCAAATAACTGTTTACACATTAGTGAAGTGCTTCGCTGATTGGTGAAGCGCTGATTTTGGTTGTGTTTCGTTGCTGGTAGCAACCACCAACAACTAATCAATTCTGCCGGCAGCGTGGCGCAGTGGTTTGATGCGTTGTTTTCACGATGACCATGATCGCAAGCTTAATGGTTCAACTCCCAACCTAGTCTCGTTGTTGCGTCCTTGGATAAGATGCTTCACGATAATTATCTCTGCTTGGTGGAACCTGGCAAGCAGCAAAATAGAGAAGTCAGAAGCATTCGTTCATTATTGGCATAATATCCTCCTATCACGAGAAAGCGACGATGCGCTGTACGAGCTCGCTTAGGAGTTGCCGGCCATCTGTCTACCACACTAAGATGGGGGAATCCCGCTAAGTGCCTTCCCTATAAGCACAAGTAAACTTGCCGGCTTGTTCTTCACTGTCCCTTCAATGCTGAGCGTCAAGCAGGGAAGCTGTGAATACCAATTTTTAAAGTCATTGGTTGACCAAACTCGTAATTGAACCCCAAGTCTACCGATCCAGAAGCAGACGATCCATAACACTCGGCTATCTGATCGGTTGTATCAAAATTTAACCGTAAAACTCGGAAACAAAGGCAACTCCTAAGCGAATCGGGATTCGTCCTAAGCATAGCGCCTCCGCCGCTTTCTTGTGATAGGAGAATAAAAATGAAGAAATCAAATCAAGTTTATGACATATTGGCATGTGTTTTCCGCAAATAAATACTCAGTTTGATCCTGGATTTGAGAGGTCTGTTCTTCTCTACCAGCACAATAAAAAAAAACAGATAAACCAAAATCGAAGCGTAGCCTCGAAGGAAGAGCACGAAAACAGCGAAGCTGTTGGGTTATTTAACCCCATTCTACGTAATAGGAATTACAATGAAGATTACTAAATTAGCCTTCTGTTTCCAACAAGAGACCGTAAAGACTTTTTGTTTTATAAATCCGCGAAATAAGTGCAGAGTGACACAGGATGAAAAAAAAGTGAAATAGTTGTCTTACTTCATTTACTTCAAAAAATTAAAAAAGTGAAGCCCGCGCCATTCGTTTCCATCCTTCAGACGGACCGTTTACCCCCCTCTTCTAATCCAAATTTCATTTTCGCTTTGCTTCAATCAATTGCTTCAACACGGGAGTAAAGTTAGTTTCTTGACAGTGCCAAAATTAGTAATGGTTGCAGCCTCCTTTCAATTTCCACTTCAAATAGGGCCCTTTACTTCATTTCCACGAAAACCTTTCATATTAGAGCACAACTCAACTTTAACATTATGTATCCTCCAAAACAGGTTCTATATTACCAAAAACCATATGTTTTCTCCACCTTCCCCAACCATAACATTGCACTACATATGTACTGCCATTCTGTTTGTTTATTTCATAAGTTACCATTAAAAACACAAAAGCTTCTTAAATACGCATTAAGCAGCGACAAATATTAGTATAAAGCGATCAATGCGCTAAGGGCTCGCTTAGGAGTTGCCGGCCATCTGTCTACCACACTAAGATGGGGGAATCCCGCTAAGTGCCCTTCCTAACGGCACAACAAGTAAACTTGCCGGCTTGTTCTTCACACTGTCCCTTTAATGCTGAGCGTCAAGCAGGGAAGCTGTGATTGAATACCAATTTTTAAGTCATTGGTTTGACCCGACTTGGAATCAAACTCAAGTCTACAGCTCCCGAGGCGGACGCTAATACCACTCGGCCATCTGAGCTGTATGTATTACAAGAGCAGCTTTTTGCGCAACTATGATCAAAAATGCATTGTTACTGCAGATACTTAGCCACGGCAGATGGCCGCTTCACCGGCTTTCGTCCCGATAAAAATGTTGTATCCAAAGCGAGCACGCAAATAATGTGAAAATAAACGGCAATAAATGAGCTTATCCGAAATCTCTCTTAACGATTATGCAAAACTGCAGTTCTCCCGATGACCGCAATCAGCATGTTTTGAGACAAGGACATTAGAACAGCAGTATGTTTGCCTGGTAGCTTGTTCGGCAGATATTAAAAAACATAAACACAATAAGCAAAACTAAAGATAGCAGTTCCATGCAACACAATTTGACGGTTTGCTTTCCAGAAACGAAAAACGTCATTCATAGCAAAATCAGTAAATTTTGCTAATTAGGCCTAATATTGCAGGATTCGTTTGGTTTTTGAGGAACACAACGCAAATTGTTGCTTTGGTAGCCTATACTTGAATTAATCATCATCGGAGGACCAGTAACTCTGAACGGCTTGAATTTAATGTCGGAGAAATACTCGCAGTCACGCGACTGAAAAACCAAACTAAAAAAGATTGCTATAACAATTTGCATCTTAAATAAAGTTTCTTCAGTGGTGCTTAAAACTTCAAATCCATGAAGTAAATCCATCAACATACAATGCATTCTACCTAGCACCTTTAAAGGTTACTTCTATATCAAACTCAAGTTTCTGGCCCAAACAACTATACCCAATGAAAGAGCATATAAACACTAACCCACAACCAAGCTCACGGTAGCCTAACTAGCCCACATCACTAGAAGCCCTTATGGCAACCCACTCATTTGCAGCTGCAGACGCGTTTCGACCTTATTATGGTCTCATCAGTGCAGCATAGCAACCTCCCACCTTCCTGAAAAAAAAAAAAAAAAATCTAACCTTCAAAAGAACTACACGCTCCAAATCTAAGCCTCTACTCGTTCTGCTCAAGGTAGAAAATTTGAAATAAAACCTTCAAGAAAATAATACAGGCCGGATTATGATGTCACAGATTCCCTGTAAACAATCAAGGATTGTGACGTCATCCTGATGTTGCAGTACAGTCAATCTTCATTAAACGAATTGCTGAATTCAGATAGGCATGTGGACCATGACAAGCACTTGCAAAGCCAGCCAACGTCAGAGGGCGCTTACACTATGCTTTCTCTAAAAATTCCTCAGATCCTTGTGGACCGTGACAGGCACTTGCATAGCCAGCCATCGTCAGAGGGCGCTTACACAAAGGAACCTTGGAACAATCCATCTAAAGAAGGGATGAATGTAGCCAGGCGATTGTAGTTGAATGGAGCTACTGTCTTCTTGCGGTCCAAGGTTTTACGCTTCGACTTTTTACAGCAAGAAATAGGCAGTCCTTTAAACGTCTTACCACAGGAGAATAAGATTATTTTGCACCAGACGGGATACGTTTCGACTATTAAATAAAGTCTCTTCAGTGGTGCTTAAAACTTCAAATCCATGAAGTAAATCCATCAACATACAATGCATTCTACCTAGCACCTTTAAAGGTTACTTCTATATCAAACTCAAGTTTCTGGCCCAAACAACTATACCCAATGAAAGAGCATATAAACACTAACCCACAACCAAGCTCACGGTAGCCTAACTAGCCCACATCACTAGAAGCCCTTATGGCAACAGAAGACAGTAGCTCCATTCAACTACAATCGCCTGGCTACATTCATCCCTTCTTTAGATGGATTGTTCCAAGGTTCCTTTGTGTAAGCGCCCTCTGACGATGGCTGGCTATGCAAGTGCCTGTCACGGTCCACAAGGATCTGAGGAATTTTTAGAGAAAGCATAGTGTAAGCGCCCTCTGACGTTGGCTGGCTTTGCAAGTGCTTGTCATGGTCCACATGCCTATCTGAATTCAGCAATTCGTTTAATGAAGATTGACTGTACTGCAACATCAGGATGACGTCACAATCCTTGATTGTTTACAGGGAATCTGTGACATCATAATCCGGCCTGTATTATTTTCTTGAAGGTTTTATTTCAAATTTTCTACCTTGAGCAGAACGAGTAGAGGCTTAGATTTGGAGCGTGTAGTTCTTTTGAAGGTTAGATTTTTTTTTTTTTTTTTCAGGAAGGTGGGAGGTTGCTATGCTGCACTGATGAGACCATAATAAGGTCGAAACGCGTCTGCAGCTGCAAATGAGTGGGTTGCCATAAGGGCTTCTAGTGATGTGGGCTAGTTAGGCTACCGTGAGCTTGGTTGTGGGTTAGTGTTTATATGCTCTTTCATTGGGTATAGTTGTTTGGGCCAGAAACTTGAGTTTGATATAGAAGTAACCTTTAAAGGTGCTAGGTAGAATGCATTGTATGTTGATGGATTTACTTCATGGATTTGAAGTTTTAAGCACCACTGAAGAGACTTTATTTAATAGTCGAAACGTATCCCGTCTGGTGCAAAAAAATTTGCATCTTCATTTTTGCAATGTCATCCGCGCTTCCTCAGCCGAAGCGATACTTGCTTGCATAACTTTCGTTTGTAATTGCAATCTTATAGAATCCAGCAATTTTTGTGCCTCTTGAGCCATACTAAAAAAAAAAAAAATGTAAAGTTGGATCATTGACATTTTCTGCATATTTTGCAGTATTGACATGAAAATTAAATCCTGCGTAATTTTAAACCTTTTATCTCATTTTAGCATACTGTATTAAAAGTAAAAGCTGGAGACAGCGGGTGTTTTAAATACACATTGTGTAGCGTCTAGCAGGAAGCTGCGAATACAATTTTTGAAGTATTTAGTATGATCCCACCGAAAATAAAATCCAGTCTTTCTGCTACCAAATGGACGCTTTTCACCTATGTACAAAGCGCTGGTAGCCTACTGTATTAAGTTACGGTAATCACAAACTTTTCCATTTTTAAATACCGATAAACACAAACACCACTTTTAAATACCATTTTCAAACCTTTTGCATTTTTAAATAAATACAAATTTGGTATTTTAAAACACAAACCAAATAAATGAAGTTGCTTGTACATTTTAGTATCAACAATATTTGAACATTTGTACCTTTAGTTCTGCTGCTTTCCAAAAAAAAAATTTTAGCTTAGAGGTAACAACGTCTTCTTCGCATTCGCTTTCATCAACCTTCTTTTGCTTTCTTAAAAATTTTGGACCTGCATAAAACACGAATGAATTGTTTGGACAACCAATGACCAATCAAATAGGAGAGCAAAAATAATAAAAAAGTCAACAGTTTTAAGAATGAGAGCTTTAATTTAAAATTGCAGGTATTTCGTCTCCTAGAAAATAGGAGAGCAAAAATAATAAAAAAGTCAAAAGTTTTAAGAATGAAAACTTCAATATCGCAAGTATATCACTATTGCATAATATCGCAGGTATCCTATATCACTGTTCAACTTGTATAGAAACGACACATACCGGTATCCAAAGATTTAACTCGACTCTACTTTTTGCTTTGTAACTCTGATCTGCGGGGTTCCTGAAACTGGACTGCATCTGGGCTACCGTGTTCGGACACATCTGGTGCTGTACAGTGTACATACTGATTCTGAATGGCTCAGGGATTGGGGTGACATCCATTGAGAAGAACTTGGCATAGAATCTTCTTTTTCCAATAATTGTCTCCAATCTACTTTTTGGTTGTCTACATCAACCATGATGAAAGATATGCTGCGCAAAAAAAAAATTCACTCACCAACTACCTCAAACATTTTCTGATAATGAAAAATTTGCATTCAGTATTAAAATTCTATGCTCATCTATAATATTGCTTTCAGTCAATGCAGCATGTCATTGGTATAGAATCCCACTTCAAAACAAAATAACAAAACGGTAAAGCAATGAGTAAAAGTAAAACTAATTTTGCCCAAATCTAACTTTACTAAACTGATATATAGCTTGCTTCAATTCCATTAGCGAAGTGGCGAAGTAATTCGAGGGCAGCATCGCTTCAAACAACAAACATTATAGCAAGTTTATTTTAGTTGAACTGCGCTACATCTGTGCTGCGGCAATTTTGGATAAAATGCTTCCCAATGATCATTACTGCTGGAAGAAATCCTAACATGTTGCAAATTAGAAAAGCAAAACATCACCAGCAAAACTCGGATGAATATTCAATTTTTTGTGAAAGGAGGTTAAAATAAAGAAACTAATTAATTGTTAGCAGTTACGTCACAGCATATCCATCTATGCGCATAACAACTGCAAGATACCGACACAGCAATATCCAAACACTAAATAAATACGGTGAAAACAAGAAAACTTGCTTTTCTTGTCGATTGCTATCAAAGCACTATTAGTCATAACTAAACGCAAACTTTTAGCAGTTAGCATAGACCATGAGACGCCCTTAACACCAAACACAAGCAAGTTGCAATCAGGCTAGTAAAAATGTCAAACTAAGATCGAAACTCTCCAGGACCACTGACAAAAATTATTATTCAATTCAATATATACATGTACCACTACTGTATACATGACTTCAGACAAGCAATAAACTATTACCACTTATCGGTACGGTTTTTATAACATGTATTGATAAAAAAGTTGTTGTATAACTGTTTTGAACTTACCTTCTGTAGTGTATATGAGGCTGGATAAAAGACATAACTTCAAATACAGATTCCATTTCCGCTGTGGTGTGAAACTATCGCCAGATCAGTTTTTGGCTAACCTCTCCTTCTCCTTGTTGAATTTGGTGCGCAAATTCTTCCACACACTTCTGCACTCTGCAGGAGTAGTCATGGTTACAACGTTAATGAGGAGTTATGCAAGCACACTCATTAACCATGCTTCTGGCATGATTTAGGCATTACAAAGCAGACGTTTGGATGCATGGTATTAGAAGCAAGTATCGTTTAAACAATAATGTTTTTACAAGCTGTCAAACTTTATTGTTTTTTTATGATCCATTGATTGATTGAGCATTTTTTAATGTCTAAAATCTCAGTTTGACAAGTTTTTACCAGGATGAACAAAACAATCACACAATTTTGGTAACACACATATACATTGCAGAAATTGAAACCTCTAACAAGCACAGCTTATTTTATTGAAGCACCTTAATTTGTGTAACAGTATAACGTAATTTATTACGATATATACTATTTTACAAAAAAAATTGTAAGAAGTACTGATACTTTAACGAAAGCAGATGGCACAACTTAAAAAGCAAACGAAAGCAAAGTATATAGGGTATAGGATTATGCGCCACTATCACAGGTACTGTGCAGATCAAAATCAAAAATGTAGGCCTGCATAGTTCATTGCAATACCTTTAATCGGACAACCACACACTGGGGAAATGCTTTTCCAAGCATTTTGGCGAATATATTTGTTTCGGTATGCTTCTTTTGTCACATCATGTATGAATGGATATTTCAACACTTCAAGAATTGAAAGTTTTTTCCAATTATCAGCGTGATTCATTTTGAATGACACAGTGATATGAAATGTAAACAACTAGGCCTACAGCAATATAGATAATAATGCAATATACCGGTAGTGAACCTTAAAATGAAAACAACCATTGGTCACTGTCAGATACTATATTGAGTAAAAAAAATTGAAAGAAAAATTGCACAAAAATCTGTTAACATTAAGCAAAGCCAACTAGTACGGTACCGTACCGGTAAGCCTATATTTGTTAATCATTCAAAAAATAAATAAATAACTGAGGTTATTTTCAAATTATATTGAACTGAAAATTCAACAGTAATTGAGGGAGACTGCGAAGTGAGCTTGCGCTCTTCGAGTCAGCAGCCACTCGTTATATATGTCAAATGCGATCGGCTCCAGCCGCGAATCGAACCCGTCACGCAGGATCTGTCACCTGTGCGCGGTACCGCTTGGCCATGTCGCTGACGAATCAACTGCTACCGTACTTCTCAGTGCAGTCTATCAGTCCTAATATTGGTGTTTTGAAAAGCCTATCATTACCCAACTGATAGTTTTTTACACATAGTCACTAGCAGTTATACGACCACAGATACGCATAGGCATCTACCAGTACCGTATTTACCGGTACTAGTCATCCTGTCAACTGAGTTTAAAAAATTAAAATATACCAGTACATATGACATACCAGTTGTTTAAACTATGAATCTTTGAATAAAATATGCTTAGCCAAACTTGCTTGTTTACTACTTAGATAGGCCTATATACCAGTCTATACTAGTACCTCAACAGATAAGCAATTTTGTTTCTCTGACCCTGTGGCCCTAAATCATAAAACAAGGTTGGGTAGTTGGTTATCGGTACCCATGATAAGGACAACCAGTACGATAAGTAGCCTTTGGGGAAAAGTTACCTTTCATCCATCAATACTGTTAACCTACCGGTACCGATACATTGCCACAATAGCAACTGTCCATACTCAGTACTGATGGCTGATCCTACCCCCACCCAGCACCCAACTCTTTGCTACAGACAGGCGGCCTACTGGCCTAGGTTGGGTGGCAAGTCACTTACCGGTACCCTGTGTTTGGTGGCAACAGTCCAAAAAAGAGCATAGTCTAGTAAACTAGTACAGGCCCGTTTAAGCATAAAAATACCAGTAGCCAACCGTTTTTGTAAAAGCCTATCCTTGCCCAAATTACTACTTTACTAGGCTTTGTACACTAGCGGTTACTCTACCATTAGTCAACCAACCACGAAAAACAAAAATATTTGACTAAGATCAAACTGCAAATCTTGGATAAACTATTCGTAGCAAAATTTGCCTGTTAACCACCTATAAACTCCCTGCACATAAACACTTTGATCTCTCAAGCCTTCTGGACCTATTTTCGTTAGTAGCAGTCGACCTATAAACCGCGCGCACCTAGGCTCAAAAGTTGCTGTGTAACTACTTAGAGCACTGCACTCCACTTCACTTAACTTCACTGAAATTCTTGCGAATCGCTGAACCCGGCGCAAAGAAACAAACAAAAACCTGCGCGTAAATTCACCAATAAACGCGCCATTACATTCGTTTGCCTTAAGGCGCGTTTACACATTGGTGAAGCTACGCGCAGGTTTTTGTTTGTTTCTTTGTGCCAGGTTCAGCGATTCGCAAGAGTTTTAGTGAAGTTAAGTGAAGTGAAGTGCTGTGCACCAAGTAGCTGCGAAGCCACTTTTGAACCTAGGTGCGCGCGGTTTTGATGTCGGCTGCTGGTAATAAAAATAGGTCCAGAGGGTCAAAGACCCAAAAGCGCTCATTGGCAGGGGTGCCGTGGTAGTAGACAAGTAAGTTTTGCCGAGAATAGTGTACGCCAGGATTTGTAGCTTGAAAATAGTCAAGAATTGCAGTCAACTGGCTGTTGGTAGTGTAACTGTTAGTTTACATAGCCTAGCCTGGTAGGCCTAACCAGCAAAATCCAGTTGGGAATGAGACCGGCGTTTTGGAAAAACCTAGGGTACTGGTAGACTATGTTGAGGCTTAACAGTTGATTCATTCATTGATTGACCTACTCGCTAGGCTACTAGTTTACTCCATTTGGCCCCCTGTTCTACCAAACACCTGTAGACCAGAGGCTAAAATAACTAATTGAGTTCATCACTTTGTCGGAGAAGCTTAAACCACGGAATAATATGCTTATCCAGAGAAAATGTTTTTAATCTGTTCAAAGCTATCGTAATTCAATGGAAAGCCAAGCACCATACAGTTTTTGGGGTCTCATCTAGAGTAAGCCATCTGCGTTTCGTTTCTGAATTAGTCTGGAAGGTACAGAGGTAGGGCAGTCAAGCAATATAGGAGTTCCCAGTTTGTCCGCAGCCTAGTGTTTTGTGAAGAATACTGGAATAGTGTATTCTAGGATATCTAGGTTGCTCTGGGTCAAATTTTATCAATTAGTGAATTCAATTGGTTTGTAATAGTATCAGAATGCGACTAGTACCAGTATATACTGGTAGGCTACCACACACCATACTGGTAGTGCGGTACCAAGACTAGACTAGTAATGACCATCGGTTGGGTAATGTTTTTCTTTTTAATTAATGGAGGGTATCAGTTGCAGTAGGTGATATGTACCAGGTTGAAGCTTTAACTGAGCCTACCGGTATATGGTGTACCATACATGTATAGATGTACCAGTATCTTACCAGTGGACTATTTATTAGTAGTCTGGTACTTGTCGTAGCTCTGAGCTTGCAGGCCCTCCTGCATACTTGTAGCCTGCTCTCATGCAGCTAGGCTCCACAAATGGGCTTCAAAATGCTTCATATGCAGACTAGGAAAAAATATAACGATACTAGACCAGGGGTGGGCAAACATTGGCATTTTTGAAAAATATTTAATTTAAAGCCGATTAAATTTTAAAAATATTGTATAGATTGTTTGTTGTTGTGGCTTTTTCATAGATATTGCTGATTTATTTTTTTTCTTAATTTGCACATTTTCCATCTTTTGTTTGTTTTGCTGGGCAGAAGAAATTCGTGGAATGTATGTCTATGGTTTCTTTGCTAGGTCATGTGGCAAAGACACTATAGATATAAAATATGAAGAAGCAAGGGTGGCTATGACTTGATGAGCAATTTGCTCTTTTATGGTCTCCCAATGTGCCAATTGTGAAAGACTTGAAATTTTTAGTATTTTTTTACAATTGCCATACCGGTACTGTTTTTTTCTTTGACGCGTAATATACACGAATGATGATGATGAAAGCTGAGGGCCACACTGATTGGAAGAGCAAAAGAAAAAAAAGCTCAATACATCCGCAGATGTCCTATTTTTCACTAAAAATCAGTGATGAGCAAAAAAAAAGAAAAGGTCTTTGGCTTAATTCACGATAGGAGTTTATGGTTGTAAGTGCCCACGAGCCCCATAAAATAGTCTCTCAGGTCGCATGAAGCCCTGTTCTAGACTGGTAAATGGAGGTAAAACTTTGTGTGGTTTCTTCACATTTCCAGTCAATTGCTAGGCTACTGTAAAATGCTGGGCAAGTTCTTCGATTAAAAAAATCTCAATATATGATATAATAAAATTTTCACATTGCTGTTGATAAAGCCCTACAGGTCTCACACTTTGTTGTTGTTGACATATTGGTACCATATACAATATATAAGTATCTCTTGTTGTTACCTGAAAATGACCAAATTTTATTCTTTAATGTATTTATAGTAATAACATACTGGTATTTACTGATATTCGTGCAATAGCTAAGTTTCATATCCAGAATGAATCGTTCTGATGATTGGAAAGAACTTCTCATAGTAGAAGTATCCAAGTATGCATGCCTTTACGATGTCACAAAAGAGTCATATCGCAATAAATACATCCGGCAAAATGCATGGAAAAGCATTTCCGAAGACTGTGATTGCCCTATTGAAGGTAGCAGTATTGCAGTGAATAGAGTATGTGTTTGCTTTTGTTCTATGCAGTATATAGCTATATATTTATGCCGGATATTAATTAAGTTTTGTTTTCCTATCTGTTTGTTACAATACCAATACTTTTGATCACAATTTTTATTCGATTAACGTGCTTTAATAACATAAACTGTGTTTGTGTGATGTTTCATTCATTTTCTGACATAAATGTGTAATCAAAGTTGTGTAGTTGTATTTATTTTTGTAAAAACTTGTAAGATTGAGCATTTACACATAAAAAAAGGCTCAAAATCAACATATATGCATGAAAAAAAAAGAAATTAGACTACTGGTAATTGTGGTAAAAAGATTATTGTTCAGAGAATTGGCTTGTGACAATGCTCACTTTTTGGTTAGTGATGCTCATATGTTATTCCATAGCGTCCTAATATTTGCTTAGTAATGCTGCTTAGATGATACCAGAAGTTTTTTAATGGATGTGCTCGCATAAAACTCCACATTGGTATTATAACCATCGATCATTTTTACTCCTGCAGAGTGCAAAAATGTATGGAAAAATTTGCGCACGAAGTACAGTAGGGAGAGGGAGAGGCAACTGAAAAGTAAGTCAGGAGACAGTTTTACTCCACAGAAAAAGTGGAACCTTTATGACGTTATGTCATTTATCCAGCCACTTATACATTACAGAAGGTAAGCTCATGAAACAGTAGCAAAATGAAAGAACCCGCACAAAAGTGTACTAGCAACATTTTTTTTTTTTATAAATTTATGTTAAAGATAATTTTCATATTACAGCTGTTATGCACATACTTACATATGTTGTAATGTAGCAGCTAATAAAATTAGTGAGATGACGACTTCTTGCAGCTGATGTTGCCCATCATTGTCAAATTACTGACTGAGTGATTACTATGATGTTAGATTTGTGCGAAAGTAGATTAGTTGTACCTTTTCCTTTTCAAGTTCGTTGATCCAAACTAAAAATTTCAAACCAATCAAAGGCCTTGTCGACTGAAAGCAATATATGTGAGCGTGAAATCATTATTGGGGAAATCTTTTTTGTTTTTTCCTATTTGGATAAACCAGGAAATAGTTGTGAACAAAAAACTTTTAAATTGCTGATTGAGCAATTTTTACTTGTGCAGCACATCTTCCAACGTGATTGTATTGGACAGTCAAAAACCAGATGTAAGACAGTTGTTGGAGGAAGAAGACTCTGTGCCAACTGCATCTCAATGGGTATCTCCCAATTCTCGAAGTTATTCAGAAACAGAATGTTCAGATGTTGTTGAGCACAGCAGCCCAGATGTAGTGATTCATACTCAGGAACCGAGCAGATCAGCAGTGTCAGAGAAAAAAAAGTTGTGCAAAGCTAAAACTTCGGGTATGTGTCACTTGAACTTTTATGCCAGTTGAATTACCAAATTTACACCACATTGGTTGCCCACCATTTTATTGTTGCTGTTTTACATAGGTGCAAAAGTTGCAAAAAAGCGGAGAATAAATGACGGTGACGGCGAGGAAGACGTTGCGACTTCTAAGCTAATTACTTTTTTGGAAAACAACCATAATCAAGGTAAAAATAAGGATGTACGTACATTTTGCACAACTGCAAAAGGGTGGGGCCACCCTAGCCTGAGTGGAGCGTCTGCCTCTGTAGCTGTAAACTCTGATTTAATTCCTATTCGGGTCAAACCAGTAACCTAAAATTGGTATTCACAGCTTCCCAGCTTGACCCTCCGCATTAAAGGCACAGCGTGGAGAACAAGCGGGGAAGTTTACTTGTGCCGTTTGGGATAGGTACTTAGCGGGATTCCCCATCTTAGTGTGGTAGAAAGATGGCCGGCAACTCCTAAGCGAGCTCGTGATAGCGCTGTGATCGCTTTTTCGTGCTAGGAGGTTGGATATGCAACTAAAAAAAAACCTTTCAAGCTAGTGGTGTATAAGTCTGAAAATTAATTTGTCTTTGCTTTTCTAGAAAATGCCAATGATCCGACACTGCAATTTTTTCTTAGTATGGCTCAAGAGGCCCGAAAACTGCCAGATGCAATAAGGTTGGAACTTCAGCTTAAGATAATGCAAGCGACTATTGCTGCAGCGGAAGAAGCTCGAAAAACAGTTTAAAAATAAAGTAGGTGTTTTTTAATGTTCTTTTTGTATTGTAGGTCACCCCATTGCAAGAGTTTCTTTGATTATTACCTAGGGATGTCCATTTCAGAATACCGAATCCTACTTTGAACCGGTTTCATTAGTATTCAATTTAATCATGATGAAAAATTGTATGTAATAAGTTGTTTCAGTCTGTTTCGCCGTCAGGCTTTTCAGGGAGGACGCTAAAACTTTAAAATGAAATCTTATGTCAGAGGTGACGAACATGCAGGCCGCATGCGGCCTGTGAAAGAAATTTCTGCGGCCCACGAACGTTTTAGCGAGACCAGTACTCTTGAACTTTCTTTTCCTCGTCTAATCTTTGTGATGTGATATCAAAAGCTGAGCCCCCGCCCCGGGCCCGTTTGAACCACGCTCGTATCACGCAAGAACCATGCAAACGTGTAATAGCACAAGCCTTTTATCGGTTTCAGGATTCCGCAGTTCATCCATTGTTATGTAATAATAATAACATAACTCGTGGTCCCTTGCAGGCTTGTAGCTTCAGTATAGCGCACTATACGAGCACCTATTTGTGTAAGAGCTTTAGCTCGCCTTACAGTAGTAGTGATTATTACGTAAGTTGGCGGAAATGAATTGGTGAGCTTAGAGTACCGGTACTATATATGCAAATTTTAGAGCTTTTTAAAGGTATTTATTATTCTGTTTTTCAATCAATATTTAATCAGCCGTTTATTTCAATGTCTTCAGCAAAGAAACGAAAAATTGTGGATAAATTCTATCAGCTCAGATGGCCGAGTGGTATAGAGCGTCCTTCTCTTGAGCTGTAGACTCGGGTTTGATTCCGAGTCGGTTCAAACCAGTGACTTTAAAATTGATATTCACAGCTTCCCTGCTTGACGCTCAGCATTAAAGGGACAGTGTGAAGAACAAGCCGGCAAGTTAACTTGTTGTGCCGTTGGGAAAGGCACTTAAAGGTATTTCCCCATCTTGGTGTGGTAGACAGATGGCTGGCAACTCCTAAGCGAGCTCGTAAAGTGCATTGATCGCTTTCTAGTGATAGGGGGATAAATATGCAACTAAAAAAAATGTAGAAGTATGTATTTATGTTTATCGGTTGTTCGTTACTGCTGATTGAACACTTTGTTCACTTTAGCAGGTTTCGTTATGGGTTTATGACTAAAAAGTTATGCGGCCCGCGTGCTCATTGGTAAGTGACAAAATGGCTCGCGATAGCAAATAGGTACGTGACTCCTGTCTTATGTCATGCCTGACGGTGAAACACCCTGTAGGGAAGTTTTAATTTTTCAAAAAGTTTTTGATTGATGATTTACTGTGTTGTATATCATGCTCTGGTGTATGCCATAAAGCTCTCTGTTTGGCGCATCTGTCTAATCGCATTGTGCTTTTTGAGTTATGATGTTTTACGTTTCTAGAAAGCGAATCATGAAGTGTCTCACAGCAAAATGTTCTTATCCCAAAACATTTTTATTGCTGTCATCAAAAGAACGGTAGTTTTGCAAAATTGATAAGAAAGATTTGAGATTAGCTCATTGAGTTTGTTTTTATGTAGCAATAAGCTCCTTTTTAGATTTTAACAGAAAATTATACAGTACTCACTGAAAATCACCATTATTTTCACAGTTTTTACAGCAATGTGACTATTGTTTACACATAACTACGAGCACACAACATTTTTTCAGGTAACACTAGTCTCTGCTGGTAACACTTGCAACTTGCCAAGGTACAGCTCCAGCGTTAACAAAGTAATCCTTGAAGTTATCTCTAACTTGTAGTGCTGCGTTATCTGGCCGTCGTCTTTGTACACTCAATGATGACATTTGGGAGTAGTTATCTCGCCATTCCCCTGGTCGAACATCTCCTTCACCATCTTCGCAGTCTACGCTGTTTGCCCCAATGTATTGAACTCCAGTTTTTTGTCGAAGATAATTGTGCAGAACTACGGCCCCTTTGATGACAGCATCAATGTTGCTTGGCTTGAGATGGATTGGTCGGCGAAACACTCGAAACCGTGTAGCTAGGATGCCGAAAGCATTTTCAACTACGCGGCGAGCACGCGACAAACGGTAGTTGAATATTTTTTTGCCAAGAGTGAGTCCTGTGCCTGGATATGGTCTCATCAAGTTTGTTCTCAACGGAAATGCCTCATCTTCGACAAACACTGGGGGGACAGTTGGTGATCCTTCTCCAGGAAGACGTTTGCTTGGTGAAAGTTGCATGTCACCAGCTAATAATCGTTTACCAAACGTAGATCTTGCAAAAACGTTGGCATCTCCTTGCCGGCCATAGGCACCGATATCCACGAGAACAAACTTGTACGATGCATCTACTACTGCCATAAGCACTACACTAAAATTTTTTTTGTAATTAAAGTAAAGTGAGCCTGTATTTGCAGGACCTTCAATGTTGATGTGTTTGCCGTCGATTGCTCCGTGGCAATTTGGAAATTGCCAAAAACTTTCGAAATCCATTGCTATTTGTCGCCATTTTTCCAAATTGGGAATTGGCATTACTTCTGGACAAAGCACGTCCCACAGTGCTTGGCAAGTTTCCGGAATTATTATTGAAATGGCAGACCTGCTTATTCGGTAGGATGTGCCAATGGTAAAGTAGCTGTCTCCTGTGGCTAAATATCTGCAAATGTGTACAAGAACAATAATCATTCGTTCGTAGTATAATGTACAAAACTAAGCTTGTGCAACTTATTTATCTCTGCTTTGAACGTATTTAAAAGCTTCTGTGTTTTTTTGAGCCAAGTTAATGAAGCTAAAATAAATAAAAACAAAAGAGCAAAAAATACGTATGCATTATTGTGCCGGGAAAGGTGAATATGAGTATTGAGTAAGCTAGGCTTATTTAATTATCTCTAAAATGAAAAATCAAATCTTCATTATACTCGCGGTATTACGCCTAAACGTGTAACGAGTGGCGGGTGCCATCTCCGCGGCTTAGCGCAGGGACAAGACAGCTTCGAATTTCGAAGAAATATCGCAGCGGTGGCAAGTCGCTGGCGACACTGTTCAATTTGACCGGCCCAGAGCGCGTCCCCAGACCTACCGCACCAACAGCGACATTTGAGTTAATCGGCCGGTTATCCACTGGTGTAAAATTTTGTCACATGGAAACCGCTACTAGTTTTTCGTGGAATAAAAACATTTTTTTTAGGAACAATGTTAAACTCGTGTCCTGCCCAAATATGAAAGGCTTCCATGAAAATGAAGTAGAATTGAGGGGGTGCAATTTAAAGTAAAGTTTGTCATGGAACCAATTAACATAAACCTATTTACTTGTAGGGATGTGCCTTAAGGAAAAGTACTCGGACGTGCCGAGAAACGAGTATTTACGACATTACTCGGCGAATCCGAGCTCGAGTGTCTATGACGTCACGCGCGATGGGTAGTACGCTTTTGCCTTTTCGGTGTTCTTGCATTTAGCTGCTTCAGAATCATTGAGTTAATCAGTAACAATGGTATTTGGTTTACGTATACTGAGCTTACAGTCGAATGGCAACATCTGGGCAATACAATGCAATAATGACAATGTACCCCGTAGGTACCTTATCAAGCGTAAGAGACAATAATGTTCACGAATAAACAGTCTTGTTTTGTGCTGTGCGGTAAATTGCTACCGTTGAGTCGGTAACTTGGGTTTAAGTAAAAAAAAAACGTTAATTGTTTACAAGTTAGTACTCGGTCGAGTGTCAACTAATAATCGGCCGAGTCCGAGGAGTAAAAACGCCTAAATACTCGGCCAAATACTCGGACTCGACTCGGCACATCCCTATTTACTTCATTTTCTTGTATCGGCACTTGGCTTTAGGACAATATATCAATGGGACATCGTGCAGTGTGTAGTGTCACTAAAAACGGTTATCATGCTTCTTTACGTTAGGGTAACCAGCAGCCTTTCCTCCGCGGAAATAGCCTGCCTCCAGAATGTATCTTTTTTGCAAATCGCTTGTCGAACTTTGCCGAGCAGTTCATCGAATACTCTTGGAGTAATGCGAAACGAGGAAAAAAAGAAATCTGGGTTCAAATGGCGCATGTCGTTAACTAGCACATGATAGTCGCCTGCAAACATATTATTGTATTTGGTGGTTTCCAACCTTTTCAATCTCTGGTATCGCCATTCTTAAAGATATTGGCTTGGATAGCCTAGTAGCCTACCCCATGTCTACGCTAGCCGCTATTTGGAACGGGAGTGTAGGCTATACTGAAACAAATTGACATTCTTTCCGGAGACCCCGTTAAGAACCATTGTGGGGCCTATTAGACGATAAAATTGTTGATAGACTATAGGCATCAGATCGTGTCTTCCAAAACTTAACGCAGAATTACCAATTAGTAAATTGTAGCCCTCTCGTAGACAAAGACGATCATTTTGCCCTTGATCACTCTTAGCATAGTGTCTCACGTATTTTGAAAACAAGATACTCGGACTATATACTTTACGTTCTAGTAAAAAAAATATAAAGCTAATTTATACCTTGCTGTTGATTCCTTTTACGTAGAATGGAGTTCACCTAACAGCTTCGTTTTTTTCGTGCTGTTCTTCTTCTCCTTTTGGATTTGGACTTTTTCGCTTTTTTATAAAGCAGGTAGAGAAGAACAGCCTTCTCCAGTCGAATTTGATTGTTTATTTGTGGAAAACACATGCCAATTTTTAACAAATCGCTGGGATAAGAAGACTAAATTGGCTACGTTTATTAAGCACCCGTTGATTAGTTTTAGCTGGTTGCCATTGACAGCCAAAAAAACACAAATTAGCGCTTCACCGGTCAGCGCAGCACTTCACCAATGTGTAAACAGTCACTTGCGCTGCGCGCTACTTCACTTCACTTCACTGCGCCTAGCTGAACTTATGTGTAAACGCGGCCTTACTGCAGCAGTCGGCCGACTCGAAGTTAGGTGCCAGACTGTTGATGCAGGGATCCACCACTTACTGGGCAGTAGGTGTGGTCCTTACATACATTAAAATTCAGTTGGAACTTTTTTTGTCGTGGCTCCTTCTTTCGGTGGTTCAGTATTTATCTTATTTGGATATCCCTCTTATCTAAGTTATAAGTATCGCTGGGGGGAGCTCTGGTCATCGTTTAGAGAGGGTTAAAAGTCGTTCGCATGATTGCTTGCTTAAGTCCGAAAGTGATTTGTCCAACGCTATTAGGATAAAGGAAGAGTATTTGGCGTTAAAAGAAAAGGAATTAAACCGCAGGGAAATCGCTGTAAACCAAAGAGAAACTACACTGGTTCGTGGGAATGATAATGGACTACCGCTTAGATCGCCCAATCAGGAGTATGTTACTGTAGACCAATGGCATTCATCCTCCCCCCCTCGCACCCCTATTACTGTTAGATATTATGATAACGTCTCTGTTCCCTTTTACCCACGCGCGACTTGCTGCTGACTATGATGCTTCCACATTGTGTGACAGAAGGAGTTTTCCTTGCGATCGCAAACCGGAGCCCACGTGGCGTAATGGCTACAATAGTTTTCCCAATTCCCCTCCTGGTTTTGATTGTGAATCTCGTAGTGCTTCTGAAAACGTGAATTTTGAACACCCACAGTCGTCTAACTGTTCGGATAGGCAAGAAGAATATAGATTAGACATGCATCGTACCACTACGTCAGAACCTCGCTGTGGCCAAAGCAAAGAGAGACAACAGCACGCTAGCAGTAGCTGTGAAGGTGGATCAGGTCAGCAAAACCTCCAAGAATTAGTTGACGCTCTACACTTAATGACGAGTCAGATAAATCGCTCACAAACACACGCTCTTCCTCAAAATATGGAAGACCTGTTTGATGGCGATCCCTTGCGGTACAGGCGTTTTATTCACCATTTTGATTCTCATACCGCAAGAGGGATTGTCGACATGGCAGTTCAACTTGATCTTTTAATATCATCGTGCACTGGCGAGGCCCGCAAAAATATTGAGGATTGCGTCATGGTCAGCACTCCAGAGCTTGGCTATTTAGAGGCTAGGAAAATCCTAGAAACGTGGTATGGCCAGGAACATTCTATCGTAAATGCTTACGTGAGAAAACTTACCGGGGGACCTCCACTTAGGCCCAACAATGCTGGAGCGCTGTCGCAGCTGGCACGTGACATGAAAAACTGCGAAATGTCGTGCGCGGGCATGTCAAGTGCTGGTTTAGACACTAAGCATACGGTGGCTAGCATATTCAAGCGCTTACCTCGCTATATGCAGGACAAGTTCATGGCAACAGTTAGTTCGCAATTACACGCAGGTCACCCTATTCTGTTCTCGCAGTTATCTCAATTCGTTTAGCATAGAGCTCGCTTAGATAATAACTCTCTGGGGCAGCTTGTTGGTCAGCAAACCATCCGAGATTCTAAGCAGTCATCACTCAGCGCTCGACCTTTTCGTAATGCTGCCGTCAACACAGTTCTGAGCCATGTGAACGAAAATAAGTTTACCCTGCCGCTACCTACCGCAGCGCCCATGTGTCCTTGTTGTTCATTGCCACATGCGCTGTGAAAGTGCGAAAAATTTAAACGCCAGAATGAGACACAACGTCGTACTTTGGTAAATGAGAAGAGGTTGTGCTATAACTGCTTGGGCTCGCATGTAACTCGGAATTGCAGATCCACAAGCAAGTGCCAGGTTTGTCAAAAAAGGCACCACACGTTGCTTCATCGCGACACCAATAGCGCCGATATTAAGCGAGAATCCACACAGGGCGTATATGCCGAGAGAGAGACTGGAGCCGGAGATGAAGCACACGTCATGTCGGTTGCTTTAGACTCCGAAACAGTTAAAACTTAAGACAATGACTCAGAGTTAGAGGGTATCGCAGCCAACGCATTAGAATTAAAGAGAGAAGGCGTACGGCTAAAGGTAGTGGTGGTGAAGGTATGGGGTTCGCATGGGAAGCACGTTGATATTTACGCTTTCTGAGATGAGGGGTCGGACTCTTCACTTTGCTCGGAAGAATTACGCAAAAAATTGCACACTCGGGGACAATCAGTGCAATATTCGCTTTCCACTCTAAAAGGCACTGATAACTCTGTTGGCCAGAGGATAAGTTTATTGGTGAAGGGCTTAAATGAATCTGCTGTAGTAAAACTTTCCGGATGTCTGTCTGTCCTTGGTTTGCCCCGCTTACCGAAAAAGCATTCCCAGTCGCGGTGACGATGCACGCTATTCGAGCATTTTGCATGGTGTTTCTCTTCCGGTTCTGGAGCGAGGGTGCGTCGAGTTGCTTATTGGAGCTGACGTGCCTGAGGCTCATCGTACTCTTGAATATCGACTAAGTCAATCGCAAAGGTCTTGTGCTGTGAGATCCCCACTGGGTTGGAGTTTGGTAGGTCCTACAGGTCAGGTTTCTAATAACGAACATGTACATTTCAATGTGAATTTCGTACAGTCATATAATGCACTTCTTCACAGTCAGCTTCAGAAAATGTATGACGCCGTTTTTGTGGGTAGAGATCGCAAGTCGGACGTAGCCGTGTCCGTTCATGATAAAAAGGCTGTGAGTATTATGGAAAAATCTGTGGTTAAAGTAAATAACCATTATCAAATAGCGCTTCCCTGGAAGTCTCGCGATTCTAGGCTTCCTAGCAATAAACACATAGCTGAAAAACGTTTGTCGCGCTTAAAGGAAAAACTTGACCGAGACCCCAAACTTCTCAAACTTTACCGTGATAAAATTAACGAGTACCTGACGTTTGGCTACGCACGTAAAATTCCCGATGATGAGCTCGCTCATACGCCCCGCACGTGGTATATACCCCATCACGCTACCGGCGGGAAATTTCGAGTGGTTTTCGACCGCGCCGCGAAATGTAAGGGAACCTCGCTTAACGATCACTTGCTACAAGGGCTGGATCAGGCTAGCACTCTATTGGGGGTCTTGTTAAGATTTAGGCGTTATCCCATTGTAGTAATTGCGGATGTTAAAGGTATGTTCCATCAGGTGCGCGTGGAAACCCAAGACCGTGACAGTCAGCGATTCCTTTGGTGGCCAGACGGAGATCTAAGCTGTCCACCAGTGGAGTATCAGATGCTCGTCCACGTGTTTGGCGCAACATCTTCGCCCAGCGTATGCGGTTTTGCATTGCGACAAGCAGCTGCCGACAACGAAATAGATGCACCCCCCGAGGTTGTTCAGACTGTGGAAAATATTTTTTTCGCTGACGATCTCCTTAAGTCTTTTGAGAACGAAGACGACGCTATTCGTGTGACGCACATGCTTGGGAAGCTGCTCGAATGCTGCAGCTTTTATCTCACAAAGTTTTTGAGTAACAGTAAAAGAGTACTAAGCACTATTCCCGAGCAGGATCGTAAAATTTCAGACGGCGCTATCGAGTTGGATTCATTAAACGTGGAGCGGGCCTTGGGGGTAATTTGCAATCTTCAGACGGACAGTTTTCGGGTTCGAGTTGACATTTCTGCTGGCCCAATGATTCGCAGAGGGCTCTTATCAATGTTAAGCCAGTGTTATGATCCATTAGGTTTCATTCAGCCGGCTCTTTTGCCACCTAAGAAGTTAATTCAGGAGCTATGCTCTGGAGGCTTGGGTTGGGACGATCCTGTTCCGCAGGAAATTAAGGCACAGTCGGAAAGATGGCTAGCTTGTGTAGGTGCCTTGCAAAGAGTGAAGATCAAAAGGTGCTATAGACCCCAAGGTTTCAAATCCAACTCAATTACACTGCTTCTGCGATGCTAGTCAAGTTGGTTACGGGGCTGTTTTGTATTTGCGCGTAGTTGATGATAATAATCAGGTCTTTTGCAGTTTTGTTATGTCTCACTCTCGAGTATCACCGGCTAAACCGTTCACCATTCCTAGACTAGAGTTAGTGGCCGCCGTGACTGGGGTAGAACTCGCTGGAGTTGTTACACGTGAGCTTGGTTCAGAAATAAATGAAGTCATTTTTTAGACAGATTCCACTTCTGTTTTGCAATATGTTCGCAGTACTGCTAAGAGGTATAAAACCTTTGTCGCTAATCGCATCGCAGCTATGCAGGCTGGTTCTGAGCCCTCGCAATGGAGGCATGTACCTTCCGAAAGCAATCCAGCTGATATTGCTTCTAGAGGTGTAACGCCAGAGCAGTTGTTAGAAAAGGATCAGTGGTTCGATGGTCCAGGCTTTCTTTGGGTAAGTGAATCGCAGTGGCCTCCCCTTCCGGATCAAATAAGTGTTAGCGAAAATGAGGAGGAGATTTTAAGATCACACAGAGTCAAGTCCATGGTTACTATAGCGATCATCGAGCAGTCTGAGTCACTTCAGAACTTGTTATTACGTTGTTCGTGTTTTTACCAATTAGTTCGCGGGATTGCTTGATTAAAACGCTTTACGGAGTTTTTTGTGTTGAGGAGGGGTGGCCCATTGTGGCCCATTTTTCACTAAACTCGGCCGTCGGAGTACCAAGCGTTATATTTGTCTATTCACATGCTTAGCTACACGTGCGGTGCATCTCGAATGCGCTTTTTCCTTGGATGAAGATTCATTCTTTCGTGCCTTCCTTCGCTTCACCAGCCGGCGATGTACTCCAGAGGATGTGTACAGTGACAATGGCAGCAACTTCGTCGGTGTTGAACGAGAGATGAAGAAGTCACTGGCAGAATGGAACCAGAGCCAAATCCAGAAGAGGTGTGCTAGAAAAGGAGTCCGCTGGCATTTCAACCCGCCTGCAGCCAGTCATCAAGGTGGTGTATGGGAGCGAACCGTACGCTCCGAGAAAAGAACGCTGACCGCTGTCGTTGCCGGAAGAAGTCGTGATGATGAGGCCTTCATGGCATTCCTCGCTGAGGTGGAGAGAATCATGAACAATCGACCGCTGACTCCTGTACCCTCCAGCCCTAACGATTTGTCAGCTCTAACACCAAACGCTCTTTTAAAAGGAAAGCTGGACGACACTCTCCCTTCGCGGGTCTTCATGAAAGCAGATGGGTACCGAAAGTCTTGGGGGATGATTGGCTGGCTGGCTGACCAGTTCTAAGCTCGCTGGCTCAAAGAATATTGGCCGCTACTGAAACATCGTCAGAAATGGTCGCAACCGGAGCGAAACCTTGCGCCTGGCGATCTCGTGCTGATCAGGGGTGAAAACCCTAAAAGAGGACTGTGGCCGAAAGGCATAATTAAAGAAGTCTTTCCAGATGAGTACGGTGCAGCGCGCTAAGTACAAGTTCGAACCTCTACATTGTCACTAGTTTGTGACGTGCGCAAATTGCATCTGTTGGAGGCCTCAGACTGACCATGAGAAGTGGACATCATTGTTATATTGTTTCTGTAGGCCTATGTGTGTGTGTGTGTGTTTTTTTTTTTTATTTTGCGTGCGTTTTGTTGTTTTTTTTTTTCATTTCTAGTGCCGTGGTGACCAACCTACGAGAGACTTCACCAGTTTTTTGGGACATTTGGGATATTTCGCATTTGATCATTCTTAAAGAAAATTGAGACGTAACTGAAATTTTGGGACAATATGTTACGGCCAAATGCTTAACCATGACGTCACCGACTGCTTATGCTGCAGGAGACCGTCATGTGAGCATTTTAGAAGGCGTTTTTTCACGCTCGTTAAGTTTACCTTTTTTCCCTTGCTGGTTTCTACCACGCGGTACGCTTTCGTTGGGCAGTTTTTTGGACGGGCGAGCCACGTGCGGCTGCATGATTTTATTTGAAGTGTGGAAGACATACCGCTGAATAGTAAGTACCCTGTTCCTTTTTCCGTGTATGGCTATTGTTTGTGAAAACTTTAGCCCTATTAATATTTGGATTGTTTTTTTTTTATAGACCGCAACCTGCAACCGAATTTTAATCGTCTTTACTGTCTTTGCCGCTGTGTAGCTTGGTGCTGTTTAGGCAGAATAACGTTTTGGTCTCCGATTTTGGCACGATTGTTCGTTAAGTTTGTCACAATATACTTTGGACGAATTACATTCGTTTGCCTTACTGCAGCAGTCGGCCGACTCGAAGTTAGGTGCCAGACTGTTGATGCAGGGATCCACCACTTACTGGGCAGTAGGTGTGGTCCTTACAACGACCATGCAATCCAACATTATTTTTAAATTTAAGTTGTCTGATTTTCTGCATGCCTCTCAACGTATATCGTTTTTTTTTTTTGTCGTTTCGGCCTTTTTCTGGACCAGCTTGTTAATACTTGTGCTGTAAACTTTTGTTCTCGTGGTCTAGAAATAAAATCAACCACACTATACCATATCATAAAACACTTGTGCTGTTTGGGCAGAAAAACGTTTTGGTCTCCGATTTTGGATCAGATGGCCGATTTTTAACCGAGCAGATGGCCAAGTGGTACAGAGCGTCTGCTTCTGGATTGGTAGACTTGGGGTTCCATTCCGAGTCGGGTCAAACCAATGACTTTAAAATTGGTATTCACAGCTTCCCTGCTTGACGTTCAGCATTTAACGGACAGTGTGGAGAAAGCCGGCAGTTTATACTTGTTGTGCCATTGGGAAAGGCACTTAACGGGATTACCCCATCTTAGTGTGGTAGACAGATGGCCGACAACTCCTCAGCGAGCTCGTACAGCGCTTCATCGCTTTCTCGTGATAGGAGGATATATATGCCAATAACAAAAAAAAACTTGTAGTAAGACCAATTTTAAGAAAATTAAATTGTTACTATGCTCAAACACCGGCAGCCTATACCTTCATAAAGTGACATATCTTCACATTGACGGGCTATGCGCTGCTTGTAGCGCTGTGCAAGTGCTGTGCAATTAGCTGTATTTCTTTGAATATACGCCGCTTTCAAAGTGACGCGGGTGATCTCACGGAGCGAGCCGCTTTTTCAATCGGTTCGGGTTCGCAAGTACTCAAATTATTTGGTTCAGTTCCGGTTTACTCTTTGCGATTTTGAAATACGGTTCGGGTTCGGTTAAGGTTCGACAAAAATAGCGTGAAACCGGTTTATAAAACTCCGGTTTGGTTCGACTCCCTTAATTAGCTTTTGAAAAGTGCTATTTTTATCCACAATGCATTTCTAGTCACGTGCTTAAATTCGCCATTTTCTCAACAAACACCTCTTTGATACTTTCGCGGTGTGTGAAACTTGATGGTACCAGGATTTTCTATCGTATGATTGAAAACTTTTAGTCCAACAAGTAACATCTTAAAGTACATGCTACTTGTAAATGGCCGTTAATGCGTCCGGTGACACAACAATTATAAACAACGAAACTACCGTGGTAAGTCTTTCTTATATAGCTTATGCATTTGTTTTCACAGTGCAGTGCTGTTTACAACATATCTTTAATTTCTAAACGGCGGAGATGAACGGTAGAAATTACGTACTGGTAATTAGTTAAGCTATTGCCTTTAGTAGTTCTTGTATCAAGTTGATTTTGTTCAGTGTGTCTTTACCGTATTTTTTTTTGTACAACTTATCGTTACCAATATGGATTCTTGGGGTCTCGTCTAGGGTAAGCCGTCTGCATCTAGAATAACCCATCCACGCAAGGTGATGAAAGATGCAAACAGCTTACTCTAGATGAGACCTGATCCTTCGTTGACTGATTCTCGGCATCTGCACACAACACATTGCATTAGGGCCTTTGGCTAATCAGCTAATGGTGCTGGTAATGGTACCCAATTGCCAAGTTAATGATAATTAGAATGCAGTAGGCCTAGTCAAGTAGTTACAGGTACTGGTACTACTCTACTAGTACATCTTTTGTATACCGATATTTTTTCTGTCTGCCTTTTTAACAAGAAGACATTTTAAACTATTACTGGTACCGTCCAAGTGCACTCATTGCAGCATGCCAGTAATCTATACCGGTAGCCGTAATAGACTAGTGATTAATGGAATTGTTAGTTGCCAATGACCTTGGCCCGTGCAACAGATGCAAGTCAAATTTGCTTTAAAGGTTTGACATAAAAGGGTAGTTAAACTGTAAACTGGTAAAGGCACAGTTGTCATGTGACTTGCCAACTTCTTAAAACATACGGTAACATTTGCTTTTGGGAAATTCAATCAACATGGGTGCAAATTCAGGGGGAATGGGGGGATGCATCCACCCAATATTTTTCATGGAAATGGAATATTCCCCATAGCCTACAAACCAATTTCATCCTGTCAATATCGAAAAATGATCAATTTTGCCAAATCATTCCCCCCAATATCAAAAAATGGTCAATTTTGCTGCCTAAATCTTTCCCCCAATGCTCAACATAGATTTGCACCTCTGTCAATCAAGCGTGATTTTGGTTACTTGATTGGCAGTGGCTCAGGTTACGTGATCGTAATTTTCGTACTCTGAATTTAAAGTTACCGGTATGTGATAAACAATTTTATTTGATTTCTATTCTATTATCTTCATGAACCTGATCGTTGACCATATCTTATGTCACACAAAGTTGATGCCGTCAAATCGATACAAACCAAAGCGAGCCAAAGCTGCGATAGGAATCGAGCCCAAAACTAATGCAGCACTTCCCAATATAGGCTGCACTCTAAGTCATTGAGCTATCGAGAAGTCGTGGCAATCTAGCAAATAATGGTGTTCATAAACTGACGCTCGCTGCACGACTTTTGCGTAACTTAGAATTCAGAAAACAAAAATTACAATCATGTATATTTAGCCATTGCCTACTTCATTTCAAATTTTATTCAACAGACCAGAAAAATTCGTCTATTCTACATAGTGATAATCGGGCCTTTGCGTACAGCCAAAGGCCTTTGTGCACTGGAGTGTTAAAGCAACTTAACTGCAGTGTACGTAGTTGCCTCTCCGTATACGGCATTCAATCTAGCTGTACCAGTATACAGAGAGACTTGCCATCAGTGTTCCCTCTAGAGTGAAAGATTTGAAAAAAATGCAAAATTTTACTGATTTTAAACCAGAAATCAATATTATAAAATGCAAAACTGAAAAACTTAAACAAAAAAACTTAAATATTTTAATGCAAGACTGTAGCTTGTATCTTGGAAAAGCAAATTTAATGCAATAAATTTGTAAAAGGGGTCCTCAAAGTTGTAAAATCTTTGGACAAAAATTTCAATGAAATTGTCATTTGGGCGAATTCACACTAGTCAAAATCCTGAAGGGAACACTGCTTGCCATATACAGTGGCTCACCCAGGGGGGTTTTGGGGGGTCACCCTCTTTTGAAATCAAACCCTTGTTTTTAAAGTGAAGTGTCCAAATTGTGCAAGTGCAGTACGTGCTTAAATTTCAAAACAGCTGTGACAGAATTTGCCTCACACATGCTGAAGCCAAACCAGCTGGTTGGAGTAGTGGTAAGTGACATTGTTATCAGTGCGGGCAGGGGCAGATCCAGTTGGGAATGCATCCCCCCACCATCCATTTTGAAACATGTTTTTGGTGAATACAATTTCTCCATAATTTTGAACCTTTTCAGTAACAATAAGCCTCATGCTCGAAGAATGCATAATTGAAAATGTACAAACAAAATGCATCATATTTGGTGAAACACTCAGATTTAGAAGCAACAAATTTAAACAAAATTTGGTGAAAAAATGTTCAAAGAAAACTAAAATGGCCACTACAGTATGTAAATTTTCAAAAATTTTCCAGGGGAGCATGCCTCTGGACCCCTTCCTACTGCCTTTCATATTCACAAGATGCTTCAAAATAATTCTTCCACAAAAAATACGCTTGAAAATTTGGTGCTCTCTCACTGAAAAAAATTCTGAATATGCCGCAGACATGAAAACATTTTTCAAAGGGCCTTCTACATTTTTTTTTTAGTCTAACGTCTTTGTATTATATTTAGTTAACATTAAACCTAATTCAAAATTTCACCCCCCCTACCAAAATGTTCTGGATTCGCTCTTGAGTGCGAGATCAAGTTTTTTTGGAACCCCACGGCCCACGTTTGAAATTTGCTGGGTGCGCCCCTGACAGTATGTAATGTGCATTGCGCATACAAGTTAACCAGACTGTGCCATAAAATAATGGGGCACATTTCCCGTTTTTTTGTGGCGTGTGTCAAAACTTTTTGGGGCATGTACTGCCACAACTTTTTGTCTGTTGTCACAACTTTTGGTGCCATAGCTTTTCAAGGCATGTGTCACAACTTTTTATGGCATCTATCTCAACTTTTTTGGGCATGTGCCACAATTTTTGGGGGCATGTGGTACAACTTTTCGGGGCATGTGGTACAACTTTTCGAAGCATGTGGTACAACTTTTTGGGGCATGTGCCACAACTTTCTGTGTCGTGTGCCACAACCTTTTGTGGCACGTGCCCCATATTTTGTGGCATATGGCATTTTGGTCACTACCCCTCCTCTATACTTTTTCGCCAATCAGCATCAGTTCAGAGTATTTTATTGTAACCTGGTAACAGCAAAATAGACACTGCCCAGGGTCTATTTGTCACACCATATTTTAGGAATTTCACTGACGCTAAAAAATTTTCACAAATTTTCGTCTTTTAAGCCCCGTATATCTTGTCCTGAACCACAGACTCAAACTTCCTATTCGGATTTAAAAGCCCACACTTCCGAATTCTAATTTCAATCAAAAACCCCCAAATTTTTATGTCAAGCTGATGCCACGAATTTAGTATATCGGCACGTTAGTGCAAAAACTGCGCAAATCATTTTTTGGCGAAATAGAGTTTTTAGTACCAAGTTGTTCCGCTGGGTCAGCAGTTTCTAAATTGCGTAAGTCAGCGCATCCAATTGACAATTATTAAATCATAACCACGCATTGTGTAGGATGAAACCATTTAGTCGCTCGTCCATTGTTACTTTGCTTGTTACGCAACAGTAGATGCATACAATCACATGTTTTTTGAGTTTTTCTCAAAACACAAAAAATGACTTACGCAGTTTTTGCACTAGCGTGACGATGTAAATAAAGTCTAAGTTGGTCTGGCTCAAAAACTATAAGCTTTAATATTTTTTATTGATCATGACCGAGTACGTGTGATAAAAGTTCTGGCAATAGTGTTGGGTCTGCAGTGAGCATGGACAGTTGCAATGTGACATCATAGGATATCGATGTCAGTGGCTGATACAAAACATTACCACAATAAGTCTATGCTAATTTAGGGCTTGATCATGTACTGATTGACTTAAGCTAGGCATTCAGCTAGTTGTCGGAGTTATAGTTTCGATTATATTTGTTCAGCTGGATTGGTGATTAAGTGATTTGTATTTAGAAAAACTTGAGTATCGAAGTTGCTGGGCCTATGGGAGATGCTGCACAGAACAGAGCTTTAGAAAATAATGGTGAGTGATTGAGTATGATATATATCGATTTAACCTCGTATATCGCTGTCCAATTATTGCACTTGTTTTGTCTGCAACAAGAGTTAAAACAGTTAAAGCAGCAAGAAGAGTTAAAAACCACAAACAAATATAAGATGAAATAATTGTTCATGTTTTGGGAAGATTTTAGTGCTTAAAAACTTATGCACTTTTTCTGTGTATAGTGTACCGGTATGCTTGGTCACTTCATTGTGCAATGCAGAAGAAATGCCCTTGGTACTGATTTCTTAAGTTCAAAATTCTATGCACTCTTAGTGCTTCATGCAGCAGTTTGATATATCTATGGTATATTTTTGTAGATTTTAAAACGCTACAGGTATAATCCCAAATATTTTGGTTTTAGTTAACAAGCACAAGAAACGTTTGATGCAATAAATTTTTTTTCCTATGTAAATGTGTTTAAAGATTTGCTTAGCTCCATCATTTAAAAATTTTTCTTGCCCCTTTTCAAACTAATTTTTTTATGTAGCATATTCTATCGTTAACTAGCAAATTGGATTACCAGCAGCCTTGCTGGACATACCAATATAACTTGTATTCCTAAGCCTATTCATTTGTGCAAAAGCATTTTGTGGATATTTTATGAGCATTTAGCTGGTTTATCAATCAAAATAGCAAACTAATTTTTAAATAGGATATGCTGCTTTAGTTACAAGAAATGTGTGATATGAAAGCTTCACTGTGGTTGCTTATGTGTTTGGTATAGTTTTGAGCTGTGTAGAGTCATTAGTATTTCTTGCCATTAACCGTCAGTGTATATATAATTTGTGTTTGGTATGTGTTGACAGTTCATCTCTATTTTTGTACGAAATGTGGCTACTGTGCACAAGATGTATATACTGGTGTTTTTGTTGTGGCAAGTTTCAGACTTAGAAGCATTGTTCTCTCATTGGTGATCAAAATGTCCCTGTGTTTTTTCAATCAATTCAGTTTACACACTTTTGGAAGTGAGGTTGAACAGAATTCATAGATCACAATTGAATGTTTTTAAGATATGTTTCTGCATTCACTTTCTCACTTACTGGTGCATCGGCATTACACTTCCGTGTGTGGAAACATAGCCTCACTAGTCAAGTTGATGAATGTCCAAGGATAAGTACTGGCAATGCTTATGTTAGCTATACTGTAGCTGCAACCTAAGCTAATCATTGTGTTCTTTTGTTTCAGACGATCTGGGAGCAACATCTCTAGCATCGTTAACTTCAGGTGGTGAGCTTAGGCTAGTGCATGTGTGCTGTTCTGGTGTAATCTAAGTCAGTAGTTCCCAACCTTTTTACATCAGCGGACCGGTAAAAACTATACAAAATTTCACAACTTGTATGGCATATTTCAGAAGCTAACAACCGCATTTGTTAACCATCAGCTAATTAAATGGGAGAAAACAACTCAATATTTTGGCATTGGCTACATACTTAAACACAAAAATTAAAACAAAACTTCAATCAGTTCAAACAATAACGTCAATTTATGAACATACTGTCGAACAAAATTGAAGTTGGTAAGAAATTCGTTGCTGTTTTAACATGCCAATATCAGAGACAAACGAGGCATTCAGTAGATTTTGCTGTTTTTTTTTACTGAAGCCAAAGGTGATGGAATTACTTCGCATGAGTTGTGGGCTATGGATTGTTTGCGAATCTATTAGTAAAAAATTGCCATGAAAGATTTGACTTGGTAAATGAGATTGGTTAGTGACAAAGTCGTTCGACTTAGTTAAAGGTTAATTGCGTAAATAAACATTTGTTTCCGTGAATGTGCGATGCTTTTGTTTCGATGACAATATATTGATGCAGTTAAAATATATTTTTAAACTCAACCTTAATGATTAAACAAAAACTTGGGTTGCATTACCGAAAAGGTAGTCAATATGATTGCTGATGAGCGCATTTGCTTGAAACAAAGTGTATAATATATAGGGATCTATTGTATGAATGTATAAATCAAATGATTTGATAGATTTTAATCCAATCCTATGTATATTAAACGTATCTGTGTTTGAATACGAGTGTTTTTTAGTTGTTACTGTACTATGTTGATTGCGTTAAAGAGATAGTTATATACTGATAAGGCATTTTCTGATTCTGTGTTTCAGCATTCAACGGTTCTTGTGTTATAAGTCAGAATTCTAACGGGTAAGTCAAGTTTTTCTGATATTCTTAAAGTAGATTCTAGTTTAGTTGTGTTAGAGGCAATTATGTTTGTTATATTACCACGCAATGCAAGTAACTTTCAATCGATTTTACATGTTTGCGTATGAATTTAAAGCAGATTTTCCACTGAAGTATTATATTATATAACTCTCAGTGTATGTATCTTTGTAATGTATTGTATTAACTAAGCCTCATGTTTTAGCATCATGACAGAATCTATGAAACTCCCGGACGATTTGGTTGGATTGAGTAAGTGTTTTTGTAATTTTTTTTTGTGATCGTTTTTTCGATCTTAATGTGGAAGTTGTGTGCCGGTACCGTTATTATTACAAAGTTTACTTACTGGGTAACTTACAAGACCACAAAAGCTATTTGAAATTGGCATTATTTTTGAACTCATTCGTTGTAACTAGAAGAAAATATTGCAGCCTTTGCTCCAGATCAATTGTAAAATCATTGCACAAGGTATCAATTTTATAGCTAATATAGGCCTATCTATTTAGTATTTTGCCGCTCTTTGTTTAAATTATGTAATGAGCTGATAAGAAAAAATGCACCAAGTATTATATTACTGTATTTTCAGCTATTTCGTCAGTTTATTTGAGCTGAGAGGTGAAAAAGTGTAGAAACGCTGTTTTTAAATGTGACAGTGCCGGTCCTATTGTCACATATATGCCTTTAATAAACTATTTAAACAATGAATTCGCAGTAAGTGACTTTGCTCTCTGATTTTAAAAGCTCTGGCATATTCAATTCTAGGGATGTGCCGGATAGCAAATTTGCTGGATACCGGATATCCTGCAAATCTAACTTACCGGATATCCGGTATCCGGCCGGATATCCGGTGCGTCACTATTCGGCGGATACCGGATAGTAGCACTAAGCCAAAATTAATATTTGGATGTTTTTTGTCCACGGCTTCACACTATCGTTTTGCTCGACTAGCGAGCCATGAAACTATTGCATGAGGTCATGTGACACACAGGAAACTTTCAAAAGCATTGAGTCATTAAGAATGGACTTCATTACTCTAAGTTGGCCGAATCGGCAACGAGGTCGAGCGGCATGAGCTCAGTTGATATAATGACCATCTTATTGATCGCTTTTGATTCAACTACGATCCATGACACTACGTTTGTGTATCAACACGTTTTCAACGCTGGGCTTTATTTTCGAGTAAGAAGAATCATGTTAAAAGTGTGGATTTTGGTAAATAGTGCGCCGAAAATCGGACGCCAAGTCAGTCAGCCACCATAGGCGTCTAATCGGCGGGAGCAGGAGCAGTGCTTCCTCGGGTCTAATACCGAAGGAGGCGACATATGTCCGGCCTCCGGGGTGTTTTCATTATTACATTAGAAGTTGACTGCATGCACATTGCAAGCTTGCTAAAACACTTCCAAAATGTTACAGCGCAAAATCTTAACATTGTTTTTACGAAATTTTGCGCTTATGCTATATATTAGAGATGGCGAACCACTGACCCGCGGGGCATCACGAAGTGACCCACTTGTAGTTTCGAAAACTGTAGGAAAAAACGGTAACGAACATTTACGTAATGAAGAAAAGTTTATCTGCCTATGCTGTGGCATTGAAGACCTTTTATTTGCTGTTCACGCCCAATAGCCTATTTGCGAAAAGCTGAGAATTTATAAGGTGAGGACCTTTTTTTTTTTGCTCTTCTCATAGATTTCGGCGGAATTCGGAACATCGGAAGGCGCGAAGACCTTTTTTTTTTTTTTTTGCTTTCCTATTTCAAGCCCCTCATCAATATCATTACATCTGTGACCCCCTTTTTTGTCGGGTCTTCGACCGTATATTTGACCCACCACGTAAAAAGGTTCGCCATTCCTGCTATATATAATGGTAGAGGAAAACTATCAAGCGTGTGGCCTGCGTCAGCGGCGTTATTTTACGAGTAAAGCAATCGAGTTAACAATTACTACTCATTATGTTGATTTTTGCGGTTTTGCGCTTGTGAGCAATTTGTGATACCCATCGAAAGCAAACTTCAAATCGTCATTATACTCGCGGTATTACGCCGAAGCATGTAACGAGTGGCGAAGCCGATCTCAGTGCCCGTCCAACACAATTTCGAACTCCGAAAAAAATTTTTTTTGTTGTTATCGGCGTATTTATCCTCCTATCACGAGAAAGCGATGAAGCGCTGTACGAGTTCGCTGAGGAGTTGCCGTCCATCTGTCTACCACACTAAGATGGGGTAATCCCGTTAAGTGCCTTTCCCAACGGCACAACAAGTATAAACTGCCGGCTTTCTCCACACTGTCCGTTAAATGCTGAACGTCAAGCAGGGAAGCTGTGAATACCAATTTTAAAGTCATTGGTTTGACCCGACTCGGAATCGAACCCCAAGTCTACCGATCCAGAAGCAGACGCTCTGTACCACTTGGCCATCTGATCGGTGCTGTAAAACAAAAAATAGGATAAAAAATTTCGAACTCCAAAAAAAAAAAAACGTCGCAACAGTGGCGAGCCTCCCACACCAATAGCGATGTTTTTAACCAATTCGCTAAGCGGTCGGTAAAAGGCAAGTTTGAATTTGAATTTTCACTTGCTTTGCGCTATCATCAGAGCAACTAAAAAAGGAAGGTTTACAGGTTAAGTACCATAAGATTGCTGCAAAAAATCGATTCTGCGGTAAATCTGCAATGATGGGTGAATTACGTCGAACTTTTAACACGAACAGTCAATTGATGAACGAAGGACGTTGAATTAAAAACTTTAACTTACTTGGTGTTACAAAACCGCACAACAATTAAAAGCAGAGGCATATCCATTACAATGCTACTGGTACCTTGAAACGTCGTTTTTAGAACGTAGAAAACAAAGTTTCTATAAAAATTCTCTCCCCCTTGCCGTTTGCCTTTGAGAAAAAATTGGTAGGTATGTCGGCTGCGCACGCAGAAGACAGGCTTTTAAACGTAAACTATTTGCATGGCCTTCACGGGAGACAACGGTGGTGATCATCGAAATTATACCGTCTCGGTTTGATGCCGATTGATTACTGCCTACTGCTACACCATTGAAGTAGCTTTCCTCATGACAAAACTCGCAGCGCCGAAAAAATAAACTTGTAAACTAAATTTAAATCCCCTTGATATAAAAAAATTACCAACGCAGTCTAAGGTTTGGACTCGGTTTTACTTTTTGTAGAGAGTCCAAACAAAATTAAAGTTTTCAAACTTGCACCAAATTTTTTTGCATAGATCGAAAAGGTAAATTTTATTTTTACCGAGTCTACTCCATGCAATTTTCCTGAACTTAGAAAATATCCAGTATCCGGCCGGATAGCGTACTATCCGACCGGATACCTAAAATATCCGGTATCCGGCACATCCCTACAATTCAGACTATATTTGTGTTCAAACCTTGTCAATTCTTGTGCTTATTTTTAATTAATTGTTTTATTCACAGTAATAGGAAGAGGGGGAGAGAATATTATGCGTATGCAGCGAGAGACCGGATGCAGGATACAGATTACTCAAAGCATTCCTGGAACGAAAGAGCGGCCTTGTACTCTTTCAGGAACTCCTGAACAAATTGAGTAGGTGAAGTTTGATGTCACAGACTCAGTACTTGGATAGTTTAACATTGTAGTTCAAAATCTTTTGTTAAAAATATCACGTCAGGTTCTGTTGTTTTTCGTGTAAGTAATGTACGGTATGTATATTGTACCTATATACTCAATAGCCTTCTAAAAAGCCATGACTTGTGCTGCATAGTTATGCTTTTTTGGTGCTAACTTGCTGATGAAATTGTGAACTGTGTAGTTAATGAACTCATAGCCACATGATGATACCGGTGACACAACTGTTTTTAAGTGAAGAAGTTTTTAAATTTCGCCGAACTGATGGCTGCAGTGGCAGGATACTCTGCTCAGTTGACTAGTAATTTGTGACCGATAAATAAAGCAGGCATCTAGGAACCGACGTAGATCTTGTAGAATTATAAAGGTTGTTTGGTGTTGGTAGACATCTTCAGAGCACTATGACGCATGTACTCTGCTGTTAACCATACTTGATATTTCAGAGTATGTCGAAATATGTTGAATGAAATTATTTCTCGTTCGCAAGCTGGAACTCTCGGAAGCAATTTTAATTTTGGCTCTTCTGGACTTATTGGGTCAGGAATGGGCGGAATGGGGGATGGCGCTGAAAAATCCGTGGAAATATCCATTCCACCTGATAAGTGTGGATTGATAATCGGGAAAGGCGGAGAAACCATTAAAATGGTAAGTTGTTAATTAGCAATAATTTACATAAATTTACTCTTGGCCTCATTTGTAATTTCGTGTTGATTTCAAGCCGTATTCATTTTTTGTTTCATTCTTTAGAGGTAATTGCCGTTGGGGACGCATCAAAAGTTTAAAAAGTGATATTTGCAGCTTGCCCATCAGTTTTCCAGCACAAGCTAAAAGTGTAAATTTATTAAAAACGTCTATTTATATTTTGTCCTGTTGGCCCAAATTAATCACAAAATATCTAGGTTTTCTACTTTGTTGCCCAGCAAAAAACTGCTAACTTTTGTAATAGGCCAAAACTGATGTTTTGGTGGTTAACTCCGACCACTGGTTTTAGCTTCAACAAACTCTTGGGGTAAAGATGTTGTTGATTCAAGATACAACTGAAAATGTTGGTCAGTCAAAACCTCTGCGAGTTACTGGACCCCAGATGCAAGTTGATGTAAGTTGGGCAATTTGTGTTATAACTGAACCTTTGATTACATTGTTGCGCTGTTTACTGGCAACAAAATTTTGTGTTATTTGTGTGAGGTTACCGTTAATTCTATACAAACCGACCCGATCTATACTTTTTGCCATTGCAGTACCGATACGAAAGCTCTTTGATAGTTAAAATTACAGTTTTAGTATATTTGTGAAATCAGGTGAATGTGGATGAAAATTGATGCGCCGTATTTGTTAATTGAATTTTTGACATTGCAGCGATCTGGTCTTGCTTGATTAAAGCATACCGTATACATTCGAACAAGAGTCCCTGCTTGATTAAGGGCCTGTTTGAATAAAGGCCTCGTCTGAAAAGCTTTCCAAAAAAATAATAGCCCGTATTTGAATAGTCGCCCGGTAAATATTTCAGCTCAGCCCACCCTTACGCCAACCGTTTGTTCGGCAATGCAGCGAGCGATAATATGCAACTTTGTCGAACAAGCGGTAACATACAGCAAATTTCTCACTATCACAAACCTTTTCATGTCCAATTTGAATAAATTATGTAATATTTTCATTGAAAAACTATAACCAATTGTTAAATGCAGTACTGACATAGTTATCAAGGAAATATCCGTTTTTTGGCCAGAAGCTTTGATTCAAAACAATCTTTATATTATTAAACGCCCTGTCCCATTTAGGCGCCTGTTTGTTTAAGCGCCTGGTTGAGACCCATTACTAAAAAAATAAGGGCCCAGGCCCTTTTTTAGCATATACGGTATATAGGATATTTGCCAAAAAACGTGTTGCGACGCTAAAGATTTGTGATTATGGACCAGTTATCACGCTTTTAACTGCCTTTAAAAAGTTGACGAACTCATTCTGCCTTTTACCGGGCTCGAAGTTTTTTTTTTAATCTCTTGGCTTTGAATTATTTCAAGATTACACTGTCGCTGAAATTCAAGCGTAGTTTGTTAATAAAGAAAAAATATTTTAATTTAGCTAACAAGTTCTTGTAACTTGCTTGTAAAACTTTAAGAGCTGTCAAATGGGCTTTTTCGAAATTGCTTTGGGTATGTGCGTAGCTTAGTTCGCTGGACTTAGTTCGTTACCCCTTAGCAAGAACTTCTGGACAGTTCAAACAGTATGAAACGGTTTATGCAAATTAAGTAACTAGCGGCTGCTAAAAACACAAGAAGGTATGAAAAACAATGAAAAATCTAACAAAATTTTCCTCATATCAAATTTTGCAATCTATGGCTAATTTGCTCCACTTACGTGTAAACTAGGCGATATACATTGCCAGATTAAAATAAATGGTCTTGAAAACATTTTGTTTATTGCAGCATGCGTTGGGTGCAATTCAGCAGATGATGGCCCAACGTGACAAGCAACTTGCTGAACAAAAAATGGACGTAAGTTTGCCATTGTAGTGTGCTGCGTTCATCAGTAATAAGTAGAAAAGGAGCAACAGTGGTTCTAGTTTACAGAAAACTCTGAATTCATGTTATGAAAGCGAGCAGTTCATCTGCAAGCTGCAGCTGTTTTCAAACGTAAGAGTTAGTAGCACTTCTTGCTCTGCTAGCCGATTTTCTGTCTGATCTAAACCATTTGTTGGTCTGTTCCATAAGGTTTTTCAATCAAGGGAACGCAATATTTAATATTTGTGCCGCTATAATTAATAGAGAAGTTGAATTCAGGAAAGGCTACATTTAGTTTTGAGTGTTATGCTCCAGCTTTGCGCAATGAATTCGATTTTCATTGTGTTTTGACGTTGTTGTATTTTGCAGTCGTCCATGTATGGGGAAAATATGCAAATGATTTCTGTACCCAAAGCTGCTGTGGGCGTGGTGATTGGAAAGGGGGGAGATATGATTAACCAGATACAGAACATAACTGCTACAAGGATTCAATTTAAACCTGGTTAGTTAACAGTGTGGTAGATGATTGTTTGATTATTGTAACATAAAGGTTAACATCTTATAAGAAATGGTTTTTCTGGAAAAGTGAATTTTTGTGATATTGTTTTTTTTGCTATGTCTGTAGCGATAGTATGTAAAAGTTAATTCAGACTATAGGTAATTAGTAGGGTAATTCACGGTCAATGAAGTCAATTTTTTTTTTTGGGTGTAGAAAATAACTCTCAAAATGTGGAAACAAAATTTCATGGTCGTAGGATCAGTGTTTATGAAGTTATAAAGTCAATAAATGTCAATTTTTTGTTTTTTTGGTCAATTTTTTTTATTATAAATCAATTTTTGCTATCTTGCTTTTTTTGCGCGTTTCTACTTTATGGCCTACTTAAAAAGAGATGACTTAGATAATTTAGAGATGGAGGTTCGTAACTGTTGGTGGTACCAGGGAGGTGCATGCTGTCGCTTGACTGTTACCGGTATTACAGTTTTACACATGCTTAATTTATTTATGTAATGCTTGATGTGATTTGATTGATTTCGATTGTAAAGATCTGTTTAGACAGCTTTGCAAGATTGCAATCTTACCTAACTGGATTATGATGAAATAAGCTTTTCGATGTGTTTTCATTTGTTACATATTTTTGTCGCTACGTGCCGGTAGTCAAAAACACTAGAATTGAAAAGACAATGCATTAGTTATTCGAACATACTTTGATGTTACACAGATTGCAATGCAGCGAATAGCATAACACTTGAATTATATGTGCGTACATTATAATCTAAGCACTAACTTAAGTGACATAGGTGTTTTTTTTTCTTATGGACTGGTTCTTTTATTTCATTGTTTCGTTTGGTCAATAAAGTCAATTTTTTGATAAAATAGGGTCAATTTTTTGAGATTTTTAGGTCAATAAAAAATCGCCCTAGTAATTAGGTATTCATTTATTTTGAAGGATTAATTAATTACGTTTTCATTTTATTTTAAACATTTGCGTTTCTTAGATATTTGAATACTAGCTAAACTTGCACTTCGATTTTTGCTGGCCTGAAAAGCATATGTATTGATTGATATACGCTACAAATAATTTTTATGTATTTTATGAATTTAATGTGCGAAAATGCACTTATATTTTATGTTTTAATGTTTTTGATGACGGTTTCAGTAGACATATTATATCACTGTTATCTATTTTTGGTTGACTGAAATACCGGTATGCTACCTTAAGTGAGCACGTGTTTGACCGATTGATTGTATTTCATATAAGCTTACTTGAATCATAATTGGTTGCCACATGATGATACGGTGTTACAAACTGTTTTTAAATGAAGAAGACGATATCCAAATTTCGCCGAACTGATGGCAGTCCGATTCTGTGAGAAATTGTTCATCTCTAGGCATGTGCTAAAATATGTTTCTCTAGCAAGACTTTGGTAAAGTACGTGTTGCAGTTCATTCAAAATGTAGCTTACCCGCTACCCCATCTAACAGAGATACTTTCATGCTTTGTGCATAAAGGCGATACTGAGTATATCTTGTCTTGCATTTTCGTCGATGTAATTTTTGGATTTGCTAATACCTAAGACTGAGTGATGGTCATTGTGACCTTACAGTGCTGCACACTATCTTTCATTTTGGTTAAGGTGCATCTAGATGTCAACATTATTAAAGAGCCTACGGGCTGGTCAAAGTAAGTCGGTATGCCCGCTGCTGGTTCGGGTACAGCTGCCGTATAAGTTAAATGCTAATTATCAAATTTTCACCCCACTCTTCTATTTTCCGTAAGTTTCTAAAAGTGTAATCATTATTTGATTGTATTAAATTCTTTGCAGAGGATCCAACTCTTGCCGAGCGACTTTGCACTATCACGGGACCGAAAGAAGGTGTTGACGCAGCCATACGTCGCATACACGAAATCATTCAGAACGTGCAGGAACGGGATGGGATGAAAGGTTAGTCGAGAGCACAGTGCGTCACGCAACGATATCTCCGTTTTGCTTATTAACATATTTGCATGTACGTTGTTCGCGTATTATGATTTACCAAATCTCAACAGGCTGTTGAAGAGCTTGTTCTGTTAAATGATCCTACAGTAGATGATTTTGCTGACTTCTATAGCATTTTTAAATTGGCTTAGATGTCATGTCACCACAGTGACATGGTCTATCTTAGGAATTGTTGTTTGCTTGCCCGAACAAGCTTTTTTTTTTTTTTTTTTCGGAGCAGCCGTTCGGAATTTTTGGTCTTCATACCTATGTAAAATAAGTATCATTTCACGCATATCCTTTTAACATTAGTTATTTAACAATATTAGTAGATACTATATTTTGCTTTTGTCATATTAGCTATTGCATTGATACAATTCCCTTAGGTTTATACCCTGACACTCGCCAGCGTGGCATTGAAAAAGTTATATTACAATTCCCTTGTTAATACAAACCAAACCGTTTAGGCAACCGTAATGATTCAGCATACACTTGCACCCCTAGTTGAGCACTGTTGTAGAGGAATGACCACCGACCAGTCATTGTATTTTTAGAATCTTACTTGGCCGGCAATCGAGGAGGAATGGCCGGGCCACCTGGTGGAATGGGTGGATTCGGGCAGTGGGAAGGTCCCAATATGAACAGGGGTCGTGGTATGGGAGTGACGACAGAAGAACTGATGGTGCCAGCAAACAAAACAGGCTTGGTCATTGGAAAAGGTTAGTGGAAAATAAATTTGTCTTTCCGTTATGCTGATTCCTGAGAGTATAGGTTTTAAGTTGCACCAATTATATATTGGGAATTCAATGGTTGCTGGGTTAGTCTTATCGTTGATTATTTACTTTCTATTTTAAAATATAATTAAGCGACATAACTTGTATGATAATACATCAGCTAAGTCCGTAAAGAATATGAAATTATGACTTATCACACAATATTTAGGAGGTGAAACAATTAAGCAGATCAACATGCAATCTGGTGCCCATGCTGAGATACAGAGAAATCCTCCTCCTGGATCCGATTTGGATTATAAAACTTTTGTTATCAAAGGTATAATCAGTTGAGGAATGCTCAGATTTTGTATACTTTAGCTATTAAATCAAGTTGACAGATGGCATATAATAAGTTAAGGAATAATCAGATTTTGTATAATATAGCTATTACATCAAGTTGACAGATGGCATATTACTGCCAGACAGTTTGACTGGGCGGGATTTAATTTTCAAAATTTTATATTACTTCATGCTCTTGAAATAACATTGTTGGTAATTAAGCGATGCAAAACTAATGGTTAGTTCTACTCGTACGTGGATAAACTTGAAATTCACTGAAATCAAAACTTGCATTTTTTCATATGTCTATAATGCCTGGCAAATGTAATACAAGGTTTTTTGTATTAGGTACCCCTGAACAGATCAAAATGGCTCGGCAGTTAATACAGGAAAAAGTTGAGTCCTATGTGGGTGGAGGAATGGGTGGTGGCCCCATGAGTGGCCCACCTAGTCAGCCTATGGGAGGACCTCCTGGTAACTTTGGACCGTCCCCTCAGGTGCGTGGAACTTGTTTCGACCTTAATATTATTTCCGAGCGACGTTGGTCAGTGACGTATTTTTTATTATGTTGGTGCTGGTAAATGCAGTTCGCCATTGTGTCCCCAACTGGCCAGCTATTGTGTAAGTAATATAATTTTCTACATTTTTCGATCGAATAAATTCCCGAAAACCTTTTTCGTTATCATGTCATGTCGTCTTGGCTAGCGATAAGTAGCAAAATTTATTCCCATTTTTTGCAGTTTTGTAAATTTTGGGTCCAGTGGTTCCCAAACTTTTCAGAGTTGGATCGACTATTCATAGCCAGTTAGCCACCCACTTTAGTTTGTTCAATTAATAAAACATTAATGGAGAAAACACGTTTATTTATTTACAATGAATTTTCAATAAGGCTGGATACAAGAATGAGCATGTTTCTTCCTGCTTTCCGTATTCGACTTGACAATTATTTCAATTGTTAGTGTTTGACGTAAATTGAAAGTTGCGGTTAATTTCGAGACTTCCATAACTTTCCACTACCTACCAAGATTCCTCTGCGACCCATAGTTTGGGAAACGCTGTTCTAGGCACTTTGAGTTACTCTTTTTATTGCATAGCTGCCCCATGGACGCTGTAAATAAAGAGCTCGCTTAGCAATAGTCCGCCAACTGCCCAGGTGTTTACCACTCAAGTTGAGGTTATCCAATCACGCACTTTTCCTGCGATACGACTATGAGGTCGGTCGGTGTCATATGTTCTCACTGTTTCGTTGTCGTGTGGTACGATAAGCTAGGTTTGGAATGGCAATTCGCATCCAAAGTGTATCACTCCGTGTGCAAACGCTTTGTATCATTATATTGGTTGCCTTATTTCTATTTTACTGCTAAGTTAGATGAAGCAGCTTTTAAATGCAATTTTTTTCGCAGAAGAGCGTCTATGAAATCTATGCACATTGCACTACTTCGCAGTACATTCTTGAGCTAAACTTCTTGTGCTCTTAATCAGTAATTGTTAAATAAAATTTTGTTGCAGAATTCTTTCAGTGGTCTTCCTCCTGGTGCAAGCTATGCCCCAGCGCAGAACCCCATACAAGGCCCGCCCCAAGCTCAGCCGGCCCAGTCGTTCCAACAGCAGCCGTGGACAAATCAGTTTCAGCAGTGGAGCCAGCCCGCAGTATCCCAGCCTCAGCCCAACGGGGCAGTTCCAGGTATGTAAGTGGCTGGTGAAAACCATACATTAGGGTCGTCAAATTTTAAAGAAATTTTAATAAAAGAAAACCACACTCCACAGTCACACCAGTTACGAGCAGCAAGATTTATACAGTCTAGAAAATGGAATTAACCAGTACGCTCTATAAAATATCTTTAACATTTTGTACTTGGGATAAATAAACGAAAATCCTCTCACTCAATCAAAATCTTAATTTTGCTCTGGCGTCCGGCCCGATTGAAGCCCGACAATTTTTGAAAATCCAAGCCCGGCCCGAACCCGACCCTAAAAGCCCGAGCCCGATTGACAACTTTGCCGTGCATGCAACGATGCTGCCATTTTTGTTTCTATTTTAAAATATGAATGGAAAACATTCAATGAATGTTAGCTTTCGCTTACCATTTATGTTAAAAACAAATTCTTGGATACAACTTTAAAACATGTTTTCGTTCTGCGTGTATTCTTGCACTTGCAGTTCACGGCAATTGCAGCTTATTACCAATGCTTTAGTGGCACTTTATGTGTATTTGTGTACAATAGCAAATTGGTAGATCTAATCACCCTTTAGTAGTTCTTTTGGTGTTACTTAAAGATATTCTGTTGTAGCTGCTGCGAAACCTGTCGCCGAAAACACTGCTGCTTGGCAAACTTATCTGCAATATTCTCAGCAGACCCAACCAGGCTACCAAGGACCCGCTGGTAAGTGATATGATAGTTATCATGTTAAAACGCGTGTTCTTTCATCTCTGCGGTTTAACTTTGTATTACAAATGCACGATTGCTGTCTTGTTTTATTATCTTGCGATGCCTTCAGCTAGTTTCGGATTTCTGTAAATTTTCTGTATCATTGTCACTGCAATGGTGAGGACTACTTTCAACAGAAACCTAAAAGTGCTTTGGGTTGTGGAGCATTTTGTATCATTGATATACAGATTGCATATCGGTTTAATGCTTAAGTGTCTGGTTGTGGTAGCTGGTAGGGTTAGTTAGCAGTTACTGGACAGATTTAATAGCCTGATTTGTTTTCTTAACATTCAAAGACGCTTAATTAACGTTATAGTAATAAAGCATTGTTGTTTGTGTTGATCTAAACCTGACTGTTTTAAAGCCTCTGCCGCAGCACCAGCCGCCAACGCTGCTCAAGCTGTTCCTGACTACTCAAAGTCGTGGGATGATTACTTGAAACAAGCAGGTTTGTTTATCTGCTTTCCATGAATATTAGGTTTATTGGCGTTGTGCGTGAAAACTTTTTATGGAGAAGCTTTATTCGAATGGTGTGGGTATTGGGTGACGCTGTTCTTCATGCTCTTAAAAACTGTTGTTTCCGTACTATTCATTTTCAAAAACTTGTAAAATATACCATGCCTTGTTTTTGCTCTGTGATTTTTGTAGAGTAGTTTTACGTTTCATAGCTCTTGGCTTTGGCAATTTTTCAGACACGGTGCAGCGCAGCTAGCATGAACTGTTTTTATGATAAGAGTGTGAGTTTGTTGCATGGTCTAGTTATTCACTCTTTTAATTTGTGCTTCACTATACTTGTTATCCATTTTTGTGCAGGCGCTGCTCAAGCTGCGGCCGCTGCTGGTGCTCTACCTGCCCAAGCTGCTCCTGCTGCTGCTGCAGCAGCTGCCGCTCAAGCACTTCAGCAGCAAGTAGCTGCCACCCCTACTGCTGCTGCAGCACCGGCTGTTGCTCAACCAGCTACAACGCAAGTGAGTAAAAACTTCGTTGATAATTAATTTGTAGTTGGAATGATTAGCTTAAAATGTGCGGATATGCTGTAATGGTTTACCTGCGTAGAAATAATTAGGTGTTTGTGGAATTTGTACGTTTTTAGCCGTATAGTCGATTTGATATTTGTGCAATATGCAGCGGTTTGCTTTGTATGTTTTTTGTTTTTCTCAGCGCCAGTGCGCCCTACTGAAATCAGTGTTAGGATGAAGTTGATTTTTTGAAACACTTGCTAGGGCATTGCGATTGTTCATTCACGCATTTTTTCACACACATTCATCACACATTATTTTCAGGCTGATTATTCTGCGGCGTGGGCGGAATATTATCGTCAATACTACCAGCTTCAAGCTGCGGCTGGGCAGCAATATGCGGCAGCAGCTGCTGCCGCCGGACCTGCTCCTGCTCAGAATTAACCATGTTTTATCTCTGTATATAGTTGAGAGCTAAGTAAGTAATGCGTTCGGTACAATTAGTATGATAACTAAGAATTTTTTTGTGTGTAAAGCGGAAAAATAAAATAGTTTACTGTTAGTGCCCAGTCGTTAAACCGCGTCCGACGAAAAAATGATGACGGAATTATTGGGGTAATTTTTGTTGCTTACTTTTAGCCAGACCTCCAACTTTTGAAAAGAAGCAAAGATTTTCGAAATTATTGGTACACAGGAAGGTTTTCTTCATGTCTCACTAAAAGAGATGAAGGCCCCGATGAAACCCTGTTCAAAGTTACGAAATTATTTTTTTAGGATGTTAAATTTTTAAGATTGGGCCTATCCTCTCACCGACCCCTTCGTTGTTTTTCAGATATTTGTGCGTGTTGAAGTCTTGTAAATAATCTCCTGTTGTATATATATTACTTCACAAAGACGGTGGAAATGGGTACCTGGGATGCTTCAAAAATCTACGCTTGGATTTCCTGTGGATGAAGTATTTTTCTCACTCATTGCTGGTCCAACAATGATTGCTTCTGGCATCTGGATCAAGCTAATAGCAAGAATACTCAGCGACAATAAGTTCATTTAGCGTCGCTGTCGTTTGACCAAATTTCGCATTGGTTATGGTATCCACAACTATATAGCTTACTTCGTAACTACAGTAATGTGCAACTGTGCATTGGTAAAAACGGAGTGTGGTTTTGTAAGAAGATGCTCATTTGAAATAGTGGTATATTCGCATTTTGCAACCTTGATACATCTACTTTTCAACATGCTTTTCAAAAGATACGCTTTTCAAAATGGGACCGCCATCTTTTCAAATCATGTGCTACAGCATGAGAGTAAAGAACGAAATGTTAGATAATTCTTGATCATTCGTGAATTAACAGAAATTACTGCATTGAGTTGAAACTTCTCTGTCGCTTAGCAATGTCACCATTTTTATGTCGTACTTATTTGTCTAGCAAATGGTCTATTTAGTTTTAGGTCAGTTGTTCAGCAAAGCTCTGTAATCTTCCGTTCATAAATTGGTGAATTCGCTGTGCCTATGGATAATGTTGCATTGTGGTCGCAGAAAGATACCGTTTTTCAAAATGGGACCGCCATCTTTTCAAATCATGTGCTACAGCATGAGAAGTAAAGAACGAAATGTTAGATTCTTGTTGTCAATGTTGCGAAATTTAGCTTCAGTCGCGCACATTAGCATTCAATTCACGGTGCTTCTCAATTAAGGTCTGTAAAGTATCCGTCTTTGTGTGTGTGCAGTGTAAATACTAGTCGTGTGCGTGTCGTGTTGTGGAAGTAGTAAGCCGTAGGTGCAGGTAGAGGAAAAAATCGTCTCGGTGCAAAACTCAGTACGTCTCGTGTCATCAGTCTAACGAAATCCACTGTTTCTAAGGCAAATTTACATTTGATCAGTTTGTTCTAGCTAATTTTTATTGACCAATAATGCTTTTTCATGTGACTCTTCTCGCATTTTAACCATTTAATGCAGTTGCACTTTATCGTAATGATTAATCGAAGCCTGTGTTACGCCAAGGTGTTTTCTTGTCACGTGGTTACCTGATAAATTAATTTCAACTTTTTTTGCTGCTCGCCAATTTTCGATTGTGACCTAAAACATTGCTATGCTTCAGTCTTATTTTAAAAAGTAGTGTTTCCCTGTATTTTTACCGCTTTTACACATTTGGATTGCTCGAAATTTGACCCCGACGTACGTTTGTTCTGATTGATGATTTTGTAACTATTTTGTTATCACCAATACTCGTCGCTATGTATTCGAATTATGATATCCTGTAGTACTTGATTATATATTCGGTGTGAAATTTATGTGCCTTGTAATAATTTTACCAGTTTGTATCAAATGTGATTCTAGCCAACAGCAACCTATATTGTTTCTCAATGTCATCTTCAATATATTTTGTTTGATCTTCCATATAAATTAAAACAGCTTTTTGCTGCCTTAAACGTTATTGTTTCGAGTTTATACTAACGTTTTAACCAGTTTTTGTCTGTAGAGCGGTGGATAATAAGAGTTAATTTTACATTTGCTTTTTTAAAATAGGGATTCAGCGATAGGATCGGCTTCTATTGGTACTTTGTGCGGTATAACATCGGTAATGTGCGTGGCGCCACTCGCGCAACATAGCATGGCAAATGTGCGAAGCGATATGGTTGCTTGTACCGATTATAGCTGATATACATCGGTTTTGTAAACCAACCTTGTTCTGAAGTAAGGTGAGTTCAGTGTCTCTATTTTCGGGTGCCATTTCGATTTGTGTGTCGTAATGATTAATTGTAAGCGAATTTTTTTTAGTAGCTTGGCACACGCATTTTCATTCAATCATCGACTGTGTGTGCTCTGTTGTGGTGTATATGCAAATGAAAATTAAATTATAAAAGTACGCGTTAGCGCTTTTTATTTTCGTTTTTTTACACTAAGTATTTTGAATTGCCATCGCGTTTCTCTCTTAGTCGCTGAGTATTTTCATCGTAGTTTTATTTAAATGGTTCTGTTTTTCCCGGTCGCAGTTTAAACCTTAGCGCTCCTATCACTGTGCAGTGCTTTTATGGCTATTATTTCGCTTTGTTATTGGCTGAGTAGCGAGTATGCGCATTAATATGAGTATGTTGCGCCATATATATATTATTTCTTTTTGAACTGCGTAACCAGTTTATTTTTAAGTTGACTAGTTGTTTTTTGCACGCAATATTTTCGTATGAGCGCCCGTTAGTTATTTACATTCAATTGAAATGTGCTTTTGATAATAATGATTACTTTTCAGTGATTTTTGCTCCATAATCGAAAATTGGCACCCGAAAATAGAGTATCTCTGATTATAGTGACTATCCACCGCCTACTTCATTTTTTAATAATATGAGAAGTATTTGAAATGTTACATTTTGCATTATCGAGTGTAGTGACTGGTGTACATATGTGGTTTATCGGTGATGTAGCTTCTGTACGTATTTCTAGCCTGTGTGAAATTTCCATATAGCGTCAAAATAGGCCAAACTGCCTGGTCACTCGGTTGCGATTAAACGATAATTTTCAAGTGTTTACTTGCGATGCGAAGTCGGTGTTTCTTCATCCTCGATTTTATGTGTTCTGTGTTTTCACAGTAATTCAACCTAATTGTAAAAATATACCTGTTCACAAGGCTATATCATGAAGTAAAATTTTTCGCATAGCCTGTCAGAGACAGGTTAAATAGGTGAGGACAAAATTTGCGAGTGTCAGGCCCGGATGATTCTAGTCCAGCTAGGTTCTTCATAAAAACTTAATGGCAAAATAAAGCAAAATCACGAATCTTTCGACGATTAGAGAACATTGATTGTGGTAATGAGTTTATTATTTGTCCCCGGACAGCGGAAACAGCAGATGATTCTTAAGAAATTGCCTTCACTCTCCATTTTGTTTGGTTTTGGACGTCCTTCAAATTTAAACCGGAATGTCCACATTCTTCGATCTGCCACTTCGGTATTTCTCTCATTCTTCGCCCTTTCACAAAAATGCCTCTCGTCATGATTCTCACAATCCATTTAAATTATACTTTGTTACAAAACGTGAAGCAAAAATTTTTGTCTCAAATGTGAATCCACGCATCAAAGCCACTAGGTCAGAAAAGTGGGGGGGGGCAAAATGATGTTACAACTTGATGACGTCACGTACAGAAAATCTCCACACCGCCCCATAACCGCGCGCTGAGTGCATTCGGCTTAAGTTGACAGAATTTAAGTTAGCATCAAGGAAGGAGAAGGCGTTGATGACAGTTTGTTTCGGATAGCGCTGCTGAACTATCAAGAAACAAATAGTTTAATGTCAGAAGAGCTTTTTTGTCATTAAAAAGACCATAGTAAAGAACAACAAAATCGTGAGCTCAGGAGCAGATCTAGAAAATTTTAGTGGGGTGGGATGAAATTTTGAATTAGGTTGAATGCTAACTAAATATAAAGACGTTAAACCCAAAAAAGGCGTAAATAAATCCTTTAAAAAATGTTTTCATGTCTGCGGCGTATTCAGAAATTTTTCAGGGATGAAGGGGCACCAAATTTTGACATATATTTCAAGCGTATTTTGTCCCGGCCGATTTATTTTGATGCATGATGAAAATGAAAAAGGCTCTAGGGGGGTCCGGGGGCATGCTCCCCCAGAAAATTTTTGAAAATTTACATACTATAGTGGCCATTTTAGTACTTTTTGAAACAATTTTCAGGCAAATTTTGTTTCAATTTTTTGCCCCTAAATCTGAGTGTTTTACCAAATATGATGCGTTTTGTTCGTGCATTTTCGATCATGCGTGCTTGGGACGTAAGGCTTATTGTTATCGTAAGACGTAAGGCTTATTGTTATCGAAAAGGTTCAAAATTATGGAAAAATTGTATTCATCAAAAACATGTTTGAAAATGGCTGGTGAAGGAAGGATGCATTCCCCCCTTCTGGATCCGCCCCTGCTCATGACTAACACCAGCAACGTGATGTTTAAACTGTATGCTACTAGGCTAGATTAGCAGTCGTATTATCAACAAATCCACGCAGTAGTGCGGAAGTAGCCTGGAACAAATTGTCGGTAGCCACTAGCCAGGCAACTATTTAATCTAAATCTGCAACAAATTGTCGGTAGCCACTAGCCAGGCAACTATTAAGGTGAAGTCGAGATGTTCAGGTAAAGCAATGCAAAAAAGAGTAGCCTGCAACAAATTGTCGGTTGCGGAAGTAGCGTGCAACAAATTTTCGGTAGCCACTAGCCAGGCAACTGTTAAGGTGAAGTCGAGATGTCCAGGTAAAGCAATGCGAAAAAGAGTCTTTACAGTCTGGAATGAGTTTAGCCTGGATTGGCTGAGCGTAGCAAGGCTGACGAGACTTTGGTTATAGTCGAAACATTAATTTGTCCCTTGCAAATTTTTAATCTAAATCGTTTTACCTTAACCTTTTACTGCCCTTTCTTCCACTAATGGTACATACCGTACTTTTGTTCAAATTGATTGGGAAAAGGAGGAATGAGCCAATGAGGATATCATAAAACTTATTTTTTCGTTGCATAAAACCTAAATTTTGGATAACTACTTATCGCTTTGTAATGAAGTAATAAACTTTGTAATAAATTTAAGTATTGAAAAACAGTACTCCTCTATTTTATCAGCAACAAATACTTCGGAAAAATAAAGCCGCTGTAAATCTCAAAACTGCACGTTTCGACAACATAAATTCAGCTGTCATAAACAGCAGTGTATGCAAGGCAGTACAAAACTGTAAGAACTAGAATTTACAATTCTAACTACAAGTAATAGCATAACCCAGGCAACGGGTCAAAATAAGTAGTATAATTATAACGTCATAAACCAAAAGCTAATAAAAAGACTGACGGAGTTAAATTAACAATTAAATTAGTAAAGAGGAGCGGATTTGGTGTCAACGTTAAGCAATGGCTCATATTTTTGAATAAAAAGTGACTCAAGAATGAATAAGCGTGCAGAATCACCAGAGCTACTAAGAATGGACAATCCTGACCATAAAGCGGACTTTGCCAAACCGAACATTCTTAGTAGCTCTGGTGATTCTGCACGCTTATTCATTCTTGAGTCACTTTTTATTCAAAAATATGAGCCATTGCTTAACGTTGACACCAAATCCGCTCCTCTTTACTAATTTAATTGTTAATTTAACTCCGTCAGTCTTTTTATTAGCTTTTGGCTTATGACGTTATAATTATACTACTTATTTTGACCCGTTGCCTGGGTTATGCTATTACTTGTAGTTAGAATTGTAAATTCTAGTTCTTACAGTTTTGTACTGCCTTGCATACACTGCTGATGATGACAGCTGAATTTATGTTGTCGAAACGTGCAGTTTTGAGATTTACAGCGGCTTTATTTTTCCTCCTTAAGCTATTTTCGTCCCATATTTATTGTATTCCTAAGAATGTTCGGTTTGGCAAAGTCCACTTTATGGTCAGGATTGTCCATTAAATGTCGGCACACCTCGGATTTATCCGAACTGGAATGCTCCTTAAGTCTGTTAATAAGATTACGTCTAGTCTGTTCTATATAGCTAGAACCACAAGAACACGTTAATTTATATACAACCCCATATTTCATCAAGGTATTTTGCTTATCTTTCAGACGAAAGTTGTGTCCGATGTTCCAGGTGGTGTCGATAATCCGTAGAATAACTCGGTTCCATGTATGCTTTTCCACTAAGGCGGACAGCTCTTTCTTGAGTCGCATCAGTGTTGCCAGATTATTATTTTTTTTCCAGCCCAAACAGTGACAAAAACTAGCCCAAAACCAGCCCAATTGTAACCACCAATGTTAATCTATTGTAAATGCATAACACAATGCGTCAACTGTTTTGTGAAATACAACACATCAACTAAAGCAGTAATAAAAGCAAAAATAGGTGGTGCAAAGCATAGAACTAATATCATTGTTCAGTAAGATAAATAAAAAAGTGGCAAGTTAAGTAAAAGCAGGGCGATAGGTTAAATAAATAGTGGGGCAAGATAAATGAAAGTAAAGAGGCAAGCCAAAAACCAACAGTGTGACAAGCTAAATACCAACAGTATGACAAGCTAAATACCAACAGTGTGTCAAGCTAAATACCAACAGTGTGACAAGCTAAATTAAAACTGTGAGGCAAACTAACATAAACAGTGTGAAAAGCAAAATAAATAATTGTATAAAAGCAATGTACATTTAGAACACATTGTGGAATAAAACAAATGTAAAGAAGTGTGTCTTTGTAACATTAATTGTTCTAAAAATCAACCTCATCGTCTGCAGCATTTTCTGCGATTTGATACATGTTTGATGTAAACAAACTGAGCATATCTTTGCTTGGTTTAAATGCTGAGCAGCAAATATGGTGGCGGGACATGTAGGCCCTTACATGAAGTATGGTCTCCAATAATGGTTGTTGCATGCGATTTCTAAGCTTGGTTTTTATTTGAGCCATCTGTGAAAAGCTTCGTTCCACTGCTGCATTACTAAAAGGCAGTGATAAAACTGTCAAAGCAAATTTAGCAATGTCTTCCAATGGACAATCACCTGCAGCATCTGTGTAAAATAAAACTTCAGACCAAAATTGTTCAGTTTGGGCATCAGATGTGTTTTTCCAACTAAGCAAGTGGAGCTTGGACCATTGTAGCTCAAGAGCGGAAACATTAGTCGTGCAAAACAACAAGAAAGGCAGCTCGCAAAATTGTGGTTTTTGTGGGCCTAGCACAACAGATGGACTAAGGCTAGCCAGGGATTGCAACTTCTTCACATTTTCTGGAAGTCTCTTTCTCATTTCTCTAAGCAATTCTTTCAAGTAGTTGCAGCACCTATGTTTAACAGTCAGAGCCAATGGTGAATTCTCTAGATTGTGCTCACTGAGTTCAATAGCAAATTCCACCCCAAAGTTAATGGCTCCAATAGGAAGGTAATTAGCTTGGCAGTCAATGTCACAAGCAAGGATAGCATCCCATGTCTTCACTGCAAGTGGACGTAAAATGCGATCCATTATCCACAAATACAAGTTCATGAGCTCTTCAATTAGCTTCAATGGACTGCCATTATCCAGTTGAAATAACTTGTTGACTCTATTGAGCTCAGTTAATATCGGCCGCAAAAATATTAAATACAGTTTGTTTTCAGGAGCCTCATACATTTCATAGAGTAACTTAGCTGTGAAGTTTTTCTCTTCATCTTGAGCAATTTGAAAGTGTAGCTTCAACTCAACATATTAAGAAAGAATGCGATCCACACATGGGGCAATTGATAACCAACGAGTATCACAAACTTTCAATATTTTTAAGGGGTTCTCACCAACATTGATGCATGAGTACAGATCTCTGTATTTAATCTGTCTAGCAGTACTGTGACAAAACCATCTGTAAGTTTCACTAACCATGAACTCAACGTTTCGAGGCATGACTTTCAAAGCATATGATGAACATAGTTGTAATGAGTGGCATATACATTTTACATGAATGATGTCTGGCTTGACTGATTCACGAAACTTAGTTATTACCGAGTTTGTGTTGCCACACATTGTGTTGCAGCCATCTGTTCCAATTCCAACACATTTGTCTGGGGAGATATTTTTTGATTTTAAAAAGCTCATTAAAGCATTAAAAATAGCAATTGCCGTGCCGCTCTCTAAAGTGATCAATTCCAAAAAACTTGAAACAATTCTTTTTAAACTTCTGCTGAAATAGCAAACAATGACACACAGTTGTTTGTGAGCTGTAATATCGGTGCTTTCATCTATTATCAGCGAGTAACAATTTTCACCTATGTCCTTCCGTAGATCATTCTCCATTGATGGTGCCAACACTTGTTTGATAAGAACAGTGCATTTGGTGCGATGAATAGCAAAATCTTTGCCAGAAATTGAACATAATAGTTCTCCAAGGTGATTGACTGTCGAAATACTTGAATGGCATGCGATGTGAGCAGCAACTTTCAATTCTGCGACCTTAATACTGGTGTCCAGCACAACCTTGCTGCACCCCACATCAAAAAGAGAGCGTTGTGATGAAAAAGGAGCTGCGTTTTTAAGATGCTTAGCAGTAGAAGCATGAGAGAGCAAGTCATTGCGATGTGCACGTATTTCACACTTGCAGTACTTGCAGTAAGCTTTACATTCATCTGATAACACTTTTTGAATCCATCCTTTTAACTTCGGCTCTTTTTCCCATTTTTCACAATAACGTTTCTCATATTTGGCCCATTTACCCATCCCAATAACTGAATAATAAGCTATCAGCAAAAAAGTGCGGTAGCCTACTGTACGGTACTTTACAAAGAAAGGATAGTAAGCTCAGAGCATTACGATTATCTACGATTACACCTTTGCAGCACACCTTGCGGACAGAAGTTGCGTTTCCGCCACATCTCTTTCTCTAGTCTCTACTAGACTCTCTACCACAAGCCATACATGTATTTTTTTTTAAAAAGGAGCAAGATAAATTTGACTTTGCACATATTATACTGTGAAGCTAGACTACAAAGCTTTTCACAGCTAAGCGTGGTTTGAATAAATCAAAGTATTTTACCAGCCCAAAAACCCGCAGCTTTAAACAAAAAGTAGCCCAAGAAACCGCAACCCGCAAACTCTAAAATTTTCCCGCAGCCTCGTATCGAAACTAGCCCAATTGGGCGGGAAAACCGCCCATCTGGCAACACTGAGTCGCATTGACATGTCGTCTAAAAAGGGCAACCGAGCAATAACTGTTCCACAATTTTTATGTTTTTCAAGGTGACTCAACATTGAAGGATTATGACGTCATATTGATGCGGTGTACAAGCTTAAGAAGGCCACATATAGTTTACAATGGAGTTAGTACACTGCAAATGGTGACATACTTTTATTATAAACAGGCTGTATTGAAATGAGTACTGGTGGACCAGAGGGTTCCAGCCCAGGTTATGTTTCTCGTTCTAAGACCATGAAGAGTTCTGGGAAGTACACCATGAGAAGAGTACAAAAAACTGCTCATGCACATTGTCGACAGCATGGCGCAGTGGTCAGGAGCGTTGTTGTTGCTACGAGTTACAACTATGATTGCAAAGTTAATGGTTAACTCCAACCCAAGTCTCATTGTTGCGTCCTTGGATAACATACTTCCTGATAGTTATCTCTGCTTGGTGGAATCTAACAAGCAGCAAATTAAAGAAATCAGAAGCAGAAGTCAACTACAAAACAACGGCAACTCCTTACCACGTCTGGATTCGTCTTACGTTTAGTGCCTCCATCGCTTTCAACTGACAGGAGGACAAGAAATCATCATAATTCATCAGCATCACTCATACCATCAATACACGGACTTGTGTAGTGAAATACTTTGCTAATTCTGAGTTTGGGGTTTCTTTCCATTTTTTGTGGTGTTGGGGCCGTCCATCTTATTTAACTTTTTGTAAACATTACTAACTTTGACCCAATGGGATAGAGGGAGTTGATTCCAACTATACCTGCGCTTTAAGACAATTTACTCCACTGCAACCCAATAAACTTGCTAGATTTTACTCGACCTGCTTTAAGCTACATCAGCAATGATAGGATTGGTCAATGCAAGTCTCTGCCTGGAGAAGTTCTTACGCAAGTTCAGGCATTCATTCAGCTGCACCACCACAGTTGCTCCACCAATCTTGCAAACTCTTCACCGAAAGTTACATGGCTTTGTCAAACAAATAGAGCATTATCATGATCATCTAGTTTCAATCCGGTGGGTTTTGGTTTTGGTCGAGGGTGGACAGACGCACCTCATTCTTTCAGCGATCGCTCTCATTCCCTCTTTCCATCTTCTGCTATTTGCAGCCTCGTACTCCTCCAACCCAATTTTATTTAAATTCTCTTCAACTTGCTCCTCCATATCTGCTTTGGCCTTCCTCGATTTCGCTGCCCATTCACTTCAAGCATCAATGCCTTCTTTAGAACGTTATCATCATCTCTCCTAACCACTTGTCCATGCCCAAATATTCCATTTATCTTTGCCATTTTATCTAATATTTCCTTCAAAGCCAGCATTTTCATCAACTCCTCATTATTCTTTCTATCCACTAATTTCACTGCACACATTGATCTCAGCATGGCACTTTCCGTTTTTCCTGAGATTGCCATCTCGATTTCCCTCATACATCATCTGCACATTATTTGGAAATGATGAAGGTATTCATCAGCTCGACTCTTCGGATCCTATTTTGGATTTGGCACCAATAAGCAACTTGGATAGTGAACAGGTGAAAGAAATGTTCGTACAATCAAGCACAAGTTAAGATCCCTGGAGCAAAGCAGTTGGCCATGCAGCAGCTAGTCTAATGTGATAGCTAAACTAGTTGATTTGGCAGAACTTCAATCAAAAGGAGGATTAAGAAAACATTTCAAAATTGTGAAACCATTTTGAAAATTGTTAAAGAATGGAATAAAACGCAGATAGATCTCTTGAAACAGGGGCTTTCGTCCAAAGAAACTCAGTTATTAATCAATGATCAATAAACTTACAGTTTCTTTAAAACTTCGGATAATGATTTTCCGAGCAGAAGATGCAACTTACATCGTTTTATTTTTTAACAATGATGTGACAGCTTACATCAAACGAAAAGTCATGTACCACCAAGTTCGCTTTCAAGGCACTTGTTTGTCTCTTCCAAAATCTAGTGAAGTTTTTCGTTTGATGTAAAAGCACCATCGCTTAGAAACAGCTGTGTATGCCAAGAACTTGAAAGTGTACTGAACTGCTGAAGCAAAGTACAAAGAAATCCACTGCAACATGGAAGACTTGATAAAGCTGCATGTTGATGAATTAGCATAGAAATGATGCTGGTTGGTTTTGCACTGCCATTACCTTATATGTGCAAAATCAGTAGAAAGCAACAAACTATTAGAGTAATTCAAAGAAAGAAAAAAAAAAGAAATACGGCACTGACATACCTAGAATTAAAGTGAACAGTAACTCACCAGTGTATTAATTGCTATTATTACCGTATACCACCATGCTTACGAAGTTGTTAAGCTCCATTTAATGAAATAAGTTTGTTCAATACTAAGTTATCTTCATGTTTCATTTGAACAAGGGTTTTTAAGGTATATAGCAAAATTTTTTGTATTTTTGTGATGGTACAGACTCATAGCATAATTTACATAGGGACTCAGTGGCGTTTGAAAAAAAAGTTGCAATTAAGCCCCCCCCCCCCCCCCCCCCCTATTAAAAGACGAAAACTGAATTCAAGCCACCGTTGCTCAACCTTTTTTTTATTTCTTTTTTTATTTTTGTAGCATATTTATTCTTCTATCACCAGAAAGCGATCAATGCGCTATACGAGCTCACTTAGGAGTTGCCAGCCATCTGTCTACAACGCCAAGATGGGGGAATTCTGCTAAGTGTCTTTCCCGACGACACAACAAGTAAATTTGCCGGGCTAGCTCTCCACACTGTCGCTTTAACGCTGAGCGTCAAGCAGGGAAGCTGTGAATATTAATTTAAAGTCATTGGTTTGACCCGACTCGGAATTAAACCCAAGTCTACAGCTACCGAGGCGGACGCTCTTACCACTCGGCCATCTGAGCTCATTTTGAGCTGTTGATTCCTGCGATGCCTAATAGCTTATACACTATGTACTTTAGTAGCTTATTAGATTAGAACCAAATAACAAAAAAGCAAGCACATTTATGTAATATGATGGGTGCAATTGCTTTCTCCTACAAACCAAATCTAGCCGCGGCTCAATATTTGTTAATGCCGGTCTCAAGACGATTTCAATGTTGCTTAATATGCAGGAACAATGTTTTGCCGTCAACGTCGAACATGCTGACTTGCACAGACACGTCGAGGCAAACGCCCGAAGCGCAGTTACTGCCGAGTCCGATAATAATGGATATTCGGCTTTAATGCTATAACCATGGATTAACCAGCTATCCATTGCTTAAATTAGTTTTTAGTTACCGCTGTTAGCCTCTCGCCAGTAGAGTTCTACATGGCGTCGCAAACCGAAGCGATGAAACAAAAAGATGCACCCAGCCGTATCACGTGATACCGATGTGACGAAACAAAACAGTTTATATGTAGCACTACATCATTCATCCGCTGCCTCATTATTTCGTACAAGCCTAGAGATAAGCCAGAATCTACAATTTAGTTAAGAATGATGTTTGCGCGATTACACTAGTTTTATACGTTTAAAAAGCTTAACAGCGTACTATGCATAATACGCAATACTTTGCGTAAAATTTGTATACTTCCTGCGATCCCTGAAGTTTGTTACGCGGCTCCCAGTTTGAGAAGCTCTGGTCTAGGACTCGCTACTATCTGTTGGGTTCGATAATTATTTGTTGCTGCTTAGCGTTTGAATCCATATTTATCGCAGACATCAAACTTGAATGGTGAAGTTCAAATTACAAAACTTGCAAGTTACTTTAACATTCCCTATTATACAATCTCGTCCGGAACGTATTTAGGGGGGGGGGGGGGGGCATTGGACCATGCCCCTCCCCCCCCCTTTTGACCATGCCTTCTAGTAAAAAAGAACAAAACTCATGGTGCTGAGTGACCAGGGTCGTCGAGAGCCAATAGAGGCCCGGGGCCACATAGCGAAAGGAGGCTCTGGATGACGTTACTGTTAACTTAAGCCGCGAAAACGATAGAATCAATATACTGACCCCATTTTTGCCTTTTGCAGTTAAGTTTTTACAGTATGATGGTTTGATGCGGACATGCGATACTGTGATAGCACGATGTCCTGGTTTCAAAAATTGTACAATGGAGAGTGAACGCTTTAGTACAGTGTTTCTTAACTTGTGCCAAGCGGACGAACCCTAGCAACTTCGTGGCTGTCTCAACCGAACCCTAGAAACGGACAGCGTGACGTCCAACTTTTCTCCCAAAATCAGGTGAAGACTAAAAAAAAAGGTCATCACGTTTTTCGACGTCCAATTTTCCTACCAAAATCAAGTGGCCAGCTGCCCCCTGGGTACACCTTTGAAAGTGTTAGGACAGGGGGGTCCAACCTTTTTGGCCAAAGGACTACATGCAATTTACGAATGATTGCGCGGACCACTTGAGTGTTTACTGCAAAGACAGACCAACCTTCACACTAAAACTCTCCTCTTAGAAATGTGTATTATCCTCTTTTACAATATTATCATAAGAACAATAAACAATTACGGAAAATGGTTACTTCCAGTAACAAAAGGGCTCAATGACCAAGGTCAGAGCATATATATTTATTTAAAAACAAGGTTTTTACTTTGTTTTTTTAAATAAATAAGAACAATAAACATATAGGCCTAAAGTCAACAAAGTTTTTAGCATGGCTTGCTTTTCGTTTTCTATTTGGCATATTCTATGTCACTGCAGAGTGTAAAAGATACAGCCACACCTAGGTTATCGAAAGATTCTGTTCTCGACTAAGTCGGTTTCCAACCAAAAAATTCGAGATTTCTTCTTCATTTTTATCCTTCTGTCACGAGAAAGCGACCGAGGCGCTATGCATAGGACGAATCCAAACTCGCTTAGGAGTTGCCCTTGTTTTCAAGTTTTCCGCTTGAATTTTGCTTCTGACTTCTTCAATTTGCTGCTTGTTAGATTCCACTTAGCAGAGATAATTGTCGTGAAGCGTCTCATTCAAGGACGCAACAACGAGGCTTGGGTTAGAGTTGAACCATCAACGTTGCGATCATGGCCGTCGTAAAAACGACGCTCCGAACCACTCACCCACGCTGCCGACTATTTCTACGTCTCAGACGTCGAACATAAATTGGGATCACGAGTTCACGACCAAACTAAGCCTATTACCAAGGGTGGAAAACTGGCTACTTGGCATTAGGGTGTCAGTTTCGGTGTGTTGAAACTCAGATGTCAGGTTTCAGTTTGGGTTTGGTTTCAAGGCTGTTGAAAAATAGGTTTCAGTTTCGGTTTCAGTTTTGCTTATGCACAACTTCGGTTTCTGGGTTTCAGTTTCGGTTTAAGTTTCATTCAAAAAAGCTAGTTTATTTTGAATACGGATTTTTCAAGTGCTCTATTTTTTAGCGTTTTTGTTATATAGCGATGATAAGTAGCAGGTCAGATGGCCGAGTGAGGAGAGCAATTACTTCAGAAGCTCTCAACTTGGGTATAATTCCGAGCCCGGTAAAACCAAACACTCAAAAATTAGTATCCACAGCTTCTGTATTTGACGCTCAGCATTACAGGAACTGTTCTGGCAATGATGGTGATGATGATTTTTAAAACCCAAAACCTTAGAAAATTTTGAACAGGTTTTAGTTTCAGTTTTGACGTTTCAAGAAAAAACGGTTTCGGTTTAAGTTTTCAAAAATTTGGCTGAGTAGGTGTCAGTTTCAGTTTGGGTTTCAAAAATTTCCTTTAAAACCGGGTTTAGGTTTAGGTTTGGGTTTCCACCCTTGCCTATTACTGACTACTGATTCTTGAAGCACGAGCACGATTGTGTGGAAAGGATGCGGACGTAACAATATGGGAAATGTGATGCAAAACAATTTGCATTAAACTAAAAAGCAATGTCCTTCCTGGCCTACCGGACGGGAAGTCATGACGACTTCCTCTTGTTGGGTCAGAGGCTATAACAGCACTCCATCACCAACAGTGCAAAGCACTCCAGTAAATCGTACCGTAGAGCGAGACAGCGCTGTTTCTGGCTATTAGCCTCCATCAGCCGCCCTCAGGTAAGAAACATTCATCTTCCAGGACGAATGATCTTGCCAGGATCACTCATCCCTTGGGATGAATATTTCGTAAAGAATTTAACCTTTGTGGTACGCAATCCACTCGTGTGGCTACGTCACCATTCCAGTCAAACTCTTTACGTGGCCAGGGTGAAGAGTTTGACTGGAATGGTGACGTAGCCACACGAGTGGATTGCGTACCACAAAGGTTAAATTCTTTACGAAATATTTATGCGAAGGGATGAGTGATCCTGGCAAGATCATTCGTCCTGGAAGATGAATGTTTCTTACCTGAGGGCGGCTGATGAAGGCTAATAGCCAGAAACAGCGCTGTCTCGCTCTACGGTACAATTTGCATTGTAGTAAAATAAAATCAATTTGAAAGGAAGCAATCAACAAAATTAATGCCAATTTCTGGGAATGCAAGTTCACCATAAATTATGTAGCAATTAAGTTGATAAGATTGGTCATTTTGAAAAACTCGCGCGGGTCACTCAAAACCTTTCCGCGTACCACGGGTTGGACATCCCTGTGTTAGGATATTGAAGGGCTTCCACCGAAACCCAGAGACAGCTTCGTCAAACTCCAGGGGTTCGGTCAAACCCCGGATAAGAAACACTGCTTTAGTAGAACCAGGGCGTCGAACCGGAACGAAAACTGTAATAATTGCTTCCTTTCATTGAACCCGAACCGTAACGTTTATAATTCAATAGACGTAAGCCTGACCTGAAACCTAGAGCATTCGCTACGTTAAATCGTGAGTGTTCTTGAAAAGATTTTTCTAAGAATGATTGTTATGGTGGCTATAACAGCGGTTAAGGACATCTGAAGTTATTTCTGCCAATGAGCTACAGTAGCATCTTAAAAAGTACCATCAGCCTAAATACAATAAGTAATTTTGAAAAAAATGCACCTCTAGCTGTGTACATGTACATAAGTCGAATTGACGGTTTTAAATTCTTGAACCCAAACCGAATTTGAACCTTTAATGCCACCCCTGGCCTCCTTCTCAACGGGCCTGCGAGTGACTGAAATATGCCAGACTCTTTTGATGGTTTCCGTAGCTTTATGGCCGGTGGCAGATACAGGGGGTAGTATGCAATATGCATCCTCCCACCAGCCGTTTTCAAAAATGCTTGTGATATACACGATTTTTCCATAATTTCAAACCTTTTTGATAGCAATAAACCTTACGCCTTAAGCACGCATAATCGAAAATGTGCAAACAAAATGCATCATAATTTGGCGAAGCACTCAAAATTAGGGTCAAAAAATTTAAACAAAATTGGCGTGAAAATTATTTAAAAAGCACTAAAATAGCCATTGCAGCATGTAAATTTTCACAAATTTTCGTGATAGCATGCCCCCGGACCCCCCTAGAGCTTTTCTTGTTTCTCAATCAGCTTTAAATTTGTTCTGCCAAAAAAATACGCCTAAAAAAGTGTGGAAATTATGCCCCCCACTTTTAAAATTTCTAGCTACTCCACTGCATCTCCTAGCTCTAAATCACGATCAACGAGGTGTCGTCTATGATTAAAGGGGTGTGTCAATTGCCGACAGATGGTTTTTGAAAACAGGAAAGAAGTTAAACGCAACGTCAACTTTTACCTGCGGTAATTTTCCGGCGAGTTTCCGTAAGCTTCAAAAAATGTTCTGCAAAGCTGAGTCAAATTCAACCGTCTGAGTCACTTTAATTTTTCATCAATATATTCAGCAAGATGAAGATTCAAATGCTTTTGGGACCGATTATTATATTTTTCGTCGCTACCAGTGAAGGTGAGTTGGCTTCGTCTGCGTGATACCACTTTTTGCAATAATGTTGTCGGTTTTTTTACTTGAAAAAAAAATTTATGTTTTTAGCTAGTGTAATGCCTCGTCGCAACGCAGCTCATGATAACTTATGTAAAATCTTGATTTTTTTTACAACATATAGCACTCTTGCAAACCACTCGGCTATTTCATCTTGATCTAATTATTTGCATGTGTTTTAGCATTGAGATGTTACACCTGCGAAAACCAGCCTGATGTAGCATCATGTCTGAGCAATGGTGAGCTGAAAGATTGTCAACCCAACGAAGTAAGTGGTATCTAATTTCAATCAACGAATTTACCTAAGCAGGAGCGGGATCTTTTATTTACTTAATTAGGTTACAAAACTTCTGAAGACAAATACTTCGTACAAATTCTTTTGCACATAAGTAGGCCTAAGAACCAAGTCTCAAATTCAATAAAAACTGTTATTCTTTAGACTAAAGTTGAAACACAACTCACAGGGGCAATCAAGAATCTTTTAAGGAATAGGGTTCCACGGAATTCAAATCGAAAAAATGCATACTTTGCTGCTGTGCGGATGTACAAGTATCGTAGAAGGCCTACTTATTTATACCCGTGAATATATGTATAGGCAAACTAAAAACTAATAGAGGAGCTTGGGCGTACTCAGCCTTCCCCCTTGGTCCACTAATAACTCAATACCAGGGCGTGGGGCATAAATACTTTCGACTGACAAACGCGCATGATGCCTAACGGAGAGAGATGACATTTGCAGCTAATTACTTCATTCAAAGAATTAATGGCAGACAAATACCACAGCTTGCTCTAGAGTTCTCACTTTGACGCGATTACCCACTGATGAGTGCTTCACGAAAAGCTTACGGGATAAACAGCTTTTTTCACAGCTACCTATAACTCAAAAGAGTTATGATAGAGTATTTCCTCAAGCCGAATGTGAAAACAGCTTTTTTCAAAACTATTTTAAAATTCTGTACCACCAATCAATTACTCATTCAAAGAACATAAAACTATAACGTTAGTAGTTGGTTCTACATTCGAGTTGTCGTTATAAAAAAATTTTAAATCCACTTTTTTTCAGAACGCGTGCGAAACTCACGTTCGAAGAGATGGAGAAAAAGAACTCATCTTCAAACAATGTAAACAAGCTCTTGCCTGCGTCAATAATGAAATTCAGGTATTGTAAAACAGAACAAAGGCGGGTTTGGAGCCTCTTTGGGGAGAGGAGGAAAACAGAACATAAACTTTTAGGAGTAGATTTAGAATTCATAGCTTATCTTGCAGCACCGTAGGTATAGAAATATCCAAGTGCCAGTGCATTGATATGCATAACTAAAATTTGGGGAACTGGAGCTAATTTACGCGTCTATTTCTACAATAATACCTCTGCATGAATGTATTTGAAACTGAATAAGCCTACCATCGAAATTGAAACCCAGGAAAGAGCTTAAACCCAAAGATGTTGTCTTCACAATTTTGTTGTGGAGTAGGGGAACAGAAACTAGAAGCAAGAACCGTGGGTCTGAAACCCACTGGACATGTCACATGTGGACAGGCTGAATATAAGCTGTAATCAGAGCCGCATTTACGTACATGCTAAGTATGCTGAAGCCTTATAGGGCCTTGGAGAAAATGAGAGGGCCTTACAACAATGACATTTTTTTTTTCTAATTTTTGATCTTTACCGATGTTTTCAGCGAAAACAGGACATTCGAGGACGCGTAGACCTTTTTTTTTGTTTTTTTTCTCTTCAAATCAGTGTGATCAAGTAGCCTGTAAGGGCCTCTCATTGTTTAAATCCGACCGTGGTTGTAAGGGAAGGAAATCTGGTCATTGGTTTTGCCCCCCTCCCCTTACTTTAGAAATGCTTCCGCCATCGCTGTTTGAGGGGTGCAGTTTCTCAGGGGGCAATATTTTGGGAAAAAGTTTTAGATATACTGTAGCTTTTCGTCCGGTGAATTTGGAATAAGCCAAAGCACTCTACAGAGTACTACAGTAGTCGCCTCTTTTTTAAAATACATAGCCGACCAAGCATTGCTGCCAGCGTCAAAATCAGGTTTGCAAAAAGTAAAAGGACTCTGGAAACATTATTTCGGCAGAACCCCTAAGACCTTAATACTGGTCTGCAAGACTGCAAATAGCGCTTAGCCCATAAAGGAAGGTGTTATGGAAAGATAAACTATTAAGGGATTACCAAACCAAAAACGGGGGCTTTCCCACATTGTTCTTCTGATTGACTTAACACAATTAAGGTTGAAATTCAACAGTGACTGATGAAATGAAAACATAATGAGCTTTGGCTCTTAGATTCAGTAATCACCCCAAATAGGCCGTTGTATCAAATGTGAATGGCACCCTCCGAAAACCCAACCGTCACGAAGGATCTGCCACCCGCATATTGCACTGCTAGATCACTTCGCTAATCTTGAAAAGGAAACCTTGGTCCAGCATCCGCAACCTTACGTTGATATTGTTTAACAATTAAGTCGGATAATTTTTTTTGCAGAATCCTAGGGCTGCTGCTACACCAGTTCAATGTAATGACGATGGTCTTACTTCAGTTTGCCGATGCTGCTGCTACAGGGATGGATGCGGAGCAAATACCCTTGACTGTTCAGGTAACTCGGTTTAACACATGCAGTATGTCATTGTCATTGTTACGTATGCAGTAGCTTGCAGTCCTTCAAATCGAAATTAGAGCTTTTCTGCATTTCTTTGTAGTCTTCATTTTATATCAAAGGCCACATTTAGTGTTAAAGTAAAAGAAATATTGATGATCTGCAGTATATCTCACTCAATGTAACAATGAAAGAATCATGTTACATGAGGCCAACCCAGTCTTGTTTACGACAAGTTTTTGTTTTCTACTTCTTCTGGCTTAAATTTTATCTGATGTTTCTACGATTCCATGCCGTATAGGAATTTATCCACGAACGTAACAACTTAGCTTGGGATGTGCGGTGGTTGAATTTACCATCTTGCGATCATAACTTTTATATTAATTTTTATGTTACTTACTGCACAATTTCACTGTAGCTGTAAGGTTTTTATATTAGTGAAATACTTGCATCATAGAAGATGACCTAAGAATCGAAGCCGCAAAATCAGCTCCTCATCCCAATCCGTCACCCACTCATCCAATTCTATGTTAATCCAGCGATATTTTTTTTTGTTAAGCGTCATAATTGGCCTGTTAGAAAGACAATCAAAACCGCTAAACACCATGTGCTAACAGTTACTGAAAATGAAATGTACTTGTACAGAAATAGGCTTTAAATTGATCATTGCTATATTCCTACAATATTTGTGATTACAGAAGGAGAAGTTACCACCATTCAGCCACCTCCAGCAACTCCTCTCTGCGACCAGCCTGAACCTTTTGACTTTGGCGTAATTGATTGCGGTCTAGCTTTGCCTAATGGATATTATAGGCTTCGCCACAGATGTGAACTATACTGCGATTTAGGTAATAAATGTTTTGGGTAATTTTTCAGATAACTATTTTCACAATTGTTAGCTTGCTAGGCTTTGAGCTCGAAGAAGGAGCAAGAGATTTCATAACTTGTCGAAGAGATCCAAATGACGCTACGAAAGGAGTTTGGCTTCCAGCAGAATATCCTTTTTGCTTTGGTAAGTATTACCGGTAGTGTGTAAATTCCTGTCATGTCATTGCTTCTAAACACGCTTTATCCTTTAAGCAACCGTTTACTTAATGCGTGCGTAGAAGTACCCTATAATAACGTCAGTTAATATTTTTTAACCTTTTTGAGGCTGCGGAAAGCTAAAACCGTTTAATTAAAGCCTCAACGCTCTTCTGTAATAAGCATGTAAGATAGCCTACAATATTATATAACAGTTGATGGTTATACCGTATTTGGTTTTACGGACAGCTTTGTCAGCGACATGGCCTAGTGGTACCGCACACAGGTGACAGATCCTACGAGACGGATTCGATTCACGGCTGGAGCCAGTCGCATGTGACATATTTACCGGGTGGTTGCTGACTCGAAGAGCGCAGGCTCACTTTGCAGTCTCCCTCAAATACTGTTGAATTATCAATTCAAGATAATTTGAAAATAATCTCAGTTGATTTTTAAATTTTGAATCAAAGCATACTTGCGAACCCTCCAAGGGTTCTTGGACGTTACGTTAAGAACTCTTGATTTTTAAGCAATAGTGTAACATTGCTTTAAATAAGCATCATTAATTCTCTTTAAATCTGATAACCATGATTAAAAGAATTTGATCAATCCAGCTTTTATTGGCGTGAGTTTGGTGACAAATTATATCTTTTTTTGTATTTATTTATATCAGTGACCTAAGCGGAAACAAAAAATGCTTCCGTCAACGTCAACTATCAAAAATGTTGCGGCGTAAGCGTCAGTGCAAAGTAAACATGCTTTGTGTACGAGACAGTGCGCAAGGCATAAGACATGTAGACTTCATTCAAAGTGTCGGAACAAAATTTACCTACAAGCTATTGTGATTTGTGGATTAATTATATTATTATTTAAATGTTTGGCCATGTAGTCTACTAATAGAATTATGTTCCTGGCGCGGTCAGCAAGTTTGGCTGAAGATATAAACCAACGTCCCGAGATAGCATTTGCTAGGGTTAATCTGCTCTAGATTACTGATAGAGCCAATTTGCTCTAGGTTACTGATAGAGCCAATTTATGGTGCTCACATTATGTGCTGTATTGTAATGCTCATTTTTATCAATTAAAAAAAAATCGCACATGCAAGTGTTTTCGCAAAGAGCTTATGCTGTCGGTTTACGTCAAAATTTGCTAAAAGTGCGCGGTTTATGCAGTTCCGTAAACTACTAAGAAGCCTACCGCGTAAACAAATACTTAAACAGCTTAGGCCGTTAAATCTAATGCGTAATCATTGAACATATAGGCCTAGCCTACTCTCTACAAATCATATAAGGGTTCACAATTAAAATCCTAGATTATTAAAAGTAATGTTGTAATGATTATCTTAACACGGGAGCCGCGAAAACGGTTGCAGTGCGTTTAATAAGCCTATTTCACAAACATTTTGCGCTTGCGTGTTGGCGATTGTAACTCGTCACACCAGGAGCGTATTTGGGGGGGCGGGCCATTGGGCCATGCCCCCCCTTTTTTGACTCTGCTTTTTAGTAAAAAGAACAAAATTAATGGTGCCAAGTGACTGAAATATGCCGGGCTCTTTTGATGGTTTCTGTAGCTTATGGTCAGGGGCGGATACAAGGAGGGGGGGTAGGGTGAGGAGCATGCATCCTTCCACCAGCCATTTTCAAAAATGCTTTTGATGAATACAATTTTTCCATAATTTCAAACCTCTTTGATAGCAATAAGCCTTACGTCTTAAGCACGCATAATCGAAAATATGCGAACAAAATGCATCATATTTGGCGAAGCGCTCAGAATTAGGGTCAAAAAATGTAAACAAAATTTGCCTGAAAATTATTTAAAAAGCACTAAAATAGCCATTGTAACATGTAAATTTTCACAAATTTTCGGGGGAGCATGCTCCCGGACCCCCTTAAAGCTTTTGTTGTTATTCAATCAGCTTTAAATTTGTTCTGCCTAAAAAAATGTGGAAATTACGGCCTCTCCCCACTTTTAAAACTTCTCGCTACGCCACTGCGTCACACTGTTACAGTTTTGACTATAGCTGCCAATGTCTTTTGTACAGTGGAGGAGGTGACCCCGGGATGCGAAACACCCCCATTGTGGGAAAATGGAATAGTGGCTTGCGTTGATCCTAGAGAAGATGGAAGGTGGGAATTGGGAGATGTATGCGACTATATCTGCCCTGAAGGTAATTTTTAGGTTCTGCCTTAGTTCTTGCGCAGCTTGTAAGACATAGGGTAATCGCTTTATGTCCTTTTCACGCTTTTGAGCATTAATTGTTTCGCATTATTTTGCCCTTATTCAGAGATTTTAAAGGAAAATAGACTGTGCCTGATATTGAAATATAAGGATATGAACAGTAAGCTAATCGCAATTTTTAATTTCCCATGCTATTTTCCACCATAACTTTTTCTGATGTTGGAAAACCGATTTTTATTCGCACCGCCTAACAACTGCCCATATTACAAGTACAGATATGATGCTGGACAGGATATATCATTAATGAAGCCCTGGTGACTAATGATCGGATTCGCCTCCACGTTAACAGTCATGATGGTCGACAGAACAAAGGTTTTCGTAGTTCGTGACCAGGAAAAAAGATCTTCGTTGTTCGTGACGAGGCCTCTTGTTTCTCCGAGGCCCTGGGCTTTGGCCTGCCTAGCTTATTGGTAAATCCGGTCTTGATGCTAGCATACACACAAGTTCAAATCACTCCCTTTACGTTTTGTCGAGGTAGCATTTTTCTTACACAAAGCAACTTTGTTTCAACAGGTAGTACATTGGTCGGGGCTGAACAAGCTGAGTGCCAAGTCATTGATGACTTTGCGTTCTTCGGGCCAGACCATCCATGCTGTGAACGTTAGTAATTCATACTTATTCGCATGAACAGTTAAAAGACTCAAATGAGAATTTGTTGGAAAAACATCTTCAGAGTTCCCCGCCTCCTTGTAAAGTTGTAAACAGTTCTGTTTAAGCAAACATGCCACTGATCTTCTTTGAAGATGATAGTATATAAGCACACAGGGCTTGGGTTGTATAGCTAAACTTGCATTAAAAAAAAACCCTGAAAGACCGGTGGCCGAGTGGTAAGAGAGCTTGATATTTAATCACAAGATCCTGGGTTCGAACCTGAGTCTACTTGATGTGTGATCAATTTGCCAAAACTGGTCGTAGAATTAGGTTTTCTACATCGTTTAGTTAGCAATTCTTCTAAGACCTGCCATAATATCTCTTAACTTGCGTATAAACTTACATCGCTCCACATATTTCAGTAGCTTAAGGTAGTTATTCATATGGGCCCTGCCTCTCGTTACACACTACGGCGTAATACCGCGAGTATAACAGAAATTTGATTTTTTTATACTGAATCATTATTTAATTTAGCTGACTGCGACCCAAACCAACCAACAGATATTCTTTTCGTTCTCGATCATTCAACTTCCATCACTGCAGCGCGTTGGCCAATCATTACATCATTCGCCAACAGCATCATTGAGTAAGCTTTTAAGAGTACAACGTATGTATGATCAGGGCTTCGAGAGCTAGTTGTGGGCCCGGGGCTATTGTTGCAATCGGCTTCCCTCCAAAGACAAAAGTTTTGCTTCATCTTTTTTTGAACAATTTAATGGTAAACATGCGCTAAGTGTGTATAAGGTAAGAGGCGAAGCCGGTGTTCGAGGGTTGTGGTATCAGCACAAGCTAGGTACCAGCCTGTACATAATTGTGAGTCGACTAGTGCAGCTCGAATTCGAAAATATAAACCCAAACCCGAATTTGATTTGAAGCCGTAAGCATGCCTCCTCCCAGAAAAGACGAAAATATGTTTGGTCTGAAATACTTATACGCCTGTGTTGAAGTCTTGCTTGCACAAACAAATTTAAGGCTTTAGGCAGCCCAATGTACCGAACAAAACCAAAACCAGGTGTAACCACTTGGCGGTTGGCTCCAAAAAAGGTAATCGTTTATCTGTAGGGGAAATGTGGGACCTATCGGACAACTGCATATTTTCGTGATCACGTGATCAATGTGCATGTGCTTTCATTTTAGTGAAGGAAGTGAAGTTTTACTAGTGGTAACTTCACATGTTTGTGTAAAGATGGAGCAAGACGCATGGTGGCTACAACAAAAAACTATTTTTCTTGGTTTAAAGTAAAAAAAAATTAGACAGGATAATTTTGAGATTTTAGGAAGCTTGCACGCTGTATTAAGATATTGTTTACGTTGGTTGTTTAGTGAGTCTCGGGCTTACTGAAGATATTGAGTATAGATCTAAATGACATTTCTAAACCAGATTATTTTGGAAAGGAAGTTCAAAATGGCAACCAGAAGAACTTTCGTACGGGACCTATCGGACATGTTCAATCACTCAAACACTGTCCGAAAGGGCCCCAGTACTATGAGTTTTTATATTATGAGGTACTATGAGATTTTAGGTTATGAGGTCCCCAGTAGCCTACTATGAGCACTAATTGTAGCAACGATCTTTATGAGACGTTTTCCCTCACTTTAAGTCACATTTGCAGCTGTCCGGAAGGCCGCTACCTTATGGACGAAAAATCACCATGGGTGGGGACCGTTCGGACGTTTGGGTGACACTTTTCAGTCGCAAATAAAATCACCCAAAGCAAAGTCCAACACAAACTGAAAAATATTTCAGATTGTCAAACCAGTTGGACGAAAAATAAAATTAAGTAAAATTTGTCCGATAGGTCCAACACTTTTCCTACGTTTGACCCTAGACTCGAAGTTAAACAAACGTATGCCCGAGCCCGACTCCAAAAACTCGCCCCAACTTGCAACGCTGAGCCTGTAAGCTCTCGAGTTTTGGTTTTGGAGCTAAGTCCAAAAATTGGTGAGTAAATTTTTAGAAGCAGCATCAAAATACAAAAAGCATCACATCATGTTTTGTGCATTCAAGGTTTGAATTAGTGATTTTTTCGCCTGGTTTCAATTCTTTTAACTAAAAGTCGATTTCATTCATTAAATATTTTAACGATCTTCTTACAGCCTACTAATTCTGGCGTCAGTTTTTATAAGGTCATCATCCAGCAGATAACCAAACACTTAACAGCAGCTATGGATATATGATTGTTCAGTGCAGAGATGTTCGGGGTTGTGCGCAAAAGCATTAATAAAACTTCAAGAGCAAAATTTGGTTAAAACTTGTATCACACATTATGTTGTTTATGCCACGGTGAGCTAGTTGAATTACAGAGGAGAACACCCACAGAGCGAAGCCTCGAAAACTTTGGTCATTAAAATATAAAACTGCACCAGAGTGCCGCGTGGAAGTCGTAATAACTTCTCATTTAGCAGACCAGGAAAGGATGACGTCGTTTTACCAATATGAAACTGGATTTGTATAGAAAACGCTAACTGTACTTGGATACATTTCGCTCGATCCAGATCAAGGGCCCATATCATCCACACACATTAAGGGACAATGCGAAAGCTAAAGCCTTACTTTGACGCAGAGTTTAAGCAAAGGCATAAAACGTCACTATGCAAAAATGTTAATGCCTGCTAATGGGCCCTACTAGCGTATCAGCGCTGTTGGTTCAAACGTCAAAAATTGCTGTAAGCCTACTAGTGCTCATAGATTAAAACGTTTTGCATTGTAATTAATCCATTAGTGTTACGAGTTCAGACCCCGGGATCATTTGACCCCTCTTTTCATTGACTCTGTATAATACGATGATGTCAGCACAATTGATGTCACTAGCTTTTTTTAAACTAATCGTGTCACTAGTTGCATTGGGATCTGCCAATGAATATCGCTGAATCTGCCAACATATCCCTGGGTCTATCAAGAGAGATACAGCGGGAGCCTGCCCCGCAAGGCAAGCTCTTATAACTTATTCTTTCAGTTTTAAATGGATTTATTAAAATGTTTAGGGCATTCGACATAGAAACGGTTCATTTTGGTGTAGTTGTTTATGGAAGAGGTGTTTTGAGTGAGCTTAACATTCCGTTCGATTTTACTAACGACAAAAACATTTTGACGGCGGCTGTCACAGCTATACCATACGACAACCCACTTCCAGGTACGTCATTTCAATTTTTACAACAGATAAAGGTTTTATGGGGCTTAAATCTAACGTAACAATATATTACTTGCTGTTTACAACCAACGCATTTCTATGACGTTTCATCAAGTTTCTAGTCTTGTGGGTCGCTGCTGGTTTGTTCGTGAAGTGGACAATGTATTGAATAAACTTAATGTCATAAATCATCTCGTTTTTTTCATGAGAAGGCAATTTTGTTAAGCAATTGTGTGGCAAAGTAGGCCTATACAGATATATTATAAGTTCATAACCTAATCCATAAAATGGTGCAAATATGTCTGTTTTAGGTACTTTTACTGTTGAGGCACTTAACTTCGCCCGAACTGATGGTTTCTCGGCTGCGTTTGGTGATCGGGTTGATGCAAGAAACTTGGTCATTTTTGTGACTGATGGTGTCTCTTTTGACTCGGTTGATATTGGAAACGGCCTAACTACTCTTGATCTTGCTGCAGATTTTTTGCATGGTGTGGCTGATGTAAGCTGATGTTAGTTTTACTTTATGAGAAGAAAATACTTTCATTGATTAATATCAGCCCACAGAGCTTAGATGTCTGCCACGCTTTTAGTTGATCCTCCATTGAATAAGATGGCTTCACTTTATATTACCAATGCCAACAGATGAAAAGAAGCACCAAATTGCCAAAGCAAGTTCAACTTTTATCACAAGAGCAAAAGTGCAAGTATGCTTACATAACTGCAGGGAGTGAACACTGTTTGGACCTATCTAGTCTCATCAGTGCCGTTGGTGTGACCCACATTTACTCAAGGCAAAATATACCTGAGAACAGGGGCGTTGGAAGTACACAGCAAATCTTTTTGGGTAGTTAAAGCTCTTTAAAGTGGATAAAGATGGCAAATACCTAATAATTTGGGTTAGAAATTGGGTTAAAGTACTTGAACCCAAAATTGTAACAGAAAAAGTTGCTCAGTTGAAACTCCAACGCATGACTCAAAAAAATTGTTTGGGTAAATTTACTCTAATTGGGTAAAAGGTAACTAAACCCAAAATCTTTGTCAAAAATATGAAGTTACTTGGGTTTTGTTAATTTTTGCCCAATGCTCAACTCAATAAACCAATTTAAATTTGTGTTCGCCTTTAAAGATGATTGTGTTGATACGAAATAAGATATTAGGTTGCTTTTCCGCTCTTTTCAAGTTTTTAGCGCCTAGATTAATTTCTTTTATTTCAGACGGGTTTAATTATTTTTGCCTTTTAAAAATAAAAAATAATTCGAATTTATTTGGTGGTAAGGGTTATCAATATTGAGATACGAAGCAACGTTCTACTCCCAGCAGTGCAAATATCATTCTAATTATCCAGTCCAAAAGTGCAATTGTTGCGAGCCACACGCTCCTTGGATTTCTGCATCCATGCATAATTCTTGTTCACATATAAGCTCTCATAAAACGGTTGATGAGTTTACAAAATAATTTTTAGATGGCTGGTAACGATATTTTCCAAAGTTAACTTGCTATCTTAACCAAAAATATCAAATTGAAGCTTGATTTGCCACGTGGTATACTATCGCATTGTCACATAAGCATTTATAGTAAGAGGAAAAACAAATTTATAAATTGAAAAAACATTGGGTATTACACTTCCAAACTGACATATTTGCGTACATGCCACTAAAGAAAAATTATTCATCATCTGTTGTTTCATATATGAATCAAGAAGTTTGTTAATATACCAATATCAAACTTTCTTCTAGCTATAGCATAACACACAGTAGCCAGATCGACGTTTGTAAACGTGTTTACCTCCTTTGAATTAACTTATTATCCGTTCATAAGCTCCTAGTCTCATGCTCCTAGGCAGGAGCGTATTTAGGGAGGGGGCAAAGCCATTGTGCCGTGCTCCCCCCCCCCTTGACTCTGCCTTTTAGTAAAAAAGAACAAAACTAATGGTGCCAAGTGACTGAAAAATGCTAGACTCTTTGGACGGTTTCTGCAGCTTATGATTAAGAGCGGATCCAGGGGGGTAGGACTACGATGAAAGGTATGCATCCTCCTGCCAGCCATTTTCAAAAATGCTTTTGATGTATACAATTTTCTGTAGTTTCGAATCTCTTCAATATGGCGATAGGCCTAAACCTTGCGCCTTATAAACACGCATAATCGAAAATGTGCGAACAAAATGCATCGTACTTGTTGTATTTAATTGCATATTTATCCTCTTATCACGAGAAAGCGATCAATGCGCTGTACGAGCTCGCTTAGGAAAGTACGAGCTCGCTTAAGATAATTTGGCGAAGCACTCGAATTAGGGTCAAAAATTTAAACAAAATTTGGGTGAAAATCATTCAAAAAGCGCTAAAATAGCCATTCGCAGTATGTAAATTTTCAAAAATTTTTACAGGGTAGCATGCCCCCGGAACCTCCTAGAGCTTTGCTAGTTTCTCAATCAGCTTCAAATTTGTTCTGCCGAAAAAAAATACGCTTGAAAAAATGTGGAAATTATGGCCTCGCACCCTTTTTTAAAATTTCTCGCTACGCCACTGCTACTAGGATAAGCTAGCTAATTCTAATTTGATATTTTGTTGTTTCGGTGTTATTTGCCCAGACGTTTGTACTAAAGTTGAAGAAAATTATACTGTGACATGATAGTAAAGCTCTACAAGCTTTGTACACGAAGGTATCAGAAAATCCAACTGTTTTTGCGATTTTGTTCCGTTTCGTCACAAAGTTGCAAAAGTTAGTGCGAGTTGCGTTGGTTTGATGGCATCGAGGAAGAAAAGAAACGAAGACGCCATAAACCATCGTTGAAGTGCAATAGGGTGTACTGTGGTTATAAATTTTTGAGAGGGGGGGCTGAAGGTGGGCTCAAAATTTCTATGGGGAAGGCCAAAAAATATAGGTGGGCTTCAGCCCCCCCTCCCCCCCTTCCAACGCCCTTTCCTGAGAAGGAATTTTTTGGTTGTGGTTTGTAGCTATACTAGTTGCATCAACTTTCTGCTGATTTGTTCTATATCTTATACCAGCCGCATTGTTTTAAGTCGCGTAAAAAAATGCAGAAGTAAAAACCCGCCATTTGATTTATTCAGTCACACGATTTCAACTTTTGAAAAAATATAATTTTTTTAATTTGAGGATGTTTAAATGTCACACTTTTTAAAGTTGATCACATCATGTAACGCATATAACTACCGTAGATTCGTTTGTAGTTTTAATTACATATCCTTGCAAGCAAGCTGTTTGTGGAATACCGGTAGTGGCTTGCAGTAATTGTTTAAGCCAGCCAGTGTTTCACTTAGTTCTAAAAAATGCTAATGGCAATGTTCTTCCAAATTCTCGAGTTGTTTGTTATGCCCCAAGCACCAAAGTATGTGAAATAAATGATTGAGGTTATTTTCAAATTATATTGAAGTGATAATTCAACAGTTATTAAGGGAGACTGCTAAGTGAGCTTGCTCGGTGACTCAAAGAGCAGCATACTTAGGGAAGCGCTGCACTAGTTTTGGGTTCGATTCTCGTCGCGGCTTCGCTTGTGACATGCGGTTAAGAATCGGGTTCGTGAAGACAGGCAAATGAAATAGAAATGTCAGGTTCTGGTATGTATATTAAATGCGATTGACCCCCAGCCGCGAATCGAACCGGCCACGTAGGATCTGTAACCTGCACGCGGTACCGGTAGGCCATGTCGCTGACATTTTCATTAGTTACTGTGTGTTTTGGACGAATAGCTCACCACCTTTTACTTTTTTTGATTGATTTGATTTCTTCATGTTTATCCTCCTGTCAAGAGAAAGCGATGGAGGAAGAATCCGGACTCGCTTAGAAGTTGCTCTTGTTTCCAAATTTTCCGCTTGAATTTTGCTTCTGACTTCTTCAATTCGCTGCTTGTAAGATTCCACCAAGTAGAGATAATCATCGTGAAGCATCTTATCCAAGGACTCAACAACGAGGTTTGGGTGGAAGTTGAACCATCAACCTTGCGCCCATGGCCGTCGTAAAAACGACGCTCCGAACCACTCGGCCACGCTGCCGAGTGAATCGCCTGTTTACACCCTTCAGCTGATAATAAAAATGTCACCTTCACTTACAATCATTTTTTCAGATCATGTGAATTGTGATTTTGGGACAAAAAAAGCTTAGACACAAAAATGAGTCATTATTTTGTCTTTTTTTAATTGCAATAATATTTCAAATAAAACGTGAACTTATTGATAAAACAAATGAAACAAGTAAAAAATTTCAATTAATAAACTGAACTTGAACGTAACCCACCAAGATTTTAGATTAAATCAAACGTAATCAAAAAATACTGGTCACGAGTGGGATTCGAACTCACGCCCGCACCGACCGGTTACGTGTCACAGCCCAATGGAGGTTGCGGCGCAATTTTAGTTTAAGATTTGATGGGTTCGAATTAAATTCAATCCATTAATTGAAATTCTTTATATTGTTCTATAAGCTTGAATCACTCTCTCAGCCTAATAGCTAGACTCGTAAGACTTCGCCTTCATTGCTTAATCTTCATTGAAACTAGTAAAGTTAGTTAATTTAACTTATGTTTTAAATTTATTTTGTTGCAGGTCTTTTCCGTTGGAGTTGGCAACTTCAATCTAGATGAACTGCTAACAATTGCTTCCAATGATGATTTCGTTGCCACCACGACAGATTTCGGAAAACTTAACGATTTGATTGATGATGTCACAACCATCGCCTGCCCAGTGCAATGTCCCGTTTAATTTGATACGACAAAATCCACAATAATTAGACGTGCATGCTGAGTCAAAACAGTTTGGTTGCTCAGTTTTTATTTATTCGGCAATAAATTCTTACCATGCAATTGAGCCTGATAAGTACTAAGCGATATAACGGCGGCAGTATGTTATGCTGTATACAACACATCTCCTCACGTTTTAGCAGCGGAAGGCCCATAAAAATACTCATATCGGCACGATCCATTAATGAGGAAGTTGTGATGAACTTCGAAAAACAATATAAGTTTTTTGAGTTTCAAAAAGTGACGACGTCCTTCCCAGACCTCTGAAAGGGATGCCGTAACGACCTCTATTTTCATTTTTTTACATCCCTTTCAGTAGATCAGGAAGGACGTCACTTGTGGTAATTGCCTATCACTTGACCGCAGAAGAAATTCGGCTGGAGTCTACGTTGCTATCTACGTACATCTAGTGTGAACTGATAAGTGATAAGATTGGATACTACAGTAGGTTACGCCGCTTAACTTTCCTGCGAGACACGTTACGTTTTTTGTTGTTGCTGTTTTCTGCCTTTATCTGATTAACACATTTTACTTCTCTCTATCATTTTTTTATTTCTTTTTTTTTGCCATACACAAAAAGTTGCACATGCCAAGTTGTAGCGAGGATACAGTGATACGACCATACGGTCTACAAATCTACTGTCTTCACTTCTCTAAAACAACCTGTTAAAGTTTCAGCATTTTTTCATTAATTACCAGTACTATAAAAACAAGAACCGTGAAGAAAAAAATAAAAAAAGAAAAATAATAATAATAAATAAATGAACAGAAATAAAATATGAAGTACAAGAAGCACACAGGTATGCAATAAGCAATCAGAGTACAAGTTGGGTTATTTATCAGACAATAATACACAACATTGTAGAAATTTGTTGGTTATTGCTCGTATTTGTAAGCTAAATATTCCTTATACTTTTTGACAAAGATAGGAAAGGTAGACTTTTAATATTCAAAGGCACCTCTGGCCATACTCTTGCCCCTGTAACTTGCTTACACTTTTTGCCTAATTCAGTATTACTTCTTTTGATAAAAAAATTTGTTTTCGAGTTTCTAGTGGAATAATTATGAAGTGATGTTAATGAGGTAAACGATGAGGGAGCGGTTCCTGCATGATGCTGTATTGTTTTAAACATATATTTGGCTATCTCTAGTTTATGGATATCAAATATTGTTGAAATTTTAAATTTTTTGAATAGAGGGTTTGCATGAGCTTTGTAATTCTGGTTCGTGATTGGTCTAGCTGCTTTTTTCTGAGGAATATGCAGAGGTGTTAATACAGTTTTTGCTGCACTTCCCCATACCAAATTCCAGTAAATCAGATGCGAGAATATCATAATGTAATACATATTAAGAAGTATTTTAGTTCTCACTAAATTTCTCAATCTTGCAATTGCCCATATGCCCTTGACTACTTTGGTTCGAACCTTTTCAATGTGGTAGTGCCAAGTTAGTTTATTACCGAGTAGGACACCGAGATATTATGTGGTCTTTTTTTGAGATTTCATTATCATTTATGAAAATTTTTAATTGAGACTTTTCTTTTTTGCTATTGATCAACATATATTCAGTTTTAGAAAAGCTAATTGATAGTTTGTTTTTGCGCATCCAGTTATCTACATTTACTAACTCATTGTTGATATCCATTTCTAACTGTTTCGCATCAGATCCACTCATTATAAAGTTTGTATCATCAGCAATCAAATTTACTTAGAAATTTTTATTTAAAGGCAGGTCATTCATATACAAAATAAATAATAATGGCCCTAGTGTTGAACCTTGTGGGACCCCACAGGTTACATTTTCCATCCCCGAAGAAACCCCATGTACAACCGTGTAATGTTTTCTGTTTTTTAAATAACTTTCGAACTGATCAAGTGCAATTCCTCGAATGCCATATGTATGAAGTTTTTGAAGTAGTACTGCGTGGTTAATACTGTCAAACGCCTTTGCAAGATCAAGAAAAATGGCGCATGTTATTTTATTGTTTTCAAAATTATTTGTTATTTCATCACAAATGTTTGACACTGCCAATGATGTGGAATATGCAGTCCGAAAACCCTACTGATTATTATCTGTTAATAACTTCTTTTTTGTTAGGTAATTTTCTAAATGATTATAAATGAGTTTTTCAAAAATTTTATTGATAGATAACAAAAAAATAGGGCGGTAGTTGGTGCATGAACTTTTGTTTCCTTTTTTGTACACAGGGATAATCTGGGCAATTTTTAATACATCGGGATATACACCTTCTTGAATACAGCAATTATGCATATCTGTTAAAATTGGTGCAACCACTGTGGTGGCCATTTTCAAATATTTTATTGGAATATGATGTAGTCCAGTAGATTTGGATGAATCTAAGTTACGTAATAGGTGAGCCACCTCTGTTTCCGTGATAGGTCGCAGAAAGAAAGAATCCACAACCGAGTGCATGTTCTGCATTTTATTGATAGTTGGTGCTGGAATTTTGGAGGCCAAAGTTGACCCATCTTTAGCAAAATAGGTGTTAAAGACATTACGTATTGCAATGGGATCTTCATGGTTGCGATTATACTCATCAGTTATTTTTAGAGGAATGTTATTGCTATTTTTTTGGTGTTTGTTTGAAAGTATTTCATTTATGACTCTCCATGTTTTTTTATTGTCATTTTTATTGTAATCAAATATGCTATTGTAATACATTTTCTTTGCAAGTTCTTTCAGATGTACAAGCTTCTTTTTGTAGCTTTTATATCTTTTTGCAATGGGCTCATCAAATGGATAACGTAGTTGGAGTAAATAAAGTTTATTTTTTGTTTTAATGGATTTCAGCGATGCTGGTGTAATCCATAACTTCTTTGCTAATTTCGCTTCTTTCCGTGTTACTGATCTATATGGAGCATGTTTATTTAAAGTATTTTGAAAGATGTCAATAAAAGCAGTAAACTTTTGATTAACATCTGTCGTGTAAGAGATTATTTCGTGGGTTAACCTTATGTACATCGAAAGCTTGTTGGAGGTCAAGTAAAAAATTTGCAAGAATAAAATTTCTTGCATCTCTAGTTAATGATTGAGTAGGGGGATATTTTAGTGCATTTTTTGCAACAGTAAAAAGAATTGGCCAATGGTCTGATAAATTATGCTTTAATATGTAGCATTTCACATTACTTTTTAGGTCATTTGTGTAGACATCGTCTATAAGTGGGGCAGTAGTACTTGTCACTCGTGTAGGATAGCATAGTGCAGGTATACAGCCATGACAATTTAAACTCTCAGCATAGTTTTTTATTTTTGGGACTGTGTCATGCTTCAGCAAATCGAGATTTATATCACCACATATGTAATAAGATTTTTAGTACGTATTAAAATCATTTAGTAATGTACATAAATTAGACTGATATTATTCTGTGGATGTCTATGAATTACGCCAAAAACTAACTTTTGTTTGATTTGGTAATTCAAGTTCCAACCAAAGGTCTTCACAGTCTTTACATAAAATACTCAGTTCGGTTTGTGTTGCACTTAAGGATTTTTTTACAAACATTCCCACGCCTCCAGCTGTATGCTTGCTATTTTGTTTCCTTTTTGGGGAATTTGCAAATAAAAAATTATAAACTGGTAAATTCACATTAACAGTTTTAGAATTTGTAAGCCAAGTTTCTGAAATTGCAATGAGATCTGGGCTTACTGACATATCAGTTAACATATCTTTTAATTTAGCCATATTTTTGATTAAGCTTCTTATATTAACATGTAGTGCAGACACATTATGGCAAGCAATATCTTGTTTTAACTGGTAGATATTACAGTACTCAGTTGTGCAGACTGAGGTACCATGCATTAAAGTGTTTAGATGATTTTTGTTAGAACTTAGGCAAGTTAATTTATTCTTGCTTTCAAAGCAAGAGTATTGGTCAGATACCCCCACAGAAACAGTTGACACAGACATTGCATTGAGTAAAAAAATTGTCACTCATTGACTTGAATTTGCCACTACTCATTCTTCTGACTTCTGTCCCTTCAGTTTTATGAACAAGTCCTTTTTTGAATTCATCATTATAATCTTTGAGTTTGCTTCATTGTTTTGTTTCACCAAAATTTCACAATTTGAAGTCCACACAGAAGCATAGGGAGGATTGCATTCTTTAGCTACCTTTTTCGTCTCAAAAAAAAAAGATTTTTGCGCTGAGAGGTCAAGTTTTTATTGATGTACAGCCTAGTCAATCCAGGAATTCCAGATTGTTTGTAGTCAAATTTCCTGGGATGAAAAAGACTTTTTAGAGCAAAGATTTTATTTCTTACATTGCGATTAGTGAACCTCATGATTATTGGTTGAGGCTGATTTGGGTGTTTGGTTTTCAGCCTGTGAGAAGTGGAAATGTCATCTGTATTTAGCTGGTTGCCAACCTCGAGAAGAAGCAACTTTATTTTCTCATTTATGTTTTCACCTTTACCAGGCATGGATATCTCGTTTGAAATTCCATGAAACTCAATATTTTCTTTTCTGCCATACTGCTCAAGTGCCTCGAGTTGATCGCAGATTTTGATTTTGGTCTTTCACGTAGTTGATAGAATTACTCATTTGTGGTTTTTCCTTTTTTTTATTCTGGTGTTCTTCTTTCAGTTTTTCGGTTTCTTTTTTAAGCTCTTTATATTTATCTGATAAGAAGGATTGGGAATCCTGCAGACCTTCAATTTCAGCAGTTTGTTGTTGCATTAGCACTTTAGTTGTTTTCAGTGCAGTTTCATTTTTGGTTTGGATTGCAACTATAGCTTCATCAATTTTTTTGTTTAAGATTTCATTGAACTCATTGATCAAAGAGGCTTTTATTCTTTCTTCAGACTCTTTTAGCAATTACTTTATATCATCATGACCAAATTACATTTGCACCATGTTTTAACTAGTTTCACAAACTATTTCAGAATATGAACTTAAGAACACACCTTATTCAATTAACTTGTTCAAATTTCGTATCCCTTTAGAATTGTTGTAAGTTTTGAGAGAATTACCAGTGTCTCGGCGCAAATTTATTCCTTGCGTTTTTCGTTTCCGCGTGCAAGTTCTTTCTTTCTGTATAAACTTTTTGCATGACCGAAATTAATTTGTTCAGATTTGGAAAGCAATAACAACAAAAATTCCGAAAAAATTGAGGTTGATTTTTCAGCCTCCCCAAAATATATTCAGCTTCCCCAAATGTAAAGATTGGCTCCGGCTGGACTTTCAATCACACGGTTGTGGGTTTGAACTTGAATCTACTTAAGGATTAGTCAAACCGCAAAACCAAGCTTGTTTTATTTTTTCGGCGTTGATTTAGTAAGTCAGTTAAAGCCGAAATTATTTCATTATGCGGGTGATTCAGTTTTTTGTGCTTTTCGCAATACCTTTTGAAAAACTTTTTGTTTAGTTTTTTTGCCCGCAATTCTGACTTCTTCGGCAAATACGTTGCATGTTGCTGGCACATTTTTGATTTATGAGTCTATGGATCGTTCCAGAAAAGGTACGATTTTTTAGAAAATATGTAGTCGAAAATTACTTTGCTTTCTGGCATAACTTTCAAAATATTAATACCAGGACTGGGTTTAGACAATGAGAGGCCCTAGGCTATTTGATCAATAATCAGACTCATCTCTACGCGGGTAAAGGTCTTGATGGTAGATTTCCAAAAAGAAAGGTCTTCATTGCTCGTGACGGGGCCTTTTTTTCGAAGCAGATATGTACTTCTTTTTTTCTCACTTGAGAGCGAAACGAAAATCATTTTGGTTTATAAACAGTCTTTTTCAAGACTATCCAAACATAAAAGACGCTTTCTACATTAATAAAATCTGTATTAATTTATTTGTTTGTAACCTACCACACAAGGGCATTGGCTTTTTGTTGGTTTCGTATCTGATATATCGGGAATTTTTAAATATGGCCATAAAGCTGGATCAGGGGCCGAAACTAGGCAATGCGCCCCCCCCCGAAATCATCTTTCGCGGCCCCCTAAAAATGTTTTCTTGGATGGTGATGCAGAAGAGCGAGCCCCGAAGGGGCGATGCCAAGCTAGGGGGGTATGGAAACATGCCCACCCAGAAAATTTTGCGGAATTTGACCTTATTTTGGAGGCTTTTTGTGCGTTTTGAGCCTTTAAAATTCCTCAGTTTTAACAAGGTTTAGTAGTCTGTTTAACTAGGTCCCTTCCAAACCCACTAAAATAATGCTGCAAGCAAACCCTACTCTAACATTTCGCTACATATGCGAAGATAAAACGATTTTAAAGCTTATTTTTGCGCCTTTCACTAGCGGATGAAGGGCCCTTGGCAGGAGCGGATCCAGAAAATTTTGGTGGGGGGGGGTATGTGATTTTAAATTAGGTTGAATGTTAACTAAACACAAAGACGTTTAGACCCGGAAACGGGCGTAAATAAGTCGTTTTAAAATGTTTCATGTCAGGGGCGTATTCAAAATTTTTTTCAGGGAGAGGGCACCAAATTTCGTCACTTTTTCAAGCGCAAATTTTTCCCGGCAGAGTTATTTTAAGCAACTTAAGTAACAAAAACGACTTTAGGGGGGTCCGGGGGCATGCTCCCCTGAAAAAATTTTGAAAATGTGCATACTGTAACGGTCATTTTAGCGCTTTTCGAACAATTTTCAGGCAAAGTTTGTTCATATTTTTAGCCCCTACCTTTGAGTGCTTCATCAAATATGAAGCATTTTGTAAGCACAGGTTCGATTATGCGTGCTTAAAGCGACTAAGGTTTATTGTTATGAACAGGGGTGCAAATCTATGTTGAGCATTGGGGAAGATGATTTAACAAAATCGACCATTTTTCGATATTAGGGGGATGATTTAGCAAAATTGACACGTCTGCAGATGTCCAATTTTTTGCCCACAGTGAAGTGAAGACCAAAAAAAGGTCATAACGTTCCCACATGCCCAATTTTTTGCCCAAAATGAAATGAAGACCAAAAAAAGGTCATCACCTTCGCTGATGCCCAGTTTTCGGACATGGAAATATTGGGGAGATACATCTCTTCATGGATTTGCACCCATGGTTATGAAGAGGTTCGAAATTATAGAAGAACTTTATTTATCCAAAGCATTGTTGAAAATGGCTGGTGGGGGGTGCATCCCCCCCTGGATCCGCCCCTGGCCCTAGGTATGCACTTAAACGTTTGTTTGCTAGTTTTGCGACTGCTATTTTTCGAAAAATTTGCAGGGCCCCCCATGGCCAAAAGCATAAATATGGTATAGGGGCCCCACATCGCGCGAGTTAAGACAAACAATATATTGAACATTACAATAGGCTTATTTAAGACACCTTTATCATACGTTGATTAAATAGTACTACGTACTGACTATTTACGGAGCCCCTTTTTGTGCGCCCTCCCCCCCCCGGTTGGGGGGTTCGGGGGGCGCTAGTTTCGGCACTGAGGTGGATACTACGGAGCCCCGCACCTGGAACGAGTCACGTACGTTTGTATTAGCATGATCGTTTTAAATGTCCGGGAAAGGTTCACGCAGCCACGTGATTGTGTCATCATCCAGGTAAACCAATCCAGCAGTTATCCCATGAGGTGGAGTGAACAGGGGACAGTGAGCTATTATACGCTCTGTTGTTTGATTCTCAGCGCCACAGTCGCATGCTGCAGATGTAATCATTCCCCAGTTGTGCAGGTATGAACGAAATTGTCCAACACCAGTGCAAAGATGGTTTAGCCGCACCCAGGAACGTCTCGGGAAATGCATACCTAGGGGAGGGGTGTCGGTGTAGCAAATGAAGTGGTGAAGTCGGGTGTTGTAATTGTTCCACTCCGAGCTCCATGAGTGTTCTGCCTAGTCAGCCGCCCTGATGTCCATTTGGTTAAGATTAGAAAGTAGTTCTCTGGCGGCGGGCACAAAAGTGTGTCTTGTCTTCAAAATCCGAGATTGCCTTAGTTCTGGGCTGGTGATCTTGTGATGGAGGAGATGGTTTGGCTCCAAGGCTCGGCGAGCTAGGGTCAGCGAGGCTTGTCTACGACGAAGCTCTGCAGGTGGGGTGCCAGCGAGAACCGTTAGGTAATCCGTTGGTGATGGAAGCAGGCATCCAGTCACAATACGTAGTGCGTTATTAATAATTGGATCAATCAAACGAGGGTGGGCACTGCGACGCCAGACAGATGCACAATACCCTGCGGTGCAGTACACAAGGGAAAGAGTTGCAGTGCGCAGGACCGAAGCACCAGCACCGCAGGCAGTTCCAGCTAGTTGTCCGATTAATGAAACTCTGGTGCTAAGTTTCTTTCGAAGTGACTACAGGTGTCGCCTGCACGTGATAGATCTATCCAGTGTTATGCCAAGATGCTTTGAAGTCTCAGAGAATGGGAGTGGCTTGCCATTCAACTCCACCGAAAGTTCAATGCACGTTTTCCTTCCTTGTTGGTAAGATGGAATACAGACGACACTGTTTTTGTCTCGTTGAGTTTCAATCTCCATTTTCGGAGGTACGTTTGTAAAGTCGCCAGCATGTCTTGGCTGAGAGTCTTCTCCAAAATCCGCCAGTCTCCAGTAACGTGCACGAGTGCAAGATCATCGGTATGAGCAATTTTGCTGGAAGTGGTTGGTGGTAAATCACAAACGTTGATATTAAAGAGAAGGGAAGCCTCATGTCATGTGGAAAAACCTAGAAAGTCGCATTTTCAACTTTTCGAGAAAAACGCAATAAAACGTTTTACCCTGGCATAAAGCTAGGGAAAGCTTAACTGCCGATACTTTGATACCATAATATAGCACAGGGAATACATTGTTTATGTCATAAATGAGATTATAATATTTTGTTTATTTTATGTTGTTTTTGAGACTTACTAGATTTTTCTTGATTAAAATTGCCCAAGGACGCAACAACAAGGGTTGGGTGGGAGTTGAGCCATCAACCTTGCGGTCATGGCCGTCGTAAAAACAACGCTCCTAACAATTCGGCCACGCTGCCATTTATCTTACAGTATAAGATTACTTGGTCCGTAAAAAAAATCAAATCTTAATTATGCGTGAAACGAGTGGCGTCGGCCTGGCCCATCTCCGCCGCTTAGCGCCTGGGCGTCACAATTCCGAAGAAACATCGCAACGGTGGCGAACCGGTGGCAACACTTCGCCAATTTGACCAAAATTCAAACAATAATTTGGGTAAAGCATAGAAATTTTGTTTTAAAAAATCATCAAAGGTATCATTGCATTTTGTGGAATTTTAAAGAAATGTAAGGCTTAAACTCACGAAGCCTTATTATGACAGTCATGAAGCAGTCTTCTTTCAACTTGGTGAAAATACTGCTTCAGCTCAATCAATTTATGCAAAATTATCTCCTTTTGAGTTTCTGTACATGAAATCAGAACCAGAGAGATTTTGCTTAAGAGTCTAAAAATTTTTTGTGCGGGTACAAAAAATTTAGACACAATAAGCACTAACTTAGCCAGATCCTAAAATGTACTACGTACGAATCAAGTATTTTGTATGACATCACAATTACATTTTGTTACGACACAATTTCAATCAAAACTTGCAGCAAATTATTCGTATTTTTTGCTGCCTCCGATTTGCTCCGATGTAAGTAATAAACACTCAGTGATAAATACTCTTGCTGCAATACAGGCTAGTATAGTCCCAGTTTACATTGCTTGCAAAATCGACAAATTGTAGCCTTACGAAAATTCAAAAACAGGTAAGCGTACCAAAACTGCGTATAGTTTCGCAAAGGATAGCAACGTATAAATATTTGAAATAGTAAGAAAAGTACGGTAGAAATGCTAGTAGTGAGAGAAGCGTTAGCAAATCAAAACGTTAAAGGGGAATTAATGGGTAAACCAGTCCTGTTACCCTAAAAATGTTAAAAAATGCAACGAATTATTTAACTCAACCAAAAATAGGCGTTCCAAGTTAACGTTGATGGCACACTGAGGTTTAACTTCGGCATTCAGGCGTACAAAAGTTATCTACAATGTTCGTCAACCAAAGCTTAGATGGCCGAGTGGTATAGAGCGTCTGTCTCTTGAGCTGTAGACTCGGGTTTGATTACGAGTCGGGTCAAACCAATGACTTTAAAATTGGTATTTACAGCTTCCCTGCTTGACGCTCATCATTAAAAGGACAATGTGGAGAACAAACCGGCAAGTATACTTGTTGTGCCGTTGGGAAAGGCACTTAGCGGGATTCCCCCATTTTGGTGTGGTAGACAGATGGCCGGCAACTCCTAAGCGAGCTCGTATAGCGATCTGATCGCTTTCTCGTGATAGGAGGATAAATATGCAAAGAAAAGGAGTCTGATCAAATTACGTTGAATTATGTTGAGTGCATTTATTTTGCTTCTCCAGGTGCTAGTCATTTGCATAAATATGCAACTAAATACTAAAGTTGCTTTGACTGATCAACGGTCAAACGCCTTTCTTCTTAGTGATAGTGCAGCAAAGCTTAAGTAAAGACGTTTAACCTTTGATCAGCCATAGCAAATTTGATTGGCAACTAACTAACATCGCAGCTACAACTCTTACATGATCCAATGCAGGGCCAGATTAAGGCGGGGCCCACCGAAAAAGTAGGCGTTTCGATTACAACGTATTAGAAACAACTGACTAATCTTTGCATCAATTAACTATTTTATTTTAAAAATGACTAAGAGTTTTTATAATCTATCCGGTCCAGGCTAAGGCTAAGAAAGTGATTCAAGATTGCATCAGCAATAAAGTTTTGAACGAATTTGCACTTGAATTACAAAATCTACGGTTTAAATTTGAACGAATTTATCTATGGTTTAAACCAGCGGTTCCCAATTGGGGGTGCAAGAAAAAACTTGCCAATTTTACCGCTGATGAACGATATCGTTGATTCTCCCTAGCTGCGTGTTTGTGACGTCTGAAATGCGTCTGTGTGCGATTGGGCCATGGCCCTCCTTTTTGACTCTGCTTTTTAGTAAAAAGAACAAAATTAATGGTACTAAGTAACTGAAATATGCCGGACTCTTTTGATGGTTTCTGTAGCTTATGGCCAGGGGCGGATACAGGGGGTTAGGATGAGGAGCATGCATCCTCCCACCAGCCATTTTCAAAAATGCTTTTGATATATACAATTTTTCTGTAATTTCAAACCTTTTTGATAGCAATAAGCCTCCGCCTTAAGCACGCATAATCGAAAATGTGCAAACAGAATGCATCGTATTTGGCAAAGCACTCAGAATTAGGGTCAAAAAATGTAAACAAAATTTGCTTGAAAATTATTCAAAAAGCATTAAAGCAGCCATTACAGCATGTAAGTTTTCAAAACTTTCCGTGGGAGCATGCCCTTGGACTCCCCTAGAGCTTTTCTTGTTGCTCAATTAGCTTCGAATTTGTTCTGCCGAAAAAAATACGCCAAAAAAAAATGTTGAAATAAATTATGGCAACCCCCCACTTTTAAAATTTCTCGCTACGCCACTGTCTGCACAGAAACAGCGCATGAGTGAGGTACTGCGCAAGGGGTGCGAGAATGATTTTTCCTTGCCGAAGGGGTGCGGGCTTTAAAACGAATAGGAAACAACTGGTTTAAACGAATCTAAATCGCAAGATTAGTCAAATTAAACCGCCTGGTTAGCTCACTTGTTAAGACATAGTTCTCGGTGCGGGAGGTCTGGGGTTACAATACCGAATCGGTTAAATCGGACGAAGCATCGCCGACGTCTCGCCAGCACTGCGACCTTTCTTCGGAGCTGTGTTGCCCAGGCGCTAAGCTGCGGAGATGGGCCCCGGCACTCGTTGCACCCTGCGGCGTAGTAACGCGAGTATAGCCTTGTGGCATCTTACGTATCACAAGTACAAAAATAATCACAATTAGTTGGGTTATAATCAGTAATCAGATTTTTCTGATTACGTTTGATTTGGCCTCAGATCTTGGTGAGTTAGATTCAAGTTCAATTCATTAATTGAAATTCTTTATATTATTTGGGTTATACAGGGTGTTCATAAAGTCCTGATACAATTTGACAATGAATATATGACAAATTGTATCAGGACTTTATGAACACCCTGCATATCAATCGGAATCTGCAGCATTGAAGGCTCTGGAGCTCTACGAGTATACTCACAACAAACATCGATCTTTTGACCATTTGGCTTTATAGTGACGTAATAACAAAAGCCATAGCCTAGTGAAATTTAGTTTTTTTTATTTAGATTAGTAAAATGAATCAGAAAATCTGATTGTGTGTTGTAAGATTTGGACCTATTTCGCATCGACCTGTGACGCGTCGCCAGCCCAATGCTTAAGGCGTTCACAGGCGCAGGGTACCGAAGTTGCTTTTGGAATATTTTAAGCCACTCCAATCAAATCCTCCTGAGTATTGGGTCAATGTTGCAGAAAGCAAAAAAATGTCAAAAAATATACGTAAAAACTAGGGCTGCGGGATTTAAAGATTAATTAATCGATTAATCGTTAATTTACTTTAACGGTTAAATTTTTGTTTAACTATTAATCGGATTAAACTTTAATTTTTAGCCCATCTTGATTATAATGTAAGAGAATCCAGCGAACAGCGAAACATTGAATACAACTCTGGATTTAGCGCAATTATGCAGAGCAGTTACGCATGTCGTTAATCAATACTTTATATAATTGTGACGCAATAACAATGCCTCTGTTACGTTGCCCAAAATGATACAAGACTGAAAAAATAAGTTTTTGTTGCAATTTCAAAGTTGATAACCTGTATTAGTGTACACTGTACAGTTTTACCAGAGTCAGATGGAACGAAAAGGCATAAGAGTATAGTGTGGTAGTTTAAGAGAGCACCTCCTATATTATTTATCTATGATATGTTAAATTTGTCAATCAATATTAGTGCAGAAGCTTTGATTTAATCGAAAATAACTATTAATTAATTGTTAATTTATTAAAAGTTAACTATTGAAAATAAATTAATCGTTACCACCCCTAGTAAAAACACGATGACGCAAATACGAATACCGTAAAACCTCTATTTCACCGCCATGGCGCTCTTTTTTCAACTCTTCTATTAGAAGTGGCGTTCTATTAGAGGTGGCGTTCAATTAGAGGGAGGCGCTCTATTTTTCGACTAGCTGGTCAGAATTTTGAAATGAAATTTATTAATGAAAAGAAAAAACATCGAACACATTTACCGGTATATAAGGTACTGTAATTAGCGAAATATAGGCTACAAAAAATACAAATGAGTTCGAATCTAGGTGATGGTTGGTAGGTATCTTTTAAATGGCTGCTTTAACTGCTAGATTGTGAAAACTTAATCAATTTTATAATTACCAGTGGGGACCTGCTAATACGGTTCCACCGCTAAAAGTCGCGTTCTATTAGAGGTGGCGTTCAATTAGAGGGAGGCGCTCTGTTTTTCAACCCTTTCTTAAAAGAGGCGGTCTATTAGAGGTGGCGTTCAAATAGAGGTGGCGCTCAAATAGAGGTTTTACGGTATTTTGCAGTATATCTTACCACGATTAATTTTCGAAACAGAATTCAAACTGGATAAGTAAAGTGATTGATACTAATGTTCACTGATGCATAAATTTTGCAATAAATCATGATCAAATACTACCAATAGCCTAGCATCGGTTACACAGTGTCATGTAACGTTCTATTCTCAATCTAAAAAAATTAAACCAAATTTTCATTGACTCAAAATTACGCTGAAGCGTTATCGAGTGGCGGGATTAAGCGCCTGGAGACGAGGAGAAACGGAAAATGAGCTCGTATTTTAGAGCACACGAACTCAAAATTTTAAGCGCATGAGCTCCAAAATGAGCGCATGTCCTCGCATTAAAAAGTGAGCTCAATTTGGAGCTCATGCGCTCGAAGTTTTGAGCTAAAGCGTTGCCGCGTTTCTACCAACTACTGAAGATGAATGTGGAGGGAGGTAAGGGGAAATGTGGGGAAAGGTGTGGGGAAGTGTTAAGGAGAGGTGTGGGAAAATGTGTTGGAGTGTGGGGAAAATAAGGGGAGATGAGAAATCTGTGGGGGTGTGGAGAAGTGTTGGGTAGGATGTCGCAAAGTGTATTGGGGTGTGGGGGGTAGGGGGAGAGGTGTGGAGAAGTGTTCGGGAGAGATGTGGGAAAGTTTGTTGAGGTATAGGGGAGATGTGGGGGTGTGAAGTGTTGAGTAAGGTGTGGGAAAGTGTGTTGGGGTGTAAAAAAAGTAAGGGAAGTGTCGGGGGGGGGATATGGGGAAGTGTTAGGAGAGATGTGGGAAAGTGTGTTGGAAGAGGTGTGGGGGTAGGAGAGATGTGGGGTGTTGGAAAGTTTGTTGGGGTGTAGGGGGAGGTGTGGGAAAGTGTGTTGGATGTGGGGGAGATGTAGGAAAGTGTTGGGGGAGGTGTGAGAAAGTATGTTGGGGTTGGGGGGGAGGAAAGGAGAGATGTTGGGGGGATGTGGAAAGGGGAGATGTGGGGAGAGGTGTGCGGGGCGTGGAGAAGTGTTGGGTAAGGTGTGAAAAAGTGTTTTGGGGTGTGTGGAACGTCGAGGGAAGGTGTGGGAACGTCAACACCTTCCCCAACACTTCCCCACGTCTACCCTTACTTCTTCCACTTCCCAACACACTTTCTAACATCTCCCCACCACTTCTCCACACCCCAACACACTTTCCCACACCTCCCCTCACCCCAACACACTTTCTCACACCTCCCCCAACACGTCCCCACATCCCTACACACTTTCCCACACCTCCCCAACACTTCTCCACACCTCTACCCGCATCTTCTCGTATCTCCCCACACCCCAACACACTTTCAAACTCCTCCCACAACACTTCCCACATCTACCCCTACTTCTCCCACTTCCCAACACACTTTCTAACATCTCCCCACCACTTCACACTTTCCCACATCTCCTCACACCCCAACACACTTTCTCACACCTCCCCCAACACTTCCCCACACCTCTACCCGCATCTTCTCGTACCTCCCCACACCCCAACACACTCAAACACCTCCCACAACACTTCCCGCATCTACCCCTACCCCAACACACTTTTCCACACCTTTACCAAGCACTTCCCCACCTCCCCCTACACCCCAGCATACTTTCTTGCACCTTCTTCAACTTTTCCTTTCATTCCCCACGCTTACCCTCATCTCCCCCACACCGTAACATACTTTCTCACACCTCTCACCACATCTTTCCTCACCTCTCCTCACAATTCAGCACATGCGCTCTGAAAGTAAATGAGCGCATGAGCTCATTTTGAGCACATGCGCTCTGAAAGAGCTCAATTCGCTTTTCACCGCTGTAGAGCGCCTAAGCGACACAGCTCCGAAGAAACGTCGCAGTGGCGACGAATCATTGAAACTTGTAGTTGTTATTTTGTTGCAATAATTTAGACAGTGCAGTAAATTTAAGATGGCTTCACACAAAATGCCGTACAATTTTTTGTACCGCTATGTAAAGGGATGTAGGATAAGCTAATACGAAACAAAAACCATGAAGGACGATAACGTAAACCATGCATGGGCAACCTACGGCCCGCGGGCCAAATCCGGCCCGCCAAGGTTTCTCATCCGGCCCGCCAATAAATTTTCTAAGGCTGTAGGCCTATGTAATATATCGATATTCATTTATTTTATATAATGTGTGTTACGAAAAATTTAGCCCGAAAGAAAATGTCACTATTTGGGAGTACTTATATCTGCGAGCAACTGTTCACCAAAATGAAGCACACTAAGTCAAAAACTAGATCAAGACTGACAGATTGTCATCTTGAAAATAGTCTAAGAGTGGCCGCCTCCAGCATAGCACCAAAAATTGACACGTTGGTGAAAAAGCACCAAGCCCAGATTTCCCATTAGAAAGTAATTTAATTAAACATTACTATTAGTTTTATAGCATATCTGACATATTAAGATTGACAACTCATTGGGTTCAATAAATTTTTCATTTTCATTATTACAATTATATGTCAATACAGAAATTACAGATAAAATATGGTGAAAATGCTGCCTATATCAATATAGATATACATTTTTTATGGATATCCCTGTGCAAACAAAATTGAAAACACATTGCATGTAAAATAGCATTACACGAATACAATCCAAACCCCACAAAAATATGTACCTAGATTACACTTAAAATCACAATTACGGCTCCGGCCCTCAGTCAAGTTTCAAATGCACATTTTGGCCCCCAGTGACAAAAGGTTGCCCATGCATGACGTAAACTTTTAACGGTTTTGTGGGAAAAAATCGTAGAATCCTTTACAAAACAACAGATAGAAAGTGCCATAGAGCGGATCAGCGCTGTTTATTTTCAGGACTTCGGGCTCTGTGGTAATATCTTTTTAAACTTCGAACGTTTAAAATAGGACGTATTTTTTGTCCAAATTGAAAAAAAATGTGTTCTTTGAATGTGATTGGTACCATTATGTAGGATAAATATTTTAGCAGCTGTTCAATTAACGGAGATAATGTAGGCCCCTGACTACCGTATAGCCCCAGGCCTCAAAAACCGTTATTCCGGCCCTGCCTCAACGCGTAAATAAGACCTAAGTACGTCATCACCTTTTCATTTGAACGTCCATTTTTGCTTGACTAACTACTGTACATTTAACAATTTTTGCTGTCAGTTTTGAATTCGTTTTTTCTAACAGCTTTTGTAAAAAATAATTTTTCTCTTCAGTTTCCTTTTAATGGGTGTGCGACTGTGCGGAGTGTTGAGTACACCGCACATGCTAAAAAAATTTGTTGGATCGCTCTTGCTGCATCGCACGTTGGCCTATATCGTTTTGTCGCTGTTTCCTTATTTTTTGCTTCGCTGTGGTTTGTGTTATCGATGTTTGTTATTTCATGGCCAAAAATAAAAATTTGCTACCAGATACTACTGTACTACTACTACACTATACTTCTGCGACCTGCGGAAAGCGGCAATTTGGAAGAAGGTAGCCCAAGTTTTTGTCTATTTGAGTTACATAATCTCAATACAATTATGTTGCAGTAACTAGAAATGGCTAAAATCATGTTCCAAATCATGTACCGGTATCCACTGAGATTTTGCTAATGGTGCTCCTAGAAATCGATATTATCATGAATTCAGTTCTCCATGACCGCCATGTGGCGTGAAACAGTCTGCCAAAAAAAAAAAAAAAATACGCCAAAAAAATACAGTCATTGTTTTAGTAATTTTTAGGCGTGTTTTTTTTTGCAGACTGTTTGACGTCTGCTGAATTAACTACGATCTATGATGAATGCTGCTGATTTAACTACGATTTAATATTGATAGTCTCCATCACAACTCATGAAGCACTACGTAGGTTTTGCGACTAATCGACTGAGCTAATTTGGCACCAAGTAATAGACATAGGCTGCGTTAGAATAAGCTGTTTTCATAGTCGTTATCTGGTACATGGTTAGGATGCACAAAAAACTTGGGCTTGAAGTTTCTGTCTGCTTTCACTTTATTTAGCTTTCGCTTTACCTTCTAGATTTTCGGTATCATTTTGTAAACATCAGTTCGTCATTTCCTTTTTCTCCTTGTAGTTGAGCCTAATTCAATTCAGGAAATCGATCAGCGATAATGACCCTCGTGCCTAGCGGCAGGCCTACGTAAGATTTAAGTTCACCAATTAAGTTCGGTAAGTTTTACTAGAGTTTGAAAACAGCGGTGTCACTATAGGGTAAAACAGCCCACAGTTACAAGTGGGGCCTGGTTTTGACCTAAGTGTTGTAGAAAAACTTTGGGCTTGATTCGGGCACAGTTTGAAACTTACAAATAAACGATTAAATTTAATTACAAATGAAATAGCCAAAACGAATTGAAACATATTCAAATATAGAGGAGTTTTGGTTAGAATACAGTAACCGTTGTCCATTTTATTCTAATGGAAATAAGATTGACAATGGTTAGGCTACTGATGTATTATTCACCAATGATTGCGCTGTCAGACCCGTAAGATTAAAAATGCCTCAAAACCCTTCAACCGGCTTATCATTTTTTTCACAACTAGAAGGTCCTAGATGCAATGAGTTTGTCAAATAAATCAGTTATTCATCACTCATAACTACAAGGTATTCCGATTAACGGTACTTATTTCATCATCTTTAATTTCTTGTTTTTTGTTCTGCTTCATTTTAGACCAGGGATGGCGAACCACTGACCCGCGGGTCACTCCGTGACCCACTTGCAGATTCCAGTAACCCACTTGTAGTTTTAAAACTTTTAGGAAAATGTAAAGAAACATTTAAGTAGTGACAAAAGGAGTAACTTTCTTTTCTCTGGCATTCACGACCTTCTTTTTTGCTCGCACACCCACTGTTTGCGGGAACTTCTGTATAGTGAAGACCAATTTTTGCTCATTCCTGACAAGTCTCTCATTAATATCATTAAATCCGTGACCCCCTGTTTTCATTTCTTAAATTAAGGCTTCGTATATGACCCAACTACTAGAAAAGGTTCGCCATCCCTGTTTTAGACGAACCTCTAAATATTGTGGCAGATTCCTAGTGCGATTTAAAGCTTGTATCCATGCTGACGTAAAGTCTAGCAAGCCTCAAGAAACACCAGGGTTACATGAGTCATTATGCTCGTCATGACCCCCTAATGGCAACTCAAAGTTACCACAAAATTTTATGCAATTGATAATTATCAATAAAACAGCACATTTTTTCGTAACTTTCATTTAGCCAGCTTCTATGTATATATTTTGTGAGCTTTCGGCCCGCGGGCTTTGCACGAGTCAGGTAAAATTTTCCCTTTCGTAAGCTAATTTTTGCAAAGTCGTGGACTTTCATAGTCTCACTTAAAGAGGTGGTCTGCGAAAGTGTACTTGTAGACTTTCAGAAAATTGTTCTTGGCCCGGCCCACGTTGAGAAAGCCCGCGTTTTTTGTGGACATGGAAACAGGCTAATTATGACGGGCTATAATGCATGCTCATTGCCCAGTGTCTAAAGCGGTTGCAATGCTGCTTGCCCAAGATGAGATAAATCAATGGCACAGTTTATATGCCTGGAACAGTCAGTGTGTTTTTTAATTTTATCTGTAAGTTTCTTTAAAGGCAACAAAATAAATTCATTTATGCAAAGATTGGTCTGCCATAAATAACCGGCTGTTGAAAAAATTTGGTCGTTTGGAGCGTATTGGTTGATGGAAATTTTAGAAAGTTTAATTACGAATAAAATAGCCAAAACAAATTGAAACGTATTCAAATACAGAGACGTGTCGGTTAGAATACGTCAGTAACCATTGCCAATCTTATTTCCATTAGAACAAGATTGACAATGATTGCTGTATTCTAACCAAAACGCCTCTATACAGTATCTGAATATGTTTCAATTCGTTTTGGTAACTTTATTTGTAATTAAATTTAGTCGTTTATTTGTAAGTTTCAAACTGTGCCCGAATCAAGCCCGAAGTTTTCAAAAAACATAGGTCAGAACCAGGCCCACTTATAACTGTGGGCCGCGTTCCCCTATAGTGACACCGCTGTTTTTAAACTCTCGTAAACTTAATTGGTGAACTTAAATCTTACGTAGGCCTTCCACTAGCAAGGGCGTAGGCAAGGGGGAGGGGGGTTCCGGGGTTCAACCCCTCCCTTTGGTTCGGCAACTTTTGTGCTTTATCGCCGGTATTCACTGATCTGCCGTAAGAATCGATGATTTTGATCCTTGCTTGATCTGCGGTTGTAGTAACATCACAGCGTAAGCCCATTGCCGCAAGCGTTGCTCAATTACGAAGTGTGATTATTGTGTCACAGTATTGCTTGAACTCCTGCACAATCGCAATCACAAAAAACGTTGGCCGGTACTCATGGCTGTTGGTTAGTTGAGAACAATCAGGAGCGGATCCAGGGTAGTGGGGGGATGTGGGCCCTATCCATTTTCAACAATGTTTTTGATGAACACAATTTTTCTGTAATTTCCAACCTCTTCGATAATAATAATCCTTACGCCTTAAGGACGCATAAACAAAATTTGATATTACAGTACGTAAAATTTCCAAAGATTTTCGGGGAACCATGCCCCCGGACCCCCTAGAGGTTTTTTGTTCCTCGATTTGCTTCGAGGTATAACACTGCCGGAAAAAACTGCTCTTAAGAAATATTAAAATCAAATTTTGGTACCCCACCCACCAAAAAAAAGCTGAATACGCACCTGACCTGAAACCTTTTCAAAGAGCTTATTTACGCCCTTTTCCCGATCTAAACGTCCAACGCCTTTGTATTTGGTTTACATTCAACCTATTTGAAACTGCAGCTCCCCTATCAAAATTTTGTGGATTGGCTCCCGAGAACAACAGCTACTGTTGTAGATTCTGAAAAGCTTTGGGTTTTGTGTTTTATGACCTAAATGTAGAAAGTTCTAGTTAGTAGTTAGAATGGTTAACGGTGGCAAGGACTTCCACCCTATACCACGGTTATATTGTGCTAGGAGGAGATTAGCATAAACGGCATTGCAATGAAGTGAGTACGTTGATTGATGCAAATTCACCATAATCAATAACTGTTTGCGCGTTTTACAAGTGTGCTGGAAGTGAAAATAAGCGTCTTCGATACGTAAAAACGTTACGATTTTTAGCTCCCTCAAAACATCGCTCTGATTTAGCCAGCAAGTATTAATGCAATGTCCACGACACGAGGCTTTAGTGCTGTGACGGAGAACTAAACTACGGACTAGGCTAGAAAATTCTATTATTATTATTCGTTCAACTCTCATTGCTGATTCCTGAAGAAATTGCCATTAGCCTACGAAACATTTCCTGATACCCGTAACCTTACGGTCGGCGACACACTGCAATATATATCAATACATATGCAGCTCCCGCTCTTAAAGCTCTTCACGCTCTTCACTTACGCAAGTATAAATCTCTGCTTAGCACACTGCGCAACCGCGCAACCCCGTCATATAAGTAAAATCCGGCCAAGTATTTCACCCCCCCGCATCATTAAAAATTTCTGCCTACGCCTCTGTCGACTAGGCGCGTGGATCATTATTGCTGATCGATTTCCTGAATTGAATTAGGCTCAACTATAAGGAGAAAGAGGAAATGACGAACTGATGTTTACAAAATAATACCGAAAATCTAGAAGGTAAAGCGAAAGCTAAATAAAGTGAAAGCAGACAGAAACTTCAAGCCCAAGTTTTTTGTGCATCCTAACCATGTACCAGATAACGACTATGAAGGCAACTTATTCTAACGTAGCCTATGTCTATTATTTGGTGCCAAATTAGCCCAGCTGATTAGTCGCAGAACCTACGTAGTGCTTCATAAGTTGTGATGGAGACTATTAATATTAAATCGTAGTTAATTTAGCAGCATTCGTTATAAATCGTTGACATAGCAGACGGTTTCACGTCACATGGCGGTCATGGAGAACTAAATCCATAATAATATCAATCTCTAGGAACATCATGAACAAAATCTCAGTGGATACTGGTACATGATTTGGAACACTAACATACAAGATAACATTGGGCTACTACTAGCTACGATGACTGACATTAGACGGGAATTCAAGTGAAACCCAAGAAGCCTGAAAAAGCAACGAGGGTGTACACAACGTAGTGCACGAAAAATGCTTACCGGTAATCACCTTTTTCGTCCTTCCGGACTCATCAGGTGCACAAAAATTTGCCAATGTTAAAGTCAATTGCAGCGCTAGTAGTCTAATTAACCATAATGACAAAATAATTAAACGCAACAGAGCCACAATGGCGTAGAAAATAGTAAAAATTGGCATAGCACCTAAAGCGTAGAGGTGACGGTGAAAGATCGATAAAAATAAAAGTCAAATGTAAACCAAATTTACACACCCATGCACCAGCTTCCGGACATGTGCTCCACAGTCAAGTGTGGGCCCGTATGACTAGCACATATAAGTGACTACAAGCAAAGTGGGTTACACCCCCGAAATGCAAGCGGGTCAATTATCTAGTCATAGTTACTCCAATATAATTGTATTGAGATCATGTAAGTCAAATAGGCGAAAACTTGGGCTACCTTCTTCCAAATTGCCGCTTTCTGCAGGTCGCAGAAACAGTGTAGTACAGTAGTATCTGGTGGCGAATTTTTATTTTTGGCCATGAAATAACAAACATCGATAACACAAACCACAGAGAAGCAAAATATAACGAAACAGCGACAAAACGATATAACAATAGCACCGGTAAAAAACCTTAAAGAACTAGATGGCAGTTGCAAGCAACTACTCATGGCTTCCCGTCAAAATTTTTTTGGGGCCCAAACATCCATTAAGGCAATGCCATAATGTAACACAATTACATTGGAAATTTGAAAGCTCTAACGTACTAGATTTAGTTGTTATGAGCTGTCGTAAACTCAATAGATTTTCTTGGATACGATGCTTCACGATAATTATTTCTGCTTGGTGGAATCTGACAAGTAGCAAATTAAAGAAGTCAAAAGCTAAACTCAACCGGAAAACTCGTAAACAAAGGCAACTCCTAAACGAGTCTGGGTTCGTCCTATGCATAGCGCATCCGTCGCTTTCTCGTCACATGAGGATAAAAATGAAGAAATCAGAATCAGGCTTACTCATAGCAATACCGGTTACTATTTTTTAGGTTCAAAATCGCCAGCAGCCCTGGCACCTAATCAACCAACACAGAATGCAAATTCTAATGCTATAGACTACAGACCGAAAATGACCAGCGCCATGGCCTAATGGTTAAGAGCGTTCGTCTTGGAAGCTGGTAGACTGGGTTCTATTCTCAGTCGGGTCAAACCAAAGACTTGAAAACTGGTATCTGCTTTTACACTTGCTAAACGCTCAGCAATTAAGTGTAGCGCGGAGGATGAAATGAACAGAGAATAAATTGAATAAAGAATAAAACAGAGAATAAAGAATAAAACACGTGAGTGAATTGTTGACAAAACTTAGTCCTGGCGCTAAAGGACCTTAGTAGTTATAAAGCGCCATAAAACCACATTTCAGACTGAAAAGGTTTACAAATCGATACACTGTCAACCTGCTAAAGTCTACATGGCCGATACCAGAACCTTTGCATTGTGCACATTAATAGGAATGCAAACCAGTTTATACAGTATTTGTACAGCCACTCTGAACTGGAAAGTTGTAAAAACCAGTAAACGAAAAACCTTCACCAACTGCCGCTCTTGCTGCAAATCAAAAGTTTCGCGGGTTCAATCCTTACCGGTATGTCTCAATTCAATTTATTTCAAACAAAACCACAACTAAATGATCTAAAAGCGCAACTAAATAATTTAAATTAAAAATTTAAAAGAGGCTGCAGACTTGGCGACGGCGTCTTGTCTTCCTTGTAATGCAAGGGCATATCGTCTTTTGCAGCCTCTCACTGGAAAGAGCAAATTGTTACTGTGTACCTTTTGTTATGTCATTGTAATGTAATTGCTCTTTTCGAACAAAAATAAATAAAAGAATGAATGAATAAATGCTTTCTGGAGCAGTGAAAAACCATTCAGTTGTCGCAACAAACGAAATCAGCTTGAGCAAACGCACGCAAAAAATACTAAAACATTACCCGTAACACCCCCACAGCAAAAAATATAAATAAAAGTAACTCAAACAATGAAAAGAAACAGGTAGCGTAAAAAAGACACTACCACACTACCTTGTCCCTTCGTGCACAAAGAAGCGAAGCAAAATTAGGTGAAACTAGATGGATATCGAACTCAGTTTCCACGACCGGTGATCCACCACGCTACACTTTGCACCACTTCAGTGCGACGCAAAAGCTAACAACTTCTTGCTTTTTTCGTCACGTAGCTGTGATGTCATAGTTTTTAAGAGCGTGAAATTAAGCTGATTGCTGGCTCTGAAAACATAAATACGGTTGCCATATAGTCACAGTAACGACTGTATTAGAATTTCTGTAAAACCAATCACTTCTAATGTTTGATGCGAGCCAAAAAAAATCGACAAATTCGAGCAGTGTTTCCCTTTAATAATAATTGCTTGGCATTTAATCCAAGGATTAGCTAATCTATAGATAAATCTAGTAGGTGCATGTGAGTTGACTTTAACTCTCGAGTAAAGTTAATCTATGATTAGACAGTCCATGATTAGCGCTATTCTAAAGTTAACTTAACTTGCATTGGTGCTTTCCGCCCCTTTTGGGTTCCCGTTAAAACGTTCTAGGGGCCCAACCATCCGAAAGGGTAATGCCACAATGTAACACAATTGCAATAGAAGTTTAGAAACTTTAGCTTTCTAGGCTTAGTTGCTATGAGCTGTCCTAAACTCGACAGATTTTTCGACCTTTGACCCCAAATCACAAGACCTAGATTGTACAATCATAAAACAATGCATCACTACATCATGACATGCTTACCCTGAAAGTTTAAAGTTCCTAGCTGCTTTGGCTTAGTTTTTATAAGCTTTTGTAAAATTGACAAGTTTTTTGACCTTTGACCCCAAATCACGTAACCTGATTTGCCCACTCACCAAACACAGTAAGACCGCATTATAGCACATCCATTCAAAAGATATTTCAAGTTTCTATCTATCTTCGTTCAAATTTTATGAGGCTTTGTAAATTTTATCAGTATTTTGACCTTTGACCCCAAATCACGTAACCTAAACTGTCCAATCGTGAAACACTGCAACACCACATGATGACACGTTTGCATTTAAAATTTCAAAACTCTAGCTTGTTTGGTTTAGTTTTTATAGGCTGTTGTAAAATTGACAAGTTTTTTGACCTTTCACTTCAAGTCAAGTGACCAGGTCAGCATTGTACAAAATAAGATCACACTATCACACCTCCATACCCAAGGTTTGAAGTTTCTATCAATATTCGTTGGGATTTTATGAGGTTTCATAAATTTTGTCAGTTTTTCGACCTTTGACCCCAAGTAACGTGACATATATCGTGTATAGTTGGTACAGTCAGTGAAAGAACATGGTAAGGCACTAGAGTGATGATTATGAAAAAAAAATTAGCCTGATGTTGGATGGGATGACCTTTTTTATACATAAGACGAAAATGGGAGTGATTTTTAATTTTGTTAAAAAAAGTTTCCCCACCAAATGACTTTTTTGCACCTCATTTTCTATTTTTGGCCATCTTTTGCCAACTGTAAGTTATTGCAGCAAATTATGTACTGATAAGTTTATGGGTACGATGCTCCCTGCCGTTTGACAGCTTTTAAAAAAAAAAAAATTCAAAACGGACAATCAGGGCCAGAGATATAAGCAATTTGGTGTTCAAATATCAAACATCGCTCTCTAGTGGAGGAATGGAATATTAACTGTTTCAGAGAGTACAAGAGCGATTTAGATAATTTTTAATGGTGGATACCCACTTTTAGCAATGAGGAGTTTGTTTATGCACTCAGACAAGAGGTAATTTCTGCCACTAGACGGCAGCAGCGTTGTTTCTTTTTTTTTGCAGTTTATTGGTACACTAATCTAATAACTGCGGAGTGGACAGCTGATTAAAAAAGTGCTCAATAACATTTTACTTCAGCACATCAGTTAAAAATTAAAAACCTGACAGTCTTTTTCACTCGGTAGGATTCGTCAGTGGTGTCTTATTCAAATACAAACTAATCTAAAAATACCCAATTTTTTGGGGCTTATATATTCGTTTAAATCGCTACGGTATTCTGTGATTAAACATGACTTTTCATAAATTTGAAACATCTGCGGAGAGGTTCAAAATTCGCCGAAATCTAGATTCAACAAATGCCATCAAATGCCTTTAATAAGAGTTTTACGCAAATGTGTTCTGCTACCATAAAAAAATCGAATTTTAAGTTGATAGCGAGTGTTGTTGGAAGATGAAAAGCAAAAGCTAAAAAACCTCGTCAGCTTTGCTTTGCACAACCAATCCAGGCTGGAGTCGTTCCAGACGGTAAGGACCAGTGATGTAGTTAAGACCATCACCTACAAGACCAAGTCCTTGTAAATTTTTCAAGACCAAGACCGTCTTTGTCAACACCAAGACCAAAACCAAGATCTTTGGTTTTTTTCAAGACCAAGACCATAAAAATGGGATGAGAATTAACAGTTTATCACTTATCGTTATTTTTCTATAACAATAACAAAAAAACGGGCAAAATATATACAGAATATCAAAAGAAATAAGAACAACAAAATCACATACACGCTGTTGGATACTTTTTCTAGCTGTGCAGGATCACTTAAATTTTTTACTAGATGCTTTTTAGTTCTTTCGGTCTCAAGACCAAACTAAATGGTCTAGACCAAGACCGCAAATGGTCAAGACCAAGACCGTCTTGGCTAAGACCAAGACTTTAAAAAAATGGTCTTAAAATCGGTCTTAAGACCAACACCGGTCTTAAGACCTTCATCACTGGTAAGGACTCTTTGTTACATTGCCAACCTAAACTTTTTAACTTTATTTCTTTTCTAGGGGGTTCCCTCCTATTAGTAGGCGACCAGCCAGAAACAAAAACTTCCAGTGAAAAAGTCTAAACCCACAACCATGGGTGGAAACCTGGCTACTTGGCGTTAGGGTGTCAGTTTCAGTTTTGGTGTGTTAAAATCCAGATGTCAGGTTTCAGTTTTGGTTTGGTTTCACCGCTATTGCAAAATAGGTTCCAGTTTCGGTTTCAGTTTTGCTTACGCCTGTAGCAAAATAGGTTCCAGTTTCGGTTTCAGTTTTGTTTACGCATAGCTTCGGTTTCTGTTTCAGTTTTGGTTTAAGTTTCATCCAAGAAAGCTAGTTTATTTTGAATACGAATTATTTAAATGCTCTACTTCTGGCATTTTTGTTTTATTACGATGATAAGTTGCGTGTTAGATGGCCGAGTGAGGAGAACACTTGCTTCAGAAGTTGTCGACTTGGGTATAATTCCGAGTCCGGTGAAACCAAAGACTCAAAAATTACTATTCACAGCTTCTCTATGTGACGCTCAGCATTAAAGGAAGTGTGCTGGTAATGATGGTGATGACAATTTTTAAAACCCAAAACCTTAGAAAATTTTGAAAGGCTTTAGTTTCAGTTTCGGTTTTGACATTTTAAGAAAAAACGGTTTTGGTTCAGGTATAGGTTTTCAAAAATTTGGCTATGTAGGTGTCAGTTTCAGTTCGGGTTTCCAAAATTTCTTTGAAAACCGGGTTTTCAGGTTTAGGTTTAGGTTTGGGTTTCCACCCTTGCCCACAACTAAGTTACCTTTAGCCTCACTATTCAGTACATTTGCAACTGGTAGTTGCAAATGTGCAACTACCGAATCATTTGCAATTGCATACGCGCTTCAACCCTGCTGTGGTCTCATCAGTGCAGCAAAGCAACCTCCCATCCCTTAAAAAAATATCCTCACTTTTAAAAGAACTACAAACCCTAATTCTAGCCTCTACTGATTTTTCTCAAGGTGAAGCATTTAAAATAAAAAAATCAAGAGAATAATACAGGTAGCCTATGGGTTAAGATGTCAAAAGGGTCCCTCAAAAAATTCGAAAAAGCTGGAAATGATCACTTATTCCAAACATTATTCTCCCTGTAAGTTAAAAAAGTAAAAAAATGCCCAAACTCCATCCAAATTTCTGTTTGCAGAATCCAGCTAGAGAACACAATCTTCAGAACTTGCAAAACAAAACTCCAATGTTATCATGATGGAGGTGTAGTTCGATGGGAATTCCTGTATCCTGCACGTTTTTGATTTGCATATGCAAAGTCAGCCAACAACAAAGCCCATCAGTGTGTCAGGGTTGAAATAGGTACAACAATCGATTAGTTCATATTAACTCTCGGTCACTTGCTAAGACAGCTATCGTTAAGAAACCCTGATGGCATGAAGGATCTTCTGCTATGAATTCATTCTTTAATGTAATATTGGAGTGCTGTCTTTTAATGAAATAAAAAATAGTACAACCCCAAACAGGTGAAAAACTGAGAATTGAACCATCCGATTCGTGACATCAGTTGTAAGTGTAAAAAAATTGGATCGCTGAAAGAGCAGTGAAATTAATGGAAGAGTTACATAAAAAGTGTACTAATGAAAAATACCTTACACTTAAACTTCTATCGTGCAGCAAACTATCTTAATAACGAGTTTTTTCTGTTTTGGGCAAGTTTTTGTGCCTGAAATTTTGCATGCACAAGTTGTCTGTTTTCTTTCAATAGATTTGGTAGTCGCTATCGTGATGTGTGTTTCCATTAATGAGGGCGAAATGAAAACATTTGAAAAATCGCACTTGTACAGTGGAAAGCATTTTCACTAAAAACTAAAAAAGATGTTGCTGCCATCCAGTGGCAGAAATTACCTCTTGTCTGAGTGCATAAACAAACTCATCGCTAAAAATGGGTATCCACCATTAAAAATCATCTAAATCGCTCTTGTACTCTCTGAAACAGTTAATATTCCATTCCTCCACTAGAGAGCGATGTTTGATATTTGAACACCAAATTGCTTATATCTCTGGCCCTGATTGTCCGTTTTGAATTTTTTTTTTAAAGCTGTCAAACGGCAGGGAGCATCGTCCCCATAAACTTATCAGTACATAATTTGCTGCAATAACTTACAGTTGGCAAAAGATGGCCAAGAATGGAAAATGAGGTGCAAAAAAGTCATTTGGTGGGGAAACTTTTTTTAACAACATTAAAAATCACTCCCATTTTCGTCTTATGTATAGAAAAGGTCATCCCATCCAACATCAGGAGTATTGAAATTCCCAAAAAACTTTTTTAGTCATCACCCTAGTAAGGCACTCCAACCCTGAAAGTTTTAAGCTTCTACTTGTTTTCAATCAATAGTTATAAGCCAAACAACATATTTCCTTATTTGGCCTTTGACCCCACGTTACGTCACATGAAGATAATTATTGTGGATATTTGTTTACGCTCATCGAGATGCATATACTGTATAAATTTGAAGATCCTGCCTGCTGCCATTCGCAAGTTATTAGCGTTTGGGTAGACTTTTTCCAAATTTTCAAATTGACCTTTGACCTTTAACCTCTCGACCGCCACTCCCCAAAATTTGTTAGACACAAGTTCGAAGATCTATCATCCCTGAAAATTTTAAGTCTCTAGCATTAAAAAGCCTTAGGTTGCACAAAAAACTGTTGAGATTTGTTCATTTGACGTTTGACCCTAAGTGACGTAACAAAATGATAATTATTGAGCATATTTTTGTTCCCCACATTGATATGCATACACTCTGAAAATTTGAAGGTCCTACCTATTGCCATTTAAAAGTTATTGGCATTTGATAAATTTCGTTTTTAATCTTTGACGTTTAACCTCTTGACCGCTACCCCCCAAATGTTGTTAAACGCTAGTTCCCATTGAGATCTACCATCCCTGAAAATTTCAAGTCTCTAGCTTCAGCGGTTCAAAAACCTTAGGCTGCACGAAATTGGAGTTGAAAAAAAAAGTTTTTTTGGGGGGTACAAAATAATTTATTTTTAGAAAGTGGGGCTGTACGGAGAAGTTAGGGTGGCCAAGTTGTAGACCTAGGTGGGATACACATTTGAACTCTGGGTCACTTTTGAATTGGAACAGTAGTTTAGCAGCTACAGCTGTTAGAAGAGTCAAAAAGTGGAGAGTTGGCCAAGTAAAAACAATATGTCTACCCTTTACGGAAAGCTATAATTAGCATGGTCGCTGCACCTAAACTCGTAATTTTACTGCGTGCTGAACACTGCATGCAGCAAGAGCGACCAAACAAATTTTTTTAGCATGTGCGGTGTACTGAACACACCGCACAGTCGCACACCCATTAAAAGGAAACCGAAGAGAAAAATTATTTTTTACAAAAGCTGTTAGAAAAAACGAATTCAAAACGGACTAAAAAATTGTTAAATGTACAGTAGTTAGTCAACCAAAAATAGACGTTCAAACCTAGGGCGTTGGAAGTACTTTCAAGTAGGGGGGGCTGAAATTTGTGATATCATACCAACGTCTGGGGGGCCAAAAATCCAACAGTTTTTGCGATTTTGTTCGCCTTTGACACAAAGTTGCAAAAGTTAGTACGTTGGTTTTGATATTATCAACGAAGAAAAGAAACAAATAACAAGTGACGCCATAAGTCATTGTTGAAATACCTTAGGCTGTACTGTTATGATAAATTCTTGAAAGGGTGGGCTGAAGGAGGGTTCAAAATTTCTATGGGGGGGCTGAAAAATATGTAGGGGGGGCTTCAGCTCCCCTCAGCCCCCACTTTCTAACGCCCTTGGTTCAAACTGAAAGGTGATGACGTACGTAAGTCTTATTTACGCATAGAGGCATGCAAGAGTTGCAGCTGCAATGCTAGTTTGCAGCCAACCAAATTTGCTTTGGCTGATCAAAGGTCAAACGTCTTTGCTTAAGCTTTGAGACGTTTGTCCATTGATCAGTCCAAGCAAATTTGATTTAACTTTGCATTAGGCTACAATTTATCGATTTTGCAAGCAGTATAAACTCGGACTACAGCAGGGTCGGCGCCAAGGGGGGGAGGCTGGCCCCCCCAATCGACATGCTTGACCCCCCTAATTAACAAGGTTGCTCTTTTGAAGACAGCGGGTTTGGTGCTTAATTTCAAACTTTGGCCCCCCCTTATAAACTTTTGGCCCCCCTAAGTCCACTGCTTTGGCGCCGACTCTGGAGTACAGCCTGTATTGCTGCTAGAGTTTTTAATACTCAGTGTTTAACATCGGTGGCAGCAAAAAATACGAATAATTTACTGCAAGTTTTAATTGAAATTGTGTCGTAACAAAGTGTAATTGTGATGTCATAGAAAATACTTGATTCGTACCTAGTACATTTTAAGATCTGGCTAAGTTGGTGTGTCTGAATTTTTTGTACCCGTACTAAAAATTTTTGTACTCTTAAACAAAATCTTTCTGGTTCTCATTACATATACAGAACCCTAAAGCAGTGTTTCTTAACCCGTGCCAAGCGGCTGAATCCTTACAACTTCGTGGCAGTCTCAACCGAACCCTAGAAACGGACGGCGTGACGTCCAATTTTCCTCCCAAAATCAGGTGAAGACTGATTTTGGGAGGAACTACTCCACTCCGTTTCCACTCCAGATATTTTCGAAAATCGTGATCCTTCTCTCTTAAAAATACAAGTAGCTCATCCCTCAATTCAAAAAGACGCTTTGTTATATTCCCCCTGGAGAGCCAGCGCACCTCTGTGTGATAGAGAAGGCAAGTGTGATCAGAGCCAAGATCTTCACAAATCAGCTTAAACAGCCGGATATTTAGAGCTGAAGTTTTGACGACATTTACCATTTTGATAATTTGGTTCAAGCACGATATTAACTTTGGTGGGAGCACCTTAGCGCTAAGGGCGAGTCTGTGTATAAAACAGTACACACTGGTGACGTTTGGTGACACAGCTTTCACATGGGCTTGAAAGCCAGACTTTCAACCAAGCATTGACGGAGCCCCATCTGTCGTGCATCCGATTAATTTTCTCCAATCCAGTTCATTCAGCTTGAAGAAATTGTCGAAAACGTTGAAAACATCCTTTCTTTTTGTTGTATTACATATCTCTTGGCTCAGCAATAATTCAGTTTTCACAGCATTATTCTGCGTGAATCGGACGTAGACAAGTAGTTGACAGCAGTTGGCAACGTCTGTAGATTCGTCAACTTGAATTGCAAACCCAAATTTTGAGGCTCTTACTCCCGCAATACTTGGTCGGCAATGTCAACTGACATTTCTTCGATACGGCGCTTTACAGTGTTGTTAGAGAGGGACACCTCCTTTAACTTTGCCACAGACTCCTTTCCCATCACACGTCTGACCAAAATCTTTGCCGTTGGCATTATAAGAGACTCCGCAATGGTATGAGCCTTCATGCTTTTAACCACCAGAAGAGCGACTTCATATGATGCTTTGACAATCTCTGCCCCTTTCTGGTGGAATAGGCCAGTTTTGTCCAAGCGCTGCCGCTTCACGTTTTCCGCAAGTCGCTGGAAGTAGCTCTGATCTTGGTTCTTCTCATCAGCATGGTTCGTTCCAAGATGACGTTGGAGCAGGCTGGGTTTCATGGACGCATTGGAAAGGGTCTTCATGCAGACCACACATTGAGGAAGAACTTCTCTGTGTTCGATTGAGATGAAACCATATTTTAAATACTTCGGATTATATTTACGCTTGGACATGGTATAAAATTTAGCCTGACTTATACTAATCTAATGAGACACAATAAAAGTAGTGCTAGGGTTGTTCAAATTGAACCATGGTATTTGAACAACCCTAGTATTTGAACAACCTCATAATGACCGTTGCCGGTTAAATAGCATACATTCTATTACCGAAAGAATCTTTAGCAAAAACTGCCTTGACTTTTATACTAAACACCATGATTAACTTAGCTGACATAGGCTTTTCTGCCACTACCAAACCTTCCTTAAATAAACCCCCACGTGTTCCCAGCACATCTAACCTAGACATTCTATGACGTCACAGTGGTGAGAGAAAAAAGTCAATCCTTACCACGACGTCGACGGCTTCAAAAACTCAAAACAGAATGTACTCGCGTACCACCTGGAAGACCTTCGCGTACCACTAGTGGTACGCGTACCACAGGTTGGGAACCACTGCTATAGAGCAACTTTTATGCGAGTCTGGATTCGACCTATGCATAGCGCTTCCGTCGCTTTCTCGTGACAGGAGGATAAAAATGAAAAATCAATCAAATCAAAATTTCAGTAGGCAATTTGCCAAGAACTAGATATTTAGAAATTAGGAATTTTGGTTAGAAAGAAAAGCACAACTTATAGCTGCTTTATAGAATTCATCAATGAAGCTCATAAAACAATATTTGATCTCTTTGGTGGTTGCTCTTTTTATTTTGTGTCAAACTACAAATACTCAAGCAAGAGCTGTCAGAGGTAAGCATAACTGGTATAAAATGGGAACCCGTATTAACTCACATCTTTAAAAAACTTCCATCAGAGATCATTCATCATGCTTACAAGTTTCAAAAGTGAAATTTACAATGAAATAAGCAATATCGTTTTAATATTGGCCTCTAAATAAAAAACTTTTTTAAAAAAAGGTGAGAGATGATTGCATGTGACACTAATTTACTTGCAAGGCACAGCAACCAAAAAATCTGATGCAATTTTACTAATTTATTTATGCGTAATTTAGATGTTCGTGTGATGCGAATCAGACATACATCGGTATGTCATCTCGACAACTGATCACCAGAGTTAGGGAAAACCTTAGTTTCAGCAGCAATCAAAAAACCTCAATCGAAGATTACATAAATTCATGCGATATCTGTTCGGAAACTAAGTTTGGATTGGACTCATTCAAGATTATTCGAAAATGCTTCATGAATGCGCTATCATTCACGATTCAAAGATTCATGAAGCGCTATTGAAAATTTTTGCCTAGTCTTAATCGCCAACTTTACGCTAGCGGTGCATCTTTTTTATTACAAGTTTTTTAATCACAATTTTTGCAGATTAAATGGGCTTAACACAATGTATTTATTTTTCTCGTCATATTAGGTCATTAACTTGTTTAATATCGTAATAATTGTTTTAGTTTTTTATCATAATTACTGTTCTTAAACCAGTGTATTAGTAACGTGTAGCATTGTCAAAGTGGGAAGTTTAGCCCAATGGCGTAGCTAGGAATGGTGACACCCGGGACGGAGCTTTATGGTGTCACCCGTCTTGCAAGAAGCAATAAACTATTCAATGTCTAAAGGCTGGAGAGCATAATAAGCCATTTTGCTTATTAAATTTTGTAATGCAAGTTAGACATTGAGAACTCGAAGTAGGGGCGAATTGAAAAAAAGCTGTGTTTTGTTATTATAGACTAATTAGTGCTAGTAGTCTGCTGGCACATTGCATATCTCGCGATATTATGCCGAAGGTTTTGAGGGCCCATTTCCGCGAGGACACACCTTAGAAACACCGCATTAAACCCACAAAAAAAAAACGAGCTAGCGGTGGCGAGCCGGGCCACCGACCACGTTCTATCTGATATAATTAACCCGGGAACCATAACTTCACGTTCGAAATCCCTATCTCTTCGGCTGTGCTACTCAAAATCCTTGCCGCCAAAATACACCTTGCAATTCATTAGACACTTCGGTACAATACCGCCAGGCAAATCTTATGGCAAAAACATTGAAATAAACGAACAAAATAAAAAACGACTCCGACCAAAAATAGATCTTCGTTTCACCATCACATGCAGTTTCAATTTTTATCAAATACAGATCTCTCTCTAGCTAAGACAAGACCCTCATGACTCCTCGTATATCGAATAAGTTGGACCACAACCGAGAAAAACGAAAAAATATTCGACGATTCAAAAAAGTGTTTGGCCTACCATCGGCTGTTTTCTTCTACAGCGATACCTGTACTTTGTTTTTTACTCACTGGATAGTTAGCCGAAATAGCTTCATCAGATCACACTGGTAATTTGTTTTCATAAACATTAAAAACAAAAAGAAGTAAACATAAATTAGCTTTTTTACGTGTTATGAAGGTATAGATGTAGTAATTAAACAAAATAACATAGGCTATGTTATCACAGCTAACCATTTGATACTAAATTACATAGCCCTATATAAGTATGTTTATAAGCTGGGTTGGACCTGAAGAACATTCAAAAATACTGGCTTCATCGTCTGGCTGCTGAGATTTTCCACTCAGCTTAACAAAGCGAAGCATTGACCCTTCACATTCTTTCAGTGCTTCCTTCCTTGCTTTTCGAACTTTTTTATGCTGAAAACCACTAGGTTTTTTCGACTTATGTACCCCTCGCGGCATATCAAAGTGGTTTACTATATTGTTTTACTATTGTGCGGAACTTTCTTACAACGTACTTTTGACTTACATGAATGATTGAGAACTATGAGTTTGTATTTCGCTGCAAATGTAGGCAGACTGGCAGACACACTTCAATTCTAAACATTACTGCTTCTATGCGATTCGACTGCTTACCGGAGTTTTCCACTTAATGTATTCTTCAAGTTAATGTACCATGGGTATATTAACTGGAAGTAGGTGCTAGTCCAGAGGTGACGAACAAGAAATATGCGACCGGTGAATCGATATCACGAAATTAAATTTGAAACGGACAGTTGACTGAGCAAAAGCATTACATTCGCAACACATCGCAAGTATCTGTAAGTAGCATACTCAGCAATCATGAGAAAACACGCAACCCCGCTGCCTATCCCAAGTACACTACGACCTAGAGTGCACGATAAAGGGTAACCGGTTAACATTTATTTCGACCTATAAGGTCTCATCAGGTGCATTAATCCCCGTAAGCAGATCAGTCTGCCAGCACACTTTAACGCCTTGGAGGGCGGAGCTAGAAGCTAGCCAACTAGCAAAAAGCGCTGCTTATATACACGTGATCGAGCATTACGTTATGGAGAGAAAATGTTAACCGGTTACCCTTTATCGTGCACTCTAGGTCGTAGTGTACTTGGGATAGGCAGCGGGGTTGCGTGTTTTCTCATGATTGCTGAGTATGCTACTTACAGATACTTGCGATGTGTTGTGAATGTAATGAAATTAAATTTGCTTTTGCAAAGATTACCATCGAAAAATTGGCTTTGGGTGCATAACAAAGCAAGAGCGAAGCTCTTAAAGTGACATTAATTTGTTCCTTTGATTTTGCTTCAATAATGTGTCAAGCATTAACGTGCATTACAACTGATAGTTCGAATCGATTTTTCAGACATTCTGCAATGGTTAGATAATTTCGATTCCCAGCATTTTAGGGGGGAATTTTAGCAAGCTGCGAGACCGTAGGCCTATCCACGTCAAGCTGCGGCTTTGATGACGAATTGAGTTTTAGTGTTAAAAATCTTCTGTTGGTTGTTTTTTTTGATGCTTTTCAACGCACTTTTATTTCTGACAAAAAGTTAAAGAGTTTAGAACAGAACTGAAATCTACTAAAGTTTTAATTGAGATATCATTATTTTATCCAAAGACTTTTTAATCCTACTTCTAATACAAACACAACTGATCTCACAGTAACTTTTTACTACCGGCTGACTCTGCTGTCTCCGACTATGATACCACTAGGCCTATACTGCGTCTACTAACTAGCATTTAAAAGCGAGATGCAGACTTTTCTGGAGCAGTAGACCACTTGACTTTTCTCGTTTGATTCGGGCGTTTTTCGTTCCCCTTTTATATTTAGTCTGACGTTTCACCATTTTTCAATTCACCAATAAATAAGTTATTTCCTATCGCTCATAAATGTAATTGCTTACCATCCGTACACGATATTATATCGCTTAGATAGGGCTTAGCCCTACCCTATAACTTCTTCTCTACGAGTTAGTGTGAAGAAGACCTCACTTCATTTTAAGAATGTGACTGACGAGGGCTAATAGCCCGAATCAGCGTTGTCCCGCTTTATTGTACCCAAAGTTTGTATTGCTGAGAACTTAAATAAAAGTTTTCACCTAAACTGCGTGTTTTGGCCTCCCATTTCTTATCACAGATAAAAGGGTCGAAAAGAGAATAAAAGCTCTCACATATTTCTTCGCGAGCTTCTTGCAATCAATGATAGCAATTGAATGAGGCCTATAATTGCAAAGCAAAAAAAGTCGCTTTTGGCTGCGAAAACTTTTATTTTGTGCTTTTGACGCATGAAGCTTACGTTGACGCTTGCAACAACGTTTAAAAACGTTTTTAGTAGCAATTTTGAACTGTTTTCATCATAAAACGGTGTCACCCCAAAGTGGTGACACCCCTAGTGATGCCACTGGTTTAGCCAAGAAGTAGTGTGCAACTTTAGTTAATCGTACCTTCAATCTTTTCCTAAGCATTTAAAGTTAATCGTGTGACTATTTTAGACAAATACCTGACGAGGGCCAATGTAGAGCCGAAAACGTTCGTATAATACCTTTGTTGTGCTGTAAATAGTGTAAATAAATTAGTGAAAATGCATCAGATTTTTTGGTTGCTGTACCTTGCAGCTTTATGGTACAAGAAATCGACCTCTTTACCGAAATTATACTAACTTACTTGTTGCATATTCGCTTATCTGTATTTTGATTTAGTAGTAATGCCAGTGATTATTATACATTGCTGTAATCTCGGCCACTACGCATTTGCATGATATTCTACTGTATTGTAAGCTCAAACATTTTCGTACAGCAGTAAGCCTACTTTTCTGAAATTAAACGTATGAATTTGAATGCAGAAAAGAAAGTGGGAATTGGAAGATTGTGGAAAAGAGCTCGAAAAATTCGTAATGATGTGCAAACCTTGATACCTGGATGGTATGATTACGTGTACGATGGTCCAGATGAGTTCGGTGTGAATCGTATTAATTACGGTGGCCCGCTTCTCAATCCAATGTATCTGACTGGAAATATGGTAATTTTGTGTTTGTTTGATCTGGTGATTTAGAGCATATCTAAACTCAATAGAAGTTAAACTGCTTCACATTACTATTCAGTAGATAGTGCTTTTAAGCTGGAGTAAAGATCATGTAGGAAGGAAGCTAGGTCTGAACTTGGAGTTATAGAATAGAGCATTTTTGCATGAGAAGGAATCCAAAAGAAATGCCAAGCTAAAACAACGCGAAGAATGCAGCTATGATAGCTATATAATCATCCAAAGGGACGAATTCAGGGGGAAGGATGTGAGGGATGCATCCCTCCACCAGCCATTTTCAAAAATGTTTTTGATGAATATAATTTTTCTATAGTTTCGAACCTCTTCGATAACAATAATCCTTAAATCTTAAGCACGCATAAACGAAAATGTGCGAACAAAATGCACCATATCTGGTGCAGGACTCAGAATTAGGGGCTAAAATTTTTAATCAAAATTTTAGGGTTGTGCCGGATACATATCCGGTATCGGATACCGGATACAGATACCGGAACTATCCGGTTCTTTTTGAGGTATCCGGCCGGATAATGCTTTTCTATCCGGCCGGATACCGGATATTTCTAAAGTTCAGGGAAATCGCGTAGAGTAGACTCGGTAAAAATAAACTTTACCTTTTCGATTTATGTGAAAAAATTTGGTGCCAGTTCGAAAACTTGAATTTTTATTAGACTCTACAAAAAGCAAAACCGAGTCCAAACCTTAGACTACGTTGGTAATTTTTTTATATCAAATAGATTCAAAATTTAGTTCGCAAGTTTTTTTTGTTTGGCGCTGTGAGTTTAGTCATCTGGAAAGCCACTTCGATGATGTAGTGTTAAGGCAGTAATCAATCGGCTTCAACGCGAGACGGTATAAGTTCGGGGACCACTATCGTTGTTTCATCCGTAAAGACCATGCAAATAATTTACGTTTAAAAGCCTGTCTACTGTCCTATAACTGGCATGTTCGTCTTTCCCTCAAAATGAAAAAAAAAATGCAATGAGCGGCGGACATAGACGCCAATGCTTTCTCGAAAGCAAACAGCAGGGAGAGAAAATTTTTACAGAAACTTTGTTTTTTTTACGTTCAAAAAACCACGTTTTAAGGTACCAATAGCATTGTAATGAATGTGTTTCTGCTTTTGAATGTTGTGCGGTTTTGTAACGTTTTGTAGGCTACGTTGAAGTTTTTAATTCAACGTCCTCAGTTCATCAATCGGTTGTTTGTATTGAAGTTTGATATAATTTACCCATCATTGAAAAGTTTGCCTAGGTATCTACTCCAAATTACCTTCTTCAATGATCTTCAATGAAGCGGTGTCATTATTAAATTTTTCTATTGTTGAAGCCAAGTTGGATATCACTCCTATCTGAGTTTCTGATAATTGGAGTCTCATGATCCGTTAAAATTGTTCCTTGCATGTTGTACATTGCTAGGTCAGGGTCAGCTTGAAGAATACGATTAATATTTGTCAAGACTAATGTGAAAAGTTCTATTGCGTTCTTCTGTGAAAAGGGATTGGTAAGGCAATTCACTACTGAAGAAAAGAAACCGACCCAGCTCCTTATTTGTTTGAAAATACTTGTCCGATTTTCCTTGAGCAGGAAGCAACTTTTCGTGAAATTAAATTGTACTTCTGTTTACGTCATAGAGCAGGGGTGTGCAACCTTTTTCACTGGGGGGCGACTTTCGAAAATTTTAACAACATCGAGGGCCAGTCACCGTCAAATATGTATAAAATTATAAAATGCTTAACACAACCCGTGTATTATAGACGGTACAAATAGCTAAATAAATCGATTTTAAAAAAGAAATTTTTTTGTCCTGCCATCGTCGAGGGCCGCATTGACTGGTCTGGAGGGCCGGATTGTGGCCCGCGGCCCGTGGGTTGCACACCCCTGTCATAGAGCCTCTAAAACATGAAATGTTGGATTTTATTCTTGTCCCGAAATTACCAGGCTTTTGTCAGTGGAATTATAACAGGGAGTTAGTTATATTGAGAGTTTTTTGGGGGGAGAGATGGTAACAGGAATTAGTCTAAAATTGGGGGAGGGGAAGAGGATGGTGGCAAGGATTTAGTTTGGATCTTAGCAATTAAAATAGTGGCGGGGATTTAGCAGAGGAATGGTAGCACGAAGTTTTGGGGAGAATGAAAGTAGGAATTAACTTTTTTGAGGGGGGTTGTTGCTATGCTGCACTGATGAGACCTAAAAAGGTCGAAACGCGTCTGCAGCTGCATTTGGGTAGATGACCTTGTGGGTGATAGAGGTGGGGGTTGCTTGAGTGGAGTACGGTATTTTTGACCTAGCCTAGGCAAATTGATTCTCTAACCAGTTTGTTTGTGGCTTTTCTCCAAGTCGTTTGCCCAAATCACGTCAACCTGAGTAACTTTAGATGTGAGCCTCTTAGCAGACTGAGTACCCTGGAAGTTGGCATATATGATCCTACCTTCAAGTCAATTTGGAGTAGATGCCTAGGCAACCTTTTCAATGTTATTATAAGCATTTGACATCTTTTGAGTGATCGATCCTATTGAGTTCTTGATCTTCAATGAAGCGGTGTCATTACTAAATTTTTCTAGTTTACCCATCATTACAGATCAACTGCAGAATCGATTTTTTTGCAGTAATTTTGTAGTAGAGTAACTACAAGCCATGCGTTTTTTAGTAGCTTAGGTAATAGCGCGAAACATGCGAAAATTCCAATTTAAATTTGCATTATACCAACCGTTTAGCGAATAACAGCTCAGACGGCCGAATGGTATAGAGCGTCTGTCTCTTGAGCTGTAGACTCGGGTTTGATTCCAAGTCGGGTCAAACCAATGACTTTAAAATTGGTATTCACAGCTTCCCTGCTTGACGCTCAGCATTAAAGGGACAATGTGGAGAACAAGCCGGTAAGTTTACTAGTTGTGCCGTTGGTAAAGGCACTTAGCGGGATTCCCCCATCTTGGTGTGGCAGACAGATGGCTGGCAACTCCTAAGCGAGCTAGTATAGCGCTCTGATCGCTTTCTCGTGATAGGAGGATAAATATGCGACTAACTAACTAACTAACTAACTAGTGGTTAAAGAAATCGCAATCGGCGCGAAAGGCTCGCCACCGTTGCGACGTTTTTTTTTCGGGATTCGAAATTGTGGTGCACGGGCGCAGAGATGGACTTCGCCACTCGTTATATGCTTCGGCGTAATACCGCGAGTATAATAAAGATTTGACCTGTTTTGAAGTTTGCTTTTCGATGGGTATCACAAATTATTGCTCATAAGCGCAAAACCGCAAAAATCAACGCAATGTGTGGCGATTGTTAACTCGATTGCTTTACTCGTAAAATTAAGCAGCTGACGCTGGTCACAGGTTTGATAGTTTTCTTCTCGCTTTATACATAGCATGAGTGCAAAATTTCGTCAAAACAATGGAGAGATTTTGCGTTGTTACATTTGGGAACTGTTTTACCAACTGTGCAGTGTGCATGCAGTCAACTTTTGCTGTAATAATGAAAAAACCCGTAGGCCAGATATATGCCGCCCCCTTCAGTATTAGACCCGAGGAAGCACTGCTCCTGCTCGTGCCGAATAGACGCCTATGGTGGCCGACCGACTTCGCGTCCGATTTTTGGCACACTCTTGACTAAAACCCACACTTTTAACTCTGGTCGAGCAAGACGATAGCGAGTACAAAAACCATCAAAATATTAATTTTGACTTAGTGCTACTATCCGTATTCGGCCGGATATCCGGCCGGATAGTGACGTACCGGGTATCCGGCCAGATACCGACTATCCGGAAAGTTAGATTTGCCGGACATCCGGTATCCGGCTATCCGGCAAATTTGCTATCCGGCACATCCCTACAAAATTTGCTTTAAAAATTGCTCAAAAACCACCAAAATGGCTATTGCAGTACGTACATTTTGAAAAATTGTTTGGGGAGCATGCCCTTGGACCCCCCTAGAGCCGTTTTTGCTTCTCAATTTACGTCTAACGTCTTAGTATTTTGTTGACATTCTGCCTCATTCAAAACTGCATCCCCCACCAAAATTTTCTGGATCCGCTCCTGATCATGTAATGTGAATTTTGGTCGACCCAGCTTCATCAGTTGTTTTAAGTTTTTGATTTTCTGAAAAAAAAAAAAAAAAAAAACATAGGAAAACGTTGTGTTACGATTTGTCTCATCAGCAACTCTTTTACGAATGCTGCAAAATTAATTTTGGATTATGCTGCGTGCCATATTACCAAAGTAAAACAATGGAGCTAAGTCAAACTTGAACCAATCCTCATTCGAGTTTGCTTCAGAATTCAGGAAAGTCGCTTGATCATTCTCGCCCTGGTTGTAACTGCACCAAATGCTAACGCAACTTGAACATAGGTTTTAAAGTAAATTTAAAGATTATCTTAAATTATTCAAACTCATTCTTGTTTTTATTCAACACCGTTTTACTTAATGCATTGTTTTCAGGTGCGGTTTTACAAAGGCGACAATCCTACTCTTTTTACTTTACCTATTTGGTACAACAGCAAGGGCAGGTGAGATGACCAAAAGAACTTCTAGCGTAAAATCGTATGTTTTTATTTCATGCATATCATTGACAATCTCTAATTTTGCTGCTGTCTACCTTCCCTTGAAAAAGTAAGCTTGCAAGTATTTCGTCTTAGCACCATAAGAGGTTGTCTTATGTAAACATGAATTACCAACAAACATAATAATACATGCTCAATGCTCATGCAACAGGTGTGATTGATGCAGCATCTTAATGCGTCCAAAAGCCGCTCGCCAAATCATAATGATGGTGCTACAATAGTTACATGGCTTAGGTTGAAACGCTACGCGCAACCAACTTCAACCATTTTTTTTAAATGAAAAGCGTTCAATTGTTGATTACGCTACTAGAATTTTCTTTTAAAATATATACGTGTCAAAAAAAGAAAGTAAAATGCAATAAAGTTCGATAGTCTTTCATTTACCCGTCATCAATTCCTGTGATTCTCGCATCTCTGTCTTCTACTTTCTGAGTTCTTTGATGGCCTACAGCTGCGCCTCTTGACCTCTCGTCACTCAAGAACAGGGGGAGCGCGATAGCTACGCTGCTTGCTGACTACCAATGTGACAATTGGCCACGCGGGGAAATTTGACTGGAGTGTTGTGTTAGAGACGGGTTTCTTTTCTTCGGTATATAAATCCAGAAGAGTGATTGACTCACCTAAGGTTAATCATTTTCAAGGATGAGTGTATCTTTCACTTGAGTGCGGCTGATGAGTGCTAATAGTCCGAATAAGCGCTGCCCCGCTCTATGGTACCATATGATAATTAGAACCTACGTACCACTTGTCAAAAAATATAATGAGCGTCTATGGATTAATTAGGATCTACAATATTTAGCGCCGAAGTGTTTCAATCGATGAACAAAGTTCTTTTGACCTATTCTGCTATAGCCTGATTCAGTGGCGGCTAGTGTTAAGGAGCTGCGGAGCTGCAGCACCCACAAAGTTTTTGCAAAAAATGTCGGAAAAATTAGATATAAAACAAAAAATTTAAAAAATTGCATCAAAAAAATTTTTATAAAAAACTTTGTTAAATTTTTTACAAAAACTTTTAATTTTTTTTTATAATTGGAAACTCTACACAATTGAGCTGTAAATAAGTGCACTTCTCCAGCCGAAAATCAAACAACCGTGAGCAGTCATGCGAATGGGAGTCTGATCTATGCAGATATTGGCCGTGATCGGAGCTGCAAGCAGGCCAGCTTATGGCAGGTTTAAATTATTTAGAGTAGAAAAAATGCGAAGTTATTGTAGTTCCTGTAGTTTTTTGTTGGTAAGGACTGGGCTTTCTTACAGTAAAACGGGTAGACCTGTGTACGCTTAGTCTACCATATTTCTTGATGAGATGATGGTACTGGTAGTGGTGGACTAGACTATGTGATTGAGTAATAGCCGGTGTGTAGATGAAGTTCAATATGTTATGCTACCATTACCTAGTCCACTTGTCAAATTTAAGTGGGGTTTGGGTCCAAATTAATGTGGGCTTGATGTCATAATCACTTTTTTAAATTAGGCAGTGTCTAGACTAGAGAACCGGCCCGGTTTCCATAATCAAAACGCTGCTGCACCGGACTGCTTTGTTTGTTTCTATTAAAGGTTTGCCGGTGCTTTAGACACTTCCTTTAGGCTAAGTTAATAATGACTTGGACGCTTCCTTTAGATTACATTACGTTTATAAGCGTAAGAAGTTATACGGCATATTTGGCTTTGTCTCAATGTCATTTGCATTTGCAGCACCCCCAATCCTTTTGGTCACGAGCCGCTATTGGCCTGATTATTATTTTGCTTCCTTTAATTTATCCTTGATTGGCGAATTCAATTTCCTACAAAAAACACAATTGAATACAGAACAAACGCAAAAAATCTTGGTGAACATGACAAAAAACAAACAAACTTGGGAGGCATTGAATAAAAACATCCCCGAGGTGCATCTACTGTAACTTACATTGAGTTTGAAAACTTTAGAAAATTGGATTATGACGTGAAGTTGGGAGGAAGCTGGCATCCATTTATGGCTTTGTCATGGATACGAAACCCGACAGAAGACTTCCAAAAATACACGTTTCAGGTGAAACGAGTGATACTGACCCAAAAATTTTATGTCAAAAGCAACAGCTTTAATCGGTTAATTTTTACCATTAGGTAAGGCTGAGCCAGTGAGGTATAGTAATGATCAATTGACCATATCAAACGAAGTCTCGCGGTATTATTCATGCTCACTTTTTCTCCCTCACCAGTGCCGTAAACTTGGTTTTGAATTGTCCTTGCTTTTAATGAATATGATGATATGTAGTGACTATGATTCTTTTTATGTGAAGTCGACCAGCCACACGTTCTTTACGATTTCAAGGTCGAAATAAAGTAGTCTCAATCTTGAAAACTCGACAAAGCAATTAATGCTCTTGCATTTTCAGATCAATGGTTATGTTTTTCCTTCTGATGACAAAACTTTAATGTCTGGGAGTGGAAATTTAACATCTATCAACGGTCGAGTATCGGTCCAGTATCATTACTTCCATATCTACGGTGGTGGCGATCCTGCTGTGTGTGAAGTTTACGCTTTGATTTCTTCACAGGTTGGTAATGATTGATGTTGCTACAAACTGAAGCATACATTTTCGCATTGTTTTACAGACTTGGGGTTCCAAACTTCGAAGCCGTTTCTTTGTTCATAATTTTTCCTCGAGCATAGGAGAACTGGAAAACTCTGTTAGATTGCAAGGAAACCCGAAAAATGTTCTGATGAGTTACATTTTGTTATCCAAGTATGTATATGGACCGTGAACAATGTACTAGTTATGTCCAAAGCATAATGGTGAGCAATACACGGTAACCCTAGGTCAATTCTAAGAACGATGTCCAATTGCTAGCAAAATGACATTCAGAAAAGAAATACAAGCAATGCTATGACTTGACTCAATAACAATTGCTATTTTGGACTCTCGCAAACAATTAGGCAAATCAATTTCCGGGCCGGTTTTGAAATTGAGTGCACTTTGCATAATTGCTCATGCTACATCCAATGCTATTTCAAAAAGCTTACTGCAACATAAAAACATCTCTTTAACCTCTTTATAACAGTTCTTCTTGTCTGAAAATTATTTGCCAATTACAGCACAAACTGTTGAATTCGCAAATTTGTTTCAACGCTTGTTTAGCACAAAGCCATGAGTTGTGTGAGCTTTTGACTGTATTTGCAAAATTTAATATGGTTTCTCTCATTAAATAGGCAGGTACTACGTCAGTAAAAACAAATCAAACACCGAGCTACGTAATTGTGTGTGATCGCATTTAATTTGATGCTAAACAAACCAAAAAAAAAAAAAATCATCAAATTACGGCATTACGGCACAAAAAGATAACATTTAATGATGCTTATTTAGAAGCAACGGTGGTCAAATCACTCAAGTGGAAATTGAAAGATTTCTGAACCGCTTAACTCAATACGTCACCAGAGGTAATAGGCGCATATTTGTTTTAACGAATGAAAACATTATTTTGCAACCGTGTGAACTATGCTTATCCACACACTGCTTGGCTTCTTATAGTAACTACTCTTAAGTTTCGTGCGCTACCTGGATATTTGTAACTTCGGCAAAGATTTGAAGATTTTGTTGGTTCTTTGTTGAATGATAAAAGTCTGGATAACTCCTTTTGGGTCCAAAATGTGTACAATAAAAAACATTTACTGTAGTGCGTCAGACTTCTTGTTTTATTAACAGACAAACGAAAAGTTGTGAAAAAATATTCGAACTACATTAAGTAAAAACCATTGTTCTTTCTCATTGGAAACCAAAAATACCTCTCTATCGGAGGGACAAATTTTCAGTTTTGTACAGCTTTGCTTGCACTGTTGATGATGACAGCGTAATTTATGTTGTCGAAACATCCAGTTTTAAGAATGATTGTTGCTTTACTGTCATGGAATTCAACCTTTGCCATTAGATTCAATCGTACATTACATTTGCTTGGGTGTGAAAGCACCACGCACACTAGGCCTACGTATAACATTTATTTAGAAATTATGAGATCAGTCACTACCACTGTTCCAATAACTACAACTACCACCACAACAACAACAATTTCTATCACCACCACACCAATTACGACCTTTACCACTTCTACCGAAGAAAACCATGGTAAGCAAGCTATATGAAAACATTCTGCCCTATTAATAGCTGTAGTTTTGGTAGCAGTTATGAACAAATCAACCAACTCGAATATGCCTTTTTACATCATAATTTTTTACCATTTTCTAGGTTGTGTTCATTTCTTAACCGCGACAAAGTTTGCTCAATACATTCGTTCCCCTGGCTGGCCAAAGCGGTCACCAAGAGGACTGAACTGTTATTGGCATATCAAGGGTCCTCCTGGATCTCAAATCTCAACTTTTTTGGATTCATTTCATGTGGACCCATCCAATTCTTTAAATGTAAGTACTGTAAATAAAATTGAGCCTTATAAGGGTCTTGGCTTCCGCTCTGATTTGGAATGCAACATGTTTTAGCTTTGAGCATAACACTAAACTTCTTTATTGTCGTTGGGAACAAGAAATTATTTTCAACGTAGTATCATAGGCGCTGGATGGCGGTAGAATTCAATAGCTTTGATTTTACGAGGCGTAGCAAATAGTGGCTCGTTGGAGGTTAGTTTTAGCTACAAAAATCATAAATTTAAAGATTTGCTTCGTTTTTGTTTCTTTGAATAAAACGCTTTGTGAAGGGCCTACGCGAACAGCCAACGTGGAGTGGAGCAGAGTAGGGCTTTGTTTGCTCTTTTGTCATTTCACGCGCTTTAAACCCACTTCGCTCAACCTTTCTCCTCTTCCTTGAATTCTCTCCATCCACTTTCACGCAAATACCTCAACTCCGCTCCCCTTTTTAACATTGAAATTTAAGTCCTTCAGTTCCGCTTCGCTCTTTGCTTTCTTCAGTCTGCCTCTGCAGCTCCACTTTGCTTCTACACACTTGCAATTATCTTTGTGTGAGCGATGCTGAAGAACTTTTTACGAGCAGTAAATTTAAAACTAATTTATTGAGCATAATGGCAATTTCCACTTTGAGTCAGAAATTCTTTTATGCAGAGTGCTTCTGCAAATTCATACAATTTCTTTGTATGAGATTTTGAGCTTAAAATTTGGCTTTGTGCGTGCTAAACGTTAATGCTCATAAAAAATTACTTTCAAATCTTTTACTTTACTTGTTGCGAAAGCGGATACTTCTCTTCGTTTTTTTCATGAGTTGATATAATAGCTAATATGTTAGTGTGTGACACTACTTGAAGCCTAGTAGATATTGTAGTTCATATTTTGATTTTGTGTCCTGGAATGGAGTTTTTATTCTGTCATCTTATCCGTTTCCCGGCGGTTGCTATTTGCGGTTACTATTTCATGCCATACTTTGTTTGTTTGAGATATTTGTTTGGTCTCGATGTACCGGTAGGCGTAAGACGTAGCAAGGAGTTATTGGAAGTTAATTTAATTGTATTTAGTGTTCATATCATGTTGTTTGGCCGAGCATTAGCCCAGACGAATTTACTTAGCTTGCGATTTCTCATTCTGTAGTGTAAAACTGTTATTTGGAATAGGCCTAGTACCGGTATGTACTTGAGCAGTTAATTAAGTGTAAATCTAATCATAACTTTGATTCTATTTGAATAAGATTGGTAATTTTGTGATTGTAAATGCGCTTAATGGTAAATGCGCTGTTATGGTAGCTGTGGTCTACCACAGAATTCGAACCTTTTCGGTCTCAATCCGGTGTACCATCAAATTGCAACAATATATCGGTGACTCAACGACCAAAAAAGGAGTGTGAATTTATCAACAGACCAGTCAGCAGCGCAAAGCCAGCAAGCTGAAGCCAGTCTTTTTCATTTAGTATCAAACGAAACTTACTTTTGTATGGTTTAGTTTATAGAAAAAGGTCGCGCTGAGAGAAGTGTGTCTGGTCTTTACACAATATGGAACCACCAACGTCTTAGAACGTTTATATCATCAGGTTCCTTGTTGACTTTAAATTACAAAACTCCTTCATCGTACTACAGTTCTGAGTTTCAGCTTCAATACAAAGGTGAGAAAAATTGGGTTGTTATAAAAGAGCTAGAGTTATGCAAACTGGCAGATTCATAGATATGCAATTATGCATTTGTGCAAGATTTCATTCTTTCCAAGAGAAGTGGTTGTGCCTGATCACGATAACCTCTCAATTAAACGTTTTCATCAAAGGACAAAACGCAAAAATTATTTTCAAATTGCGCAAAGGAAACATTTCCAACTGCTGCCACCCTTGACAACTATCTCAAGATATGTTGCAGAGCTACATTGCTAAAAATCATTTGGAAATACTTTTAAAGCAAAGATGTCGATTACAGATATTAAAAAAAAGTACCCGTAAACATTTTGTTGAAAAGTACCATTAAGTGTTTCAACGCAATCAAGAAAAGACTTTAAAATGCACTTATGAACGAAAGCAAAGTTTAAAAAAGAGGAGTAGTAGGTGCGTTTACGAAAACGCGGCAAGCGGCAACGCAACTACCTTATTTTTTGTCTATTTCCTTTTGACGTTGAAATTTGGTGCGGCAACGCGACAAAAACTACTGACAATCAACGAATTCTGCGGATAAAATTTTCATCGATATATCACCTTGCGGCTTGTATAAAATAATTACATGATATTCATGACGGCAATCGGAAACAACGCACGTTCGATTGTTGCGACATCAATCAACAACCAGCTCGCTTGACGTAGGCCAGCAAATTTATTGGGCAATAACCGTAGCAAATTATAGGTTTAAATGGCAGTCGCGTTGAAAGAAAAGAGTCGATTTTTTGATCTATATTCTTGTTTTTATTACAATTTACTTCACCAAAAGCTACTCTATCTAATAAAAAATTAATCTCAAACACGATTTTCATGCTGACTCGTCTCACCAATTTATGGTACTCCTTTTACCAACTTCGCGCCCCTAGCACAAATAATGAACGCAGAGAAACTTGCAGTGATGTTGCGTAGCCGTATGCACTGTCATTATTATTTTAAACTTCTTGGGCAGCTTCAGCGCTTACTGAACCCGGTTCCTCTAACGAGCACAGTCAGCCTGTTTTCGTGTCCACAAAAAACATGGGCTTTCTCGAAGTAAGCTGGGCTAAGAACAACTTTCTGAAGGCCCTCTTTTTGCGATAACCCATTTTTGCCGACCACTTCTTTTGGTGCGGCCTAAAAGGCCCAAGACTTTGCAAAAATTAGCCCACAAAAAGCAAAATTTTACCTGATTCGAGCGAAGCCAATGGGCTGAAAGCCCACAAAATGTGGACATGGAAACAGGCTGAGTGAGATCTCGGGTCACCGACTATCAAAAATGATGATTCCGCTTAATTCGCTTTTAAGTTGAAAAAGTGGACGATTGATATGAAAATCTTCATAAATATTATTACGATGAAATGCATTGCAAAGTTTTTTGTTTCAGCAATTGGTGACTTCGAAGAAGAAAAAAAGGAAGGTAAGAAAGCTAAAATAATTACAAAATGAGATATTAGCTGAAGATTATTTAACTTTGATCTAAGCAGTTTTCGATTTTAGAAAGAAATGTGCAAAACCACGAAAGCCCGTCAGTGCAAACTACAAAAACAAGTTAAAATTCAATAGACAAATGTTTTTCGTGATCGACAAATCTTTTAACCAGGGGTGAATCCAGGGAAGGGATGTGGGGATGTATCCTCCCACCAGCGACAGCCATTTCAAAAAATATTTTTGATGAATACAACTTTTCCATATTTCGAACCTTTTCAATAACAATAAGCCTTACACGTTAAGCTCGCTTGATCGAAAACGTGCGAAAAAAAATGCGTTATATTCGGAATTAGGGACAACAATTTAAACAAAATTTGCTTGAAAATTATTCAAAAAGCACTAAATTGGCCATTATAATATGTAAATTTTCCGGTAGAGCATGTCCCCAGACCCCCCTAGACCCCTTTTTGTTTCCCAATTTAATGCAACGTAATTTTGCCGAAAATAATTACGCTTAAAAAATTCTAAATTTGGTGCCCCTCCCTGAAAAAATTTCTAAATACGTCCCTGACATGAATTATTTTCGAAAGGCAAATTTACGTCCCTTTCCGGGTCTAATCGTTTTTGTATTTAAGTTAACCCATGCAATCTAATTCAAAATTGCATCCCCCCACCAAAAGTTTCTGGGCTGCTCCTGCTTTTAACCTATCGACAAAACTTTAAACCAAGCGACAAAACGTTTAAGCGATCGATAAATCTTTTCACATATCGACAAAAGCTTGAACATTTGTCAATCGTTTGAAAGATTTGTCGATCGATTTCAAGTTTTGTCGATCGTTTGAAAGATTTGTCGATTGGGTTTAAACTTATTTTTGTGGTTTGCACTTATAGGTTTCGGTATAAAACTATATAAATTGTTATTTTCGTAATTAATCTCAATTATAAATTGTTATTTAATCTCAATCCATTGTTAACAATAGTAAAACTATATGAATTGTTATTTAATCTCAATCCATTTTTTCTTTCAAAAGAGCTATTGCTATAATTTTGTTGTATAAGACCCATCACAAAATAATTTTAATTGTGTAACAAAGACAATTGGATGCTTGTATTGTGTTGTGTGCTTACTGCAGGCTGTCCTGATTGGTCATACAAAGCCACATCCATTCCCCAGCATATTCAATCTCCTAATTACCCAAACAATTACCCTGACAACTTAAAGGAAACCTACTACATATGCGGACCGGAAGGTTCACAAATATTTGTTCAACTGATCCACTTTGACACCGAAGCATGTTGTGATTATTTGCAGGTAAGCGGAAACATCTCATGCACGAGCATATTTCTATATGGCTCTGATAGCTGCGGCTTTCGATGCAATGCACATGAGTTATACAAAATTCGGTCCATATGTGCGAACGACATGTTTTGATAAAGCATACAGTATCTGCAATACAAACCAAGATTGGAGAATTTGATTCGGGATTGTATGGTAGAATTCTTAAACGGAACAATTTTGACGAAAAATCGTTAAATGGAATAACATTTCGCGCTCGGTTCAGGCTATTAAGCTTCAAAACTTTAGTATTTGAAGTAAAGTTCTATAAAATACTCGTGTCTACCACATCGAAAATGCTTTGAGCATAAATGTGAGGTATGACGAAAAGAACGGTAAACCCAAAAACTAAAACCAGAAAAATTTTTCAATAAAATGTTTAATAATTGGTATTTTTTCTCCAAGTTCTGGAAGAGGATGCAGTGTATGGAGTATTGAAGTAATATTTTTCTCCACATCTCGGACAACCCCAAAACAGGGAATTTGCCGGGAGGCCTATGTTCCTAACTTACATTGCTTAAGGTTTTTGGGTTTTATTTTTTGGGGTTACTCAATTATGTTTGCATAGTACATCATCAACGATCGGCAAGTTCGAAGCATCAAAGGAATGAACCGAGTCCGTGGCACCCCTTGGCTCCAAAATTATACTTCGCCAGGTTCGAATCTCACCCTGAGGTTTATCACCAACTTCATCGGTTCAGCTTGGGGCTTTGATCTTACTTATCAAGGTAAAGTTTTCTTGGTGCTTTGTTTCGTCAGTATTTTGCAAAGAGAAAGCTATAATAAGCTTCAAGAAGTTTTAGCAGTGATAGCGTTAGTTAGGCTTTGTGACGCGAAATAGGAAATGGTATTACTTCGCTGACAGGACGATTGATAAGAATTGTATGACAAACCGTAGAAATTAATTCGTTCTTAGATCTGATCTCACGAAAAAACCAAGACCTTCTTCACCAAACGAATATAATAATCGACCCAACTTAACTCACTTAGCTACGGTACTCACCGTACTCCTGTCAATGAACACAAGCACCACTGGTCACTTTCGTAACACCATACAACAAGGGCTATAGGCCTACCCTTCAGCATACAACAAAATTGTTTACTCTACGCACACTAAATCTACACTTGAATAACTACGCTCAAAATTCACGCCTATTTATATTCTAAATTTAAGTTCGAGAACGTTCTATGACATTTTTAAAAAGAAACAAGAAAAGAAATCATTTGACATGCAAAAATTCACACCAAACTATCGTAAACACAATTGTGATTGTGACGTCCAAGAAGAAGAGAAATCATATGACATGCAAAACTTCATACCAAACCACAGTAAACACGATTGTGACGTCACAAGCACAAATTTTGATGCAGTGAAATTACGTAATGGAGAGATCTGTCCAGAATATTTACGAAAAAAATACGTCAGTAAACAATTATGACTTCATAATGCAACCTTACAAAACAATCCCACGAATAAAACTTCGGAAAACAACGCATCGGTCTACTCTAGAACCTTCTAGAGTAGACAAAGCATTTAAAACAAAACATATTAAACAGTTATATCGTTACGCTTTGCAAAAAACGTAGAAAAGCCTGTATAAATTAAATTGCAGTAATGTCGTTTTCATTACTGGGAATCAATCACCGGAATGGACGATCATTTTCTTTGAAAAGTAGGAAAAATTGTCAACGACTTATTCTTCGAAACACAACGAATAATGTCAGCACAAAAAGCAACATTATCTCCGATGTTCAAAGTTACAAGCTGGTAAAACAGTGAAAGTTCAATTTGACAAGAGCTGTACCATGTAATGTAGTTTCATCATTTCATTCAATATTGCTATATTAACAAATTATGAACTGTTTTATCAACTAAAAACTTTGGCTCATTTTATTGTATGGTTTTGCCCTAAGAGATTTATCACGGCTCTAATCTTAAAACGTCGGTTGACGTTTGTCCGAAATTTGTTGAGATGGTGAAATGTTGCTTAAATGTGTGGAAATGCTGCTTAAATGATCTCTTATTCAAGGACTGCAATAACAAGAAAATAAGATAGCAAAGCTCTTTTAATACTTGCCCAAACTCTAAGGTAGTACTTAACCTGCATACTTACTTACTTTTCGAAACCCGCTTATCCTTGAGGGGTCGCGGGACCAGCAGCTTGATTTGGAGTCTCCAAGCATCTCCATCTTCTGCAACAACGGATAGATGCTCTGGTGCGCAGGTTTTTAACTTATGGGTCATGGCCCAGCAGTGGGCCGCGGCGCTGTAGTCAATGGGCCACAGAGCTTCGCTAGAAAACAACATCAGCATACCCCACTCATATTGCTACTCTCACTTTATGCTTTGTTAGTAAAAGTTAATGGGTCACCACTATATTTCACCATACCAGTGGACCATGAGCAAACAAAGTTGAAAAGCCCTGCTCTGGTGGGATGCCAAGGCGAGACCAACTGAGATCTTCAACGTAATCTCGCCATCGAGTTCTGGGACGGCCTCTAGGCCTTCGACCAATAGCTGTTGAACAGAGCTGATTTTTAGCTTTTCTTTCCCGAGACATTTGTGGCACATGTCCATAACCACGCAGTTGCGATCTTTCTAGTCGTCTTCCGTGTTATCTTCTCGATCGATCTTTTCTTTGTTATCTTTGCGATGGAAGAATACAAAAACCGGTCATTAATAATAATAATAATAATAATGTATTTTCCGAATCCAGTGCACACATGCAGGGTTGGGAATCGACACTCAAAATAGTAAAGAAATAATCGATATTCGATAGTTCACCAAAAAGTAAAAAAAATAATCGATTTCAATGGTAGTTTAAAAGAGTAAAGAATAAAGAATATTGCAATCGATATTCGATATTATACTGAGTGATTTTTGCTTTTTCGAAATACTGCAATACAGCTAGTGTTGACACCAAATGCACTTTTGCAAGCAAAGTTACTGGTACTCGCCAGAATCACAAATTTCGTCAGATGCTATTTCTCAACTCTATGGCAACTCTTCCATTTTGGCTCTGCAATTTGCTTTTGTCCATAGTTATGATTAAAAGAGAAATACAATAGTTGTGCTTACTAGCGTAGCCAGGATTTTGCGATGGGGGGGGATTGAAAATGACATCACATTTGACCATACCTTGTATACAGCAGCAGATCTACAAAGTTTTGGTGTGGCAGATGTAATTTTGAATCTGTTTGAATGTTGACTGAATGCAAAGACGTTTAAACCCGGAAATGAGCATAAACAAGCCTTTTAAAAATGATTTCATGTCATGGGAGCATTCAGAATTTTTTTTAGGGAGGGAGCACTGATTTTCATCACGTTTTAAGCGTAGTTTTTTTGCGATAGATTTAGTTTTAAGCAACTTTGGTCACAAAAACGACTCTAGAGAGGTCCGGGGACATGCTACCCCGAAAAAATTTTTAAATTTGCATACTGCAATGGCTAATTTAGCGCTTTTTCAAGAATTTTTAAGGGAAGTTTGTCATATTTTTGGCCCCTAACTTTCAGTGCTTCACCAAATATGATGCATTTTGTTTGCACAGTTTCAATTATGTGTGCTCAAAGCGACTAAAGCATATTGTTACGAAGAAGTTCGAAATTATGGAAAAAATTTATTCATATAAAACATTGTTGAAAATGGCTGGTGGGAGAATGCATACACAACACACCCCACATTCCCCCTAGATCCACCCCTGGTTGCATAATAACAAAAGATGGTCTCAATCTTTAAGAGAGATGTTATCGTTTAGCCTTTTCTCTTCGGAAAGTCAAAGGGGCCGAGAGCAGTTGCATGGATTGTACAGGAGCGGCACTGCCCTGCTAATAAAATTGCGTCATTGCTTCATTAATCATAATGGCAAAGAACAAGATTCAGGAAACAACGCTACGTAACTCTTGTAATTACAACGAAGTATCGGGCACTTCAAAATAAATATCAGAAAAAGAAGTGAGTATGACGGCATTTGAGGCTTAATGGGGGGGTTGTAACCCCCCAACTCCCCCCCAACTGTGGCTACGCCACTGATTTTGCTGATACAGGTTTACGGAATGAATACAGGTATTATTGCGAACATTATCGCCAAGTAATTGAAATGACAGAAGCAATGATGCTGACAAAGCATTTTAAGCTAACGAATGGTTCGCACAGTCGTGATTGTCTTCAGCATTTATCAATATCAGCAACTATACGTTTGGGTATCTATCTGCTGATTGATGTGCTTATACAAATTGACTTGGAAGTTCTAAGGCTATGTGGAGATCGTTAAAATCTTTAGAAGGGTAAATAAGCTTGTGTTTACACAAGCAGAAACCAGGTGAGAAAAAACATTTATTCAAACGAGGAAGGTGTAGAGAATATGACGTTATAGAATATTTTGCACTTTCATGCTGCTTTATTATTTTTAACACCGATTTTGGACTTTGCTGCAAATGAAAAAGTCATGAGCCCTACAAGCTGGTTCAAAGCTCGTAGTGATACCATAACCCTTGCACACCGCATACCTGTCCCCAAGGGCTGCAAGCCCCACAAATATTTTGTTCCCCAAAATTGTGAGACTAACTTGTTTTCATACATTGAGCACTTGACTGTAGGTGTCTATTATTAACAATACACGCCGAGTGTGTGTGATTTTATTTTAGATGATGTCTTTTGACGTTTTTGGAGGACTCCCCTTAACAACTTTTTTGCAGCCCCCCTCTCACACTCCGGACGTGCCTGCTAGACCAGCTTCGGCTATTACTTTTTGCTCAACTTCAAGTACTGAGTAGTTATAGAGCGAAGGCCTCCAGGTACAATGACAGATCGAACAAAAACTGGAGTTTGTTCAGCAATTTTATTGATAAATTCAATAGTCAAGCGGTCTCACTGCCAAGCTTTATGCACTATACTAGTAGCAACTCATATCAACCTTGAGTTTTCCTCTACGTTACTTCTGGTACCGGTACTGGGTAGGCCTATGCTTGTTTTTCAGAAAACCAAAATACAGCAAACTACCAGCTGATCACTAATTCAGTAGGCCACCGATAAAGCAGTAAAATTACCGGCACCTATATACCTGCACTACCACTAAACTGCTAACCTTGCTTCCATGGCGCAATACAATGCCTAGCTACCTACAGCCTAACCACTTGAGCGTTTAGTTTAGCCGTATGCGGTAAGCCTTTTCTGGAATTTGCTCACGGTCACGCAGTAGCTTAAAGACAAGCACCGAACATGGCACACGGGTGCGGCCTCAGAAGCAAAATGACTTTGTTCTAGCAACTTTGTTTTATTTTCAGTCGGGGTTTCGGCACAAAAAATTATATCAGCAAAAAAAGGAATGACATACTGACAAGCATTTTAAATTTACTAAAGTAAGATAAAATAATCTAGACGAAAAAAATCGAATATCGATTTAAGCCGACAAAAAGTAAAGACTAGGCCATATTCGATACTCATTGAAAAAAGTAAAGGCTTCATCGCATTCGATGAACAAAAAGTAAAGAGAATCGATATCGATTACAATCGATTTTTCCCAACCCTGCACACATGGCACCACGAGACGACAACCATAAAACCAAACAAATATCAAATAACATCAAATAAAAAAAATAAGCAAAACACAGAGTGCATCCAGCAGAAAATAATAAAGAAGATGAAGAAATCACAAAAATCAAAAAAAAAATCGAAGATGGATCTACTGACAATTCGATGACTCTAACGACAGTGAACAAAATAACAAACAGGAAATCAGCACGCTCATACATAAATAAATAAAACAACTTGATGCCTAACTGCATGCATATCATTAGCTGAACTTACGAACTAAGAGGGATACAAATATGCACATACCCAAATCTAGTGCAAATTACTGTACACTGGCAAAAAAAATCAATTCTTTTACTTAGAAATATCGTGGCAATGCAAAGGTTAAAAAATTAACAGTATTTAGAAACAAGACGCTTGAATTGAGAAACAGAAGTACTATTCACGACATTCCATGGCAAATTTTTCCAATCCTGTATACACCTTCGTGAAAAACAATGTTTTCGACAATCAACTCTAACAAAGTTTGTTTTCAATTTGAAGTTATGCCCACGAGTGTATTTAACATCCAAGAGTGTAAAAAACTTATTATAATCAGATATTAAAAGGATATTCATTAATTTAAAATTTCAGTCAAATCAAAGATGTGTCTGCGTTTTTCCAGGGAGCCCAAATTTAATGCTATTGATCGCTCGTTCTACGTTAAGTCCTCCATGTCTTTTTTGTTTTTACTCATTCGTTCTTGGACTTTTTCAATTAATTGAATATTTCTTTTAAAATATGGGTTCGACGGTCAGTCATAGCAGTCTATTAATCAAATTGTTTTGTTCCAGCGATTGGAGATTTTGTAGAACCACCAACAATAGCAGCAGGTACGACGAACAAAACTTCACTGATACATGGGCTACTATAGGCTAAATTGAACGTATTTTTATTCCATATCTTGAAAGTAAATTGTGCGTTTCAAGTAAGTTGAATGTTTTTGGCTTTAGTTTGTGAATCATCATTATTCTGCTTTTCGATTTTCAAAACGGAGCTAGTAAGTTATTTTGAAAGCTTGTTTGAATTTAAAGGAAGATGTGAGCGAGTTCGAGGTGTTGGTTAGTTTCACAAACGTTTGAAAGCAATGCGAATTACTTAAGGGTTTGAAAAGTTTAGAGACGGAAGTTGAAAGAAATATGGAGTTTAAAAGATTCGAAGAAATTTACAGAATAGGTCCAAAAGTTTTAGAAAGACTTAAGTGTTCCCTATAGGTTTAGAAATTTGAAAAACTTTTGGGTGACTCATTGTAATAATCACATTGCTTTTTCCCCTGAAAAAATCAGAAATATTTGAGGAAACACACGGTGAAAAAAGTTAAGAGTAGGCGAAGTAAAGTTCATAGTGTAAGAAGTTCAAAGCAATGTAAAGGTTTGAAGGATTTCGGGTTTTTACAATTTTTCTAATGATTTTTGACGCTCCAATGCATAGGCTTATCATAAAGTACGAACCAGGGCGTCGAACCGAACCGGAACGTAAACCGAAAACCCGTTTTAACCGCTTTCTTTCACTGAACCCAAACCGAACCGTAACCTTTATAATTTAATAAACGTAAACCGAACCTGAACCCAAAGTCATCAAAATTCTTGAACCTCAACCGAATTTGAACCGTTAAAATAATTTTTGTCCAACCTAAACCCAGACCGGGCTGTCTTTGTTGGACTGCGCTATCAACTCTAGTGATCCAATTTTGATGGTTTCGTTTCATTTTTCTCGGCGCGTTTGTGTTGCAATCCTACGTCATACATAATGCTGAAAGTTCTTAGTGGAGGACGAGAGCAACATTGCAGCTAGCAACGGTGATGCATGCGTTACCGTAGTGCTTCATTTCTTTGTAAAATCGATTGATCCAAGAGTAAATGCGCAGATGGAAATGTGTTAATCAATGATTCAAAGATGTGGGCTATTGCATGATTTAGACCAGAATTAGATTTTATATACGGTGGAAAAGAGTCGAATAATTGGTGTAGGTCTAATTCATGGTGGCTATAACAGCGGTTAAAGACACTGGAGTTAGGAGTTAATCTGAAGTTATTTCTGCCGGTGAGGCGCTGAGGACATCCTTTATGAGCTACAGAGCTACAGTGGCATCTTAAAAAATACGGTCAGCATACTAAGGTTATAAGCATTTTTTAAAAAAATGCGCCTGTAGCTGTGTACCACAACATAAGTCGTGATTGACGGTTTCAAATTCTTGAACCCAAGCCGAGTTTAAACCTTTAAGTTATTGGTTCTGCGAACCTGAACCCTATAATTCAAAGTATTTCTAATTTTACGGGAACTAAACCTGCATAATCAAAACGACGAAAACCCGAACCGGAGGTAAACCGCTAAAAATAAATTTTGCTGAACCGCAACCTAAACCGGAGCGATATTTCAAGCGGTTCAATACCCTGGTACGAACACCTTCACAATCTTGTCTTAAACTTTTTCAACCACATCATAACTCTGCCAATTTCAACCTCTAATCATACGGTACACTTAAAACTGCAAACTTCCCAAACTACATAAATCGTTTTGGCCATACTTTCTTGCCAGTTTCCTGGAAGTAGATCGTTTACTAATGACTCCATTGATGACAGTAATTTTCTAAATCAGTTATGCCTAAACTAAACGTTACAAAAAATTGGCGAACTTTAGGATTTACAAAATATTTACCAAACTCAATCTGTTTTATAGGAACCACTTCGGAACCCACTTCGACTCAACCACAACCAGCTAGTACGTGTTGTGTTACATTTTTATTGTGTAAACCAGTAGGTAGTATCACACGAGAAGGTGCGATATGAGAAGCAAAACCACTTGGCTACTCGGTAAGGTGAAAGATTTCAGCGGCTGTTCCTCGTAGAAGCTTTCCCATCAAAAATCATGCGAGATGACATTTGCCAAAATAAGTCTATCGTTGCTAGAGATGCCACTGAAAATAACCATTGCACATACGAAAACTATAACTGCTAACACAGTAAAGGCAAAACGATTAGAGTGTTAGCGCTTAGCAGTAGTCTGAGTAGGGCAATGCTGCTGATTGGTTGACAAATTTGGTAGCTTGAGTTAATCAAGTTACATGTATGTGGGACTGTCGGTATCAGCATGGTTGTCTTGCTTTTTACAAATGCGCAGCAACAGAAAACGATCGGAAATCGTCAAACTAGCAATGCAAGTACCTAGATATATGTAGGTGCACTATTTCCAAGCCCAGCACGACGGTGGTTTACGGTATAATGAAACGAAGCATGTTTGCCAAAACGTATAATTTTTAATTATAACCAATCAAAAAACGTGCAACCTAGATCAGTTGTTGGGATTCTGCTGCACCATGGCAGACTGATGTATACCTCACACTAAAATATTTCCGTAAGTTCTGCCTTATGGTTGATAAAAAATACAGGGTGTGGTGATCGTCTAACTGCCACCTCAACTCCACAGCCAATCAAATCTCCGGGATGGCCTACTTATTATCCACGTGATTTGGGATGCTCTTGGTACATTTATGCTCCAGATGGATTTCAAATACTTTTGGACTTTAGTTTCGTTGACACAGAACGTTATGATTATATAACGGCAAGTATTTATTTGCTTAATTAGTCTTAGAGTTCTAGTGTTATCCTTGTTCAGTTTTTGATTTTACATTTAAAATTTATTCTTTGTACAATCGATATAAACTGTTCATACATCACCAATGTATCATTTTGAATTTGAATTTATTCCTGTTTCGTCTTGACACATGAGTAACAAACACTCACCGAAAATAGCATGAAATTTCGCAATGCAAGGATTCATCGAAGAACTCACAGGTTTTCTAGTCTAGATGCTTTCTGATGTTGATGTGAGGTCGAAATTAAATCAGAAGCATATTAAGTCACCATAACGTGAAAAAAATTTACAAAAACAGAAAAAAAGAGAAGGCAAGCATCAAACAACAATGCGCAGATACAAACGAGAATCAAACAACAGTTCTAGTACTGTATGTGTTTAAAAATCAGTGAAGAAACAAGCAATCCTAAATTAATGGAATTTATGTAGGCCTACTTCCAAGTAGTCTACGTCGTGGAATCAATTTGAAGACATCAAATAAATTTTGAATTTTTGCTTAAAAACACCCCAGTGATTATGATTGATTGAACTGTCTAGGCTAATCCATAATTTTGTGCCCCGAAAAGCTAACGAGTAGTAAGTAATTGATTTTGTTGATCGTGGAATGAAATATGCACTGTTATTGACTTGTCTAGTGGTATGAGTGTGGATTTTTTCAATCTTGGTGAACTATGATGATAAAACTGTGGGAAGTTTTTTGTTGTGCAATAGATACATAAACTTTGCTAATTCCAATTTATCGATGTCATGCAATTTTAAGAGATTTTAGTGATTATAAAGCTGAGATACATGCGAATACTTTTTACTGTAAGTGATCAAGCGAAAATAATGACCTTGTTTAGACGCACGTTTATTTCCCTCATGTAGGACTTAGCAGACGTACCCCATAAAGTAATGCCATACTGTATACGACTATAAACGAAACTAAAATACAACATCAGATGGGTATTTTCCGTAACATAACTTCGAAGTCGATAGAGGAAGTCGGTTACTTTCGCTAATTGTAAGGACAAATGTTGAATATGTGTTGACCAAGACAATTTTTCGTCCAGATAAAGTCCTAAGTATTTGGTTGCTGAACATCTTTCAATCACGTTTCCATCAACTGTAATATTAAATGCTAAGGAAACAATGTGCTTAGGATTTTTGTTTATAAGAAGGTGGCAGGATTTTGAAAAATTCAAAGTTAATTTATTTTCAACTAACCAATTTTTTACTTCGTTCATTTATGCGTTGACTTTCCTTTCTAAGGAGAGCAAGTTTTTATCAGCTAAATTTAAATGAGTGTCATCAGCGAAAAGAGTGAAGACAAATTGCGAGGATAGAGGTAGATCGTTAAAGTACGTCTAAAAGAGTAAGGGCTCTAATGAAGATCCTGGGGAACACAACAAGAAGATGGATGCAGGGTCGATTTGTAATTTAATATCTTAGTGTAAGGCCTATTAATAGCGACTGGTTCAGCAGTCACGCAGGAGATTATTTGCTATGCCTAAGTGATGGTCTAATTTCCAAATTAGCCGCCCATGGATGACAGTGTCGAAAGCTTTGGAAAGATCCAGAAAAATGCTGCAGTTATGCATGCCATTTTCTATATTTTTTAGTAACTTATCGCCCAAGTTTGTGATTGCATGAAAGGTTGAACAATTTTTACGAAATCCAAACTGATGTTCGTTTAACAAACAAAATCTTACTGAATAAAAGTAACTTCGGCTATAGAGCATTTTTTGAAAAATTTTGCTGAATTGTGATAGCAATGAGATGGGTCTGTAATTAGTTGCTAAAGCAGGGTCGTCTTTCTTGAATACAGGTAGCCTACAGCTTCAGCTATCTTAAAAATATTAGGAAAAACACCTTGCAGTTGACAAGAGTTGTACAACTGACTTAAGAATGATTCATTAACAATTTTGCCGTATTTTACAAGCTTAGTATCGCAGTCAATACTACAATCTGCTTTCTTGTCTTTCAACTGGTCAATAACATTGCATACTTCCGGAGGAGTTGAGGGGAATAGAAATAACGAATGGTGAGTTGATGAAAACGTTTTCGGTTCACTTGGTGCTGGAAATTTGGTAGCTGAAATAGTTTTGGTCATTTCAGGACCAATATTTACAAAGAAATTATTCAGATAATTTACTCTGTCTTGAGTATCTGTTACTTCATCATTGCTGGTTTCTTTCTTAGGTTTGTGAGGGATTACTCGAGTGCGCTGCTTAATATTGGACAGTTTGAAAATTGTTTTCCAAATTTTTTCTGGATTATTTTCATTTTCAGACAAATTTTGTTTATAATAAAGTTGCTTAGCACGAATGATGGTTCTATTTAATACATTGTGATAACTTTTATACTGTTGAAGAAGTTTTTCATTATGCAATTTATGGAGTTGTTTAAACACGCTATTTTTCTTTTGAATTGATCTAAGTATTCCTGGTGCTAACCAGGGCTTTAGTTTTAAGCGTTTCTCTTTTCGCGTTGCTTTTCTTAACGGAGCATTTTGATCTATCGTTTTATTCAACATTTTGAGAAATAATTCTGCTTGTTGGTTTATAGATAGGTTGGTGGTAATATCAAGATTTTCAGACAAATTTTCAAGAAATAGGTCATGATGAAATTGTTTCATGTCACGAAAGTAATACGTATCGTTATTTTGTGATACACTTTTTTGGGTTGAAGTTCGGACAAAAGGTGCAAGATGATCTGAGATATCACACCAGGCGACCCCACTTGTTGAAGTATTAACAATGTCAGAAGTATAGACGTGGTCAATTAAGGTCTTGAAAGTGGAAGTTAGTCTAATGGGTTTGGCAATGAGACATCTGCAAAAACAGCTAACAAGGGAATTAGCGTACTGCCTGACTCGATCATTTTCTTGAATTTTCATTAAGTTGATGTTAAAATCGCCGATTACATAAAAGAGACGATTTGTTTTGTTTAACTGAAGATGTATGTCATGCACATTCGCAGTAAATTGTTCCAGATCGTCTACAACGTTGGTAGGGTGCCTATAAACAACGCCTACGACAAAAGTTTGTTTGGCAGTTTTAATGTTTATCCATAAATTTTCAACAAAATAAAGATTGCAATTAATGTCGTAATTAATCTCAAAAACAAGTTTTTTTCAACGTACATTCCTACTTCTCCAGCAGATGTGAGACTGTCCGAATGAAGGAATTCTTATCCAGTTTGATCGATATTACTTTTTATTTGGCCTTTTTTTATTTTGGTTTCACTAATAGCGATCATGTCTGGTTGGTGGGATAAGGAGGCTATGAAATTTGCTAAACTATCTACGTTGAGTTGTATACTCCTCATGTTAACAATTAACATGTTGCAAAAACATATTATTGTTCAATGTTCATCTTAGAAGTTAGATTGTTTAGAGAATCGTAGTCATAATAATTACATTTAACGAATAGTTCGTCACAGTTATCATTGTTTGTTTTATCTAACGATCTTGTGCTTAATAATTAGCACGTTTGATGCTTGATGGTTGGTTCAGTGTATTTGTCGTTGGCATCAAGTTTGGGTTTGTATCAGAATAGATGTTTATGCTGTCAGCACTGTTTTTGTTGTGTTTGGATAAAAAATTTGGCTTAACCATTGCCGGTATAAAAAGTAAACAATTAATCACACTGTGTAACACAAAAAAAAACTCTTAAGAAAAAGTGAGTTGATTATAGTAAATTTGGGGGCGCTGAACACGAATACGTAATTAGTTTTTTTCTAGCACATGGGGTTTTTTCAGTATTTTACATTTTAATCTGAAAACGCAGACCTGAATTTTCTCTTCTTGATTTATAAGTCATCTTTGGCAATATTGCTGACATTTTATATTTTTGTATTTTAGCTGCATATTTATCCTCCTATCACCAGAAAGTAACGAGCTCGCTTGGAGTTGCCAGCCATCTGTCAACCACACCAAGATGGGGAAATCCCGCTAAGTGCCTTTCCCAACGACACAACAAGTAAACTTGCCGGCTTGTTCTCCACACTGTCCCTTTAATGCTGAGCGTCAAGCAGGGAAGCTGTAAATACCAATTTTAAAGTCATTGGTTTGACCCGACTCGGAATCAAACCCGAGTTTGCAGCTCCAGAAGCGGACGTTCTTACCGCTCGGCAATCTGAGCCGTTAAATCTATACAAAAAATAGCGATTCTGGTTACCCATGATTCAGTCAGTTTAACAGAAACAGAATTGGTTTGTATAGTGTCATATCGCTTTTGCGTTATTGAAATTTATCTCATGTAGCAGGCCAGGAAGGACGACGCTGTTTTAATTTTGTGTCTTGGCCACACGGGGAAATTTGACTGTAAAGTGATATGTAGCTTTGTCACGTACCACAAAGGTTCATTTCCCAGGGTTTGTAAATGAGTAGGGGTGTTGGGCTGATCAAGGTCAACCGTTCTGAAGAATGAGTGTATCTTTTACCTGAGTGCGGGTGAGGAGAGCTAATAGCCCGATAGAGCGCTGTCCCGCTTTATGGTAACTTAAGTGATGTTATAACTTTCATGAACTTTCTGTAGATTGATCTGTTTTTCGGTACGAAAGATGGCGCTCCGAAAACTACGCCTATGGTGAAATCTATTCTGGTTGTAGTTTGCACTGATGCTAGAATCTATTCTGATTGGAGTTTGCACTGATGCTAGTTAAACAAGATTCTGATGAAGCTGCTACGTGGCAGTGAATCATATCTGGCGGTTGGAATTTGCATTCACCGTTGTTTGATCGATTTTTTTTTTTATACAAAATGAGAGTGTAATTTTTAATCACCAGCTTGATCCTCCAATACTAAAAAGATAAGAGAAACAGAAGCTAAAAGACTTTTTGCGTTTAAAACTAGATAAGCGATGGAAATCGAAGGTTCCGACAAATGCGTGGACGATCTGTTATACGAAACAATCCATCTTTGAAAACCTTCACTTCTCCTGGATCAAAAGTGATTGTATCATTTATCACTGATTCCATCGGTGCCTCGTACGGCTTTGAACTTACATATCAAGGTAAGCTTAAGACTGGTGGTTGTGCATTGCTCCAACAGTATTTCATTTCAACTAAGCGGTTCAAAAAAACTTCATCAAAATGTCGACCACAAAAGTTAAAGATGAAGTGGATATAGTCTGCGATATTTTGGCAGTGTCCTGTCTTTCTATAACACAATAAAAAGCTAAATTATTCAGCAAGTGTCTGTAATGTTTTCGTAGTGTAGGCCTACAAGCAATATGGCAGCTGGTCAGTCGTAAATTTTATAAATGAATAATTTGATGTTTGTTTGGAAATGGTAATTGGCATAATGGCACCAGTTTTCCTACACAGAATCACACCCTGTCTGTGTGCACCGAAAGAGCGTGGGAGCACACGCGGATCTAACGATTGGATGGAGAATTGCAGCATGCTGATGTTTGACTTGACGAATTGTTTTATCTATACATTGTTAGTTTCTGATTACCGTATTATATTTTTAGCTGTTGGTGGTCCTTCAACTGTACCTACTACTGCCACTACTGAACAACCAGAAACTACAAACTTTTGATAACTCGTTTCGTCAGGTAGTGTTATGACCTTAGATTATAAACTTTTTTATTCTGAAATCACTTTTGTCATGAAATCAGTAGCCTCACAAATAGCATGGAAATGTGCTTCATTCATAATAATCGTTTTATTCGATAATTAGTCATTGCCAATGCCTGTACTGCACTGTCGCCTACTTTTATGCAATTTTCCAGCTGGTCTGAACTGAAGCTAAGGGGAAGAACTGATAGCATTGTCTCAGAGTCGAACAAGTTGTAGCCTAATCATGGTCACACAAATACGTGAAATGACTTCATGCATGACGGACCTTTAACTCCTTTTCCCAGCTTATCCACAATTTAACTGTAGGCTGCTGATGTCTCATCACTGCTACTGGTTTTATCATAGTTGCGATTTTTTTTACAGTGATCTTGTGTTTTAGATACCGGTATTTGTTTGCTTTTCATGTATCGACAAATTGTTTGTTTGTTTAGTATAATGGCGTATCCGTCGTGCGACTATATCACTGGAGTCACTTGAAATGTTCGACAAGCTTTCACTCAATAAACAGATAACGTTTGCTTTTTTCGTCGTGTGTTTTGCTTGAATGATAATTTGACGCGGACGTGATCCACAATCGTAATCCGCGCAGCATGAACAGATAAACGCCGTTTTCTATTACTACAGGAAAAGCAAATCAGAAAATTAACCTAATATTCCAAAAGCATAAAACAATAGAACTGGAAGCTGCAGAAAAATACAGTAATTTACGTTCTAGTTTTAGAGAACAAAACTCTGAATGTGAAAAAAGAGATTCAGCTCAGTACGAAAAATAGGCCCGTGGGGTCGAGTGAGAATGATATCTTTCCTTTTCAAACACCAACTAATTAGAACCTTTTATTTGTTCAGTGGGTCATGCAAAAACTTTAACACGATATAGCCTACTTAGCATGGATGGTCAGGTGAGAAGTGAGAAGAGCAACGACCACCAATGTTCTGGCACACAGCTTACTCAGCCTTAGCTAATTTACTACCTGTTGAAACAAAATTGCTCTGTCTAGAAATTTGATACCTAATTTCTTTGAATAAAATAAAAAAAACATGAACAAACAAAACGATTGTGTAGATATAGCATCATTTTCTGCTCTTTTACTAAAGCCAAGGGCAAAACAATAGTCTCAACAACAATTGAAAGGCATCGAGAAATCATCAGGGATGGCAATCGCATCGAATCGAACGTATTTTTTCCAAAAAATCGCATCCAAAAATCGCATCGAAACACATAAAAAGAATCACATCAATAATAATCGCATCGCATGAATGATAAAAAAAATCTGCGATTTTTACGATTTTTTAGGTCGTAAAATGCTTCCCATTATTCCCAGCTTCATTTCTTTTGAAGAGTAAAGTAACTATTTCGTCATTTTGAGGTAGTGAAATTTAATCGACTTCATCACCAAATCGAGCTGTCCATCATACAAAACACTTTGTTTTAAAACGTGGCGGCGTCCGGCGGCTTTTGGCGAAAGGATTTTTACGCCTCTGAAATTTTGCCCTACCATTTTCATTTCGGTGGCGATTTTTATTTCACACGTTCGATATTGCCTTGATTTTAATTGCGAGTAGATTTAATGCGAACGAGTATTTTTGAAGTGCAAACGCACGCAGCGCGAAGAGATGGACAGAAAGCCAGCAGCGCTAATAATCACAGCTGTTTTGATTTTTTTCATGATTCAGATTTTCATTCTCAAGTGAATTTAACTAAATCCATTTTCCAACACGATGTGATGCACAAAAGTTGTGATCGGATGGATGGGTAATGCAGGGGCGGGGAGCCGGCATGGCACAGCGGGCACATTAATTGCATTATATTTTCAGAGGGCCACATTTTTAATTTCTGCTTTAAAAATGCACAATTTTACGTCGCAAATTTATTAAACTCGCTTAGTGAGTTAATTTTTATTGTAAAATCAGACACTTTTTCGCCGTTTTAATGTCACAAATATAGTATGTAATCAGCGCCGGACTTAGGCAATGAGAGGCTCTATAGGTTATTTGATCACAGTGATTGGAAAAGCAAAAAAAAAGATCTTCACGTTCTCAGATGTTCTGTTTTCGCTGAAAATATCGGTGAAAAGCGAAAAAAAGGTCTTCGTTGTTCGTGATGAGGCCCTCATTTTCTCCGAGGCCCCCCATTTTCTCCGAGGCCCTAGGCTTCAGCCTGTTTAGCCTATACGTAAATCCGGCCCTGCATGTATACAGTTGAATTTAAAAGCAGTTTCCAAGAAACATTAAGGCTTTCTATTTGACCGGTGTGTTGTACACATAACAATTAAAGTTCTGACACCGGCCACATTCAAACCTTGAGACGACTGCAGGTTCCCCACTTCTGGTGTAATGATAGCTATTATTCACTGTAGACCTGAGCAAGTGACTTATTTCAAATTTTTTGAGGTTCTACATTCCTCACATTCACAAAATTGTGTCAACTAAAATAGGAATTTTTTCCACTAGAATTGGGTTTAAAATTAGATAAGATCTGAAACAATTATTTTCCAAACGTGAAAAAAAAAATAACGAGGTTAGTGTCAGTTTAGTAGGCAATCAGTAGTCCTTCAAAAAGTCGTGGCTCAGCAAGACGATCAGTTAAAAACATTTCCCTACATCAGTTGACTTAAGATGCTCATAGCTTGCGAGGTTTGTTATCAGTAGCAGATACAGCGGTTATATTCTAGGCAGGTAGAGTACCTGGCAACTTTTATCAAAATTAATAGGTAGTATTAAAGTCGCCAGCGGCTTTATAAGATTTATTTTTGCCTTTGGACGAGGACCTCGCCAAAATTGATCGAATAGTGCTGCAATGCCAGCTACTCAAGTTTCAATCGAGAGTTGCCTGTGTTGCCCAGGCGCTAAGCCGCGGAGATGGACCCCGCAACTCGTTACACGCTTCGGCGTAATGCGGCGAGTATAATGAAGATTTTGATTTTTTTTTTTATATTATTATTTAAATGTTTGGCCATGTAGTCTACTAAGAGAATTATGTTCCTGGCGCGGTCAGCTAGTTTGGCTAAAAATATAAACCAACGTTCCGAGATAGCATTTGCTAGGGTTAATCTGCTCTAGATTACTGATAGAGCCAATTTGCTCTAGGTTACTGATAGAGCCAATTTATGGTGCTCACATTATGTGCTGTATTGTAATGCTCATTTTTATCAATTAAAAAAAATCGCACATGCAAGTGTTTTCGCAAAGAGCTTATGCTGTCGGTTTACGTCAAAATTTGCTAAAAATGCGCGGTTTATGCAGTTCCGTAAACTACTAAGAAGTCTACCGCGTAAACAAATACTTAAACAGCTTAGGCCGTTAAATCTAATGCGTAATCATTGAACATATAGGCCTAGCCTACTCTCTACAAATCATATAAGGGTTCACAATTAAAATTCTAGATTATTAAAAGTAATGTTGTAATGATTATCTTAACATGGGAGCCACGAAAACGGTTGCAGTGCGTTTAATAAGCCTATTTCACAAACATTTTGCGCTTGCGTGTTGGCGATTGTAACTCGTCACACCAGAAGCGTATTTGGAGGGGCGGGCCATTGGGCCATGCCCCCCCTTTTTTGACTCTGCTTTTTAGTAAAAAGAACAAAATTAATGGTGCCAAGTGACTGAAATATGCCGGGCTCTTTTGATGGTTTCTGTAGCTTATGGCCAGGGGCGGACACAAAGGGGGGGTAGGGTGAGGAGCGTGCATCCTCCCACCAGCCATTTTCAAAAATGATTTTGATGAATACAATTTTTCCATAATTTCAAACCTATTTGATAGCAATAAGCCTTACGTCTTAAGCACGCATATTCGAAAATATGCGAACAAAATGCATCATATTTGGCGAAGCGCTCAAAATTAGGGTCAAAAAATGTAAACAAAATTTGCCTGAAAATTATTTAAAAAGCACTAAAATAGCCATTGAAACATGTAAATTTTCACAAATTTTCGGGGGAGCATGCTCCCGGACCCCCTTAAAGCTTTTGTTGTTACTCAATCAGCTTTAAATTTGTTCTGCCTAAAAAAATGTGGAAATTACGGCCTCTCCCCACTTTTAAAACTTCTCGCTACGCCACTGCGTCACACTGTTACAGTTTTGACTATCGCTGCCAATGTCTTTTGTACAGTGGAGGAGGTGACCCCGGGATGCGAAACACCCCCATTGCGGGAAAATGGAATAGTGGCTTGCGTTGATCCTAGAGAAGATGGAAGGTGGGAATTGGGAGATGTATGCGACTATATCTGCCCTGAAGGTAGTTTTTAGGTTCTGTCTTAGTTCTTGCGCAGCTTGTAAGACATAGGCTAATCGCTTTATGTCCTTTTCACGCTTTTGAGCATTAATTGTTTCGCATTATTTTGCCCTTATTCAGAGATTTTAAAGGAAAATAGACTGTGCCTGATATGGAAATATTGGGATATGAACAGTAAGCTAATCGCAATTTTTAATTTTCCATGCTATTTTCCACCATAACTTTTTCTGATTTTGGGAAACTGATTTTTCTTCGCACCGCCCAACAACTGCCCATATTACAAGTACAGATATGATGCTGGACAGGATATATGATCAACGAAGCCCTGGTGACTAATGATAGGATTCGCCTCCACGTTAAAAGTCATGATGGTCGAAAGAACAAAGGTTTTCGTAGTTCGTGACCAGGAAAAAAGATCTTCGTTGTTCGTGACGAGGCCTCTTGTTTCTCCGAGGCCCTGGGCTTTAGCCTGCCTAGCTTATTGGTAAATCCGTTCTTGATGCTAGCATACACACACATTCAAATCACTCCCTTTACGTTTTTTCGAGGTAGCATTTTTCTTACACAAAGCAACTTTTTTTTTTTTTTTTTGTTTCAAGCCACTTAATTGCAGCTGAGGAGTTTTGTGGTAGTGTAGTACATGCATCATGGAGATGACCTAATTGAGCATCAAACCCGCAAAGCTTGCTTCGGAGCCCAATGCACCAACCACTCGGCCAACTCCATGTGCTACACAAAGCAACTTTGTTTCAACAGGTAGTAAACTTTGTTTCAACAGGTAGTAAATTGGTCGGGGCTGAACAAGCTGAGTGCCAAGTCATTGATGACTTCGCGTTCTTCGGGCCAGACCATCCATGCTGTGAACGTTAGTAATTCATACTTATTCACATGAACAGTTAAAAGACTCAAATGAGAATGTGTTGGAAAAACACCTTCAGAGTTCCCTGCCTCCTTGTAAACAGTTCTGTTTAAGCAAACATGCCACTGATCTTCTTTGAAGATGATAGTATGTAAGCACTCAGGGCTTGGGTTGTATAGCTAAACTTGCATTAAAAAAAACGCTGAAAGACCGGTGGCCGAGTGGTAAGAGAGCTTGATATTTAATCACAAGGTCCTGGGTTCGAACCTGAGTCTACTTGATGTGTGATCAATTTGACAAACTGGTCGTAGAATTGGGTTTTCTACATCGTTTAGTTAGTAATTCTTCTAAGGCCTGCCATAATATCTCATAACATGTATATAAACTTACATAGCTCCACATATTTCAGTAGCTTAATGTAGTTGTTCATATCGGCCCTGCCTCTCGTTACACACTACGGCGTAATACCGCGAGTATAACAAAAATTTGATTTTTTTATACTGAATCATTATTTAATTTAGCTGACTGCGACCCAAACCAACCAACAGATATTCTTTTCGTTCTCGATCATTCAACTTCCATCACTGCAGCGCGTTGGCCAATCATTACATCATTCGCCAACAGCATCATTGAGTAAGCTTTTAAGAGTAAAACGTATGTATGATCAGGGCTTCGAGAGCTAGTTGTGGGCCCGGGGCTATTGTTGCAATCGGCTTCCCTCCAAAGACAAAAGTTTTGCTTCATCTTTTATTGAACAATTTAATGGTAAACATGCGCTAAGTGTGTATAAGGTAAGAGGCGAAGCCGGTGTTCGAGGGTTGTGGTATCAGCACAAGCTAGGTACCAGCCTGTACATAATTGTGAGTCGACTAGTGCAGCTCGAATTCGAAAATATAAACCCAAACCCGAATTTGATTTGAAGCCGTAAGCATGCCTCCTCCCAGAAAAGACGAAAATATGTTTGGTCTGAAATACTTATACACCTGTGTTGAAGTCTTGCTTGCACAAACAAATTTAAGGCTTTAGGCAGCCCAATGTACCGAACAAAACCAAAACCAGGTGTAACCACTTGGCGGTTGGCTCCAAAAAAGGTAATCGTTTATCTGTAGAGGAGTAGGGGAAATGTGGGACCTATCGGACAACAGCATATTTTCGTGATCACGTGATCATTTGTTTCATTTTAGTGAAGGAAGTGAAGTTTTACTAGTGGTAACTTCACATGTTTGTGTAAAGATGGAGCAAGAAGCATGGTGGCTACAACAAAAAACTATTTTTCTTGGTTTAAAGTAAAAAAAAATTAGGCAGTAAAATTTTGAGATTTTAGGAAGCTTGCACGCTGTATTAAAATCTTGTTTGCATTGGTTGTTAAGTGAGTCTCGGGCTTACTGAAGGTATTGAGTATAGATCTAGATGACATTTCTAAACCAGATTGTTTTGGGAAGGAAGTTCAAAATGGCAACCAGAAGAACTTTCGTACGGGACCTATCGGACATGTTCAATCACTCAAACACTGTCCGAAAGAGCCCCAGTACTATGAGTTTTTATATTATGAGATACTATGAGATTTTAGGTTATGAGGTCCCCAGTAGCCTACTATGAGCACTAATTGTTGCAACGATCTTTATGAGACGTTTTCCCTCACTTTAAGTCACATTTGCAGCTGTCCGGAAGGCCGCTACCCTATGGACGAAAAATCACCATGGGTGGGGACCGTTCGGACGTTTGGGTGACACTTTTCAGTCGCAATAAAATCACCCAAAGCAAAGTCCAACACAAACTAAAAAATATTTCAGATTGTCAAACCAGTTGGACGAAAAATAAAATTAAGTAAAATTTGTCCGATAGGTCCAACACTTTTCCTACGTTTGACCCTAGACTCGAAGTTAAACAAACGTATGCCCGAGCCCGACTCCAAAAACTCGCCCCAACTTGCAACGCTGAGCCTGTAAGCTCTCGAGTTTTTGATTTGGAGCTAAGTCCAAAAATTGGTGAGTAAATTTTTAGAAGCAGCATCAAAATACAAAAAGCATCACATCATGTTTTGTGCATTCCTGGCTTGAATTAGTGATTTTTTCGCCTGGTTTCAATTCTTTTAACTAAAAGTCGATTTCATTCATTAAATATTTTAACGATCTTCTTACAGCCTACTAATTCTGGCGTCAGTTTTTATAAGGTCATCATCCAGCAGATAATCAAACACTTAACAGCAGCTATGGATAGATGATTGTTCAGTGCAGAAATGTTCGGGGTTGTGCGCAAAAGCATTAATAAAACTTCAAGAGCAAAATTTGGTTAAAACTTGTATCACACATTATGTTGTTCATGCCACGGTGAGCTAGTTGAATTACAGAGGAGAACACCCAAAGAGCGAAGCCTCGAAAACTTCGGTCATTAAAATATAAAACTGCACCAGGGTGCCGCGTGGAAGTCGTAATAACTTCTCATTTAGCAGGCCAGGAAAGGATGACGTCGTTTTACCAATATGAAACTGCATTTGTATAGAAAACGCTAACTGTACTTGGATACATTTCGCTCGATGCAGATCAAGGGCCCATATCATCCACACACATTAAGGGACAATGCGAAAGCTAAAGCCTTACTTTGACGCAGAGTTTAAGCAAAGGCATAAAACGTCACTATGCAAAAATGTTAATGCCTGCTAATGGGCCCTACTAGCGTATCAGCGCTGTTGGTTCAAACGTCAAAAATTGCTGTAAGCCTACTAGTGCTCATAGATTAAAACGTTTTGCATTGTAATTAATCCATTAGTGTTACGAGTTCAGACCCCGGGATCATTCGACCCCTCTTTTCATAGACTCTGTATAATACGATGATGTCAGCAAAATTGATGTCACTAGCTTTTTTTAAACTAATCGTGTCACTAGTTGCATTGGGATCTGCCAATAAATATCGCTGAATCTGCCAAGATATCCCTGGGTCTATCAAGAGAGATACAGCGGAAGCCTGCCCCGCAAGGAAGCTCTTATAACTTATTCTTTCAGTTTTAAATGGATTTATTAAAATGTTTAGGGCATTCGACATGGAAACGGTTCATTTTGGTGTAGTTGTTTATGGAAGAGGTGTTTTGAGTGAGCTTAACATTCCGTTCGATTTTACTAACGACAAAAACATTTTGACGGCGGCTGTCACAGCTATACCATACGACAACCCACTTCCAGGTACGTCATTTCAATTTTTACAACAGATAAAGGTTTTATGGGGCTTAAATCTAACGTAACAATATATTACTTGCTGTTTACAACCAACGCATTTCTATGACGTTTCATCAAGTTTCTAGTCTTATGGGTCGCTGCTGGTTTGTTCGTGAAGTGGACAATGTATTGAATAAACTTAATGCCATAAATCATCTCGTTTTTTTTCATGAGAAGGCAATTTTGTTAAGCAACTGTGTGGCAAAGTAGGCCTATACAGATATATTATAAGTTCATAACCTAATCCATAAAATGGTGCAAATATGTCTGTTTTAGGTACTTTTACTGTTGAGGCACTTAACTTCGCCCGAACTGATGGTTTCTCGGCTGCGTTTGGTGATCGGGTTAACGCAAGAAACTTGGTCATTTTTGTGAGTGATGGTGTCTCTTTTGACTTGGTTGATATTGGAAACGGCCTAACTACTCTTGATCTTGCTGCAGATTTTTTGCATGGTGTGGCTGATGTAAGCTGATGTTAGTTTTACTTTATGAGAAGAAAATACTTTCATTGATTAATATCAGCCCACAGAGCTTAGATGTCTGCCACGCTTTTAGTTGATCCTCCATTGAATAAGATGGCTTCACTTTATATTACCAATGCCAACAGATGAAAAGAAGCACCAAATTGCCAAAGCAAGTTCAACTTTTATCACAAGAGCAAAAGTGCAAGTATGCTTACATAACTGCAGGCAGTGAACACTGTTTCGACCTATCTAGTCTCATCAGTGCAGTTGGTGTGACCCACATTTACTCAAGGCAAAATATACCTGAGAACAGGGGCGTTGGAAGTACACAGCAAATCTTTTTGGGTAGTTAAAGTTTTTTAAAGTAGATAAAGATGGCAAATACCTAATAATTTGGGTTAAAAATTGGGTTAAAGTACTTAAACTCAAAATTGTAACAGAAAAAGTTGCTCAGGTGAAACTCCAACGCATGACTCAAAAAAATTGTTTGGGTAAATTTACTCTAATTGGGTAAAAGGTAACTAAACCCAAAATCTTTGTCGAAAATATGAAGTTACTTGGGTTTTGTTAATTTTTGCCCAATGCTCAACTCAATAAACCAATTTAAATTTGTGTTCGCCTTTAAAGATGATTGTGTTGATACGAAATAAGATATTAGGTTGCTTTTCCGCTCTTTTCAAGTTTTTAGCGCCTAGATTAATTCCTTTTATTTCACACGGGTTTAATTATTTTTGCCTTTTAAAAATAATTCGAATTTATTTGGTGGTAAGGGTTATCAATATTGAGATACGAAGCAGCGTTCTACTCTACTTCCAGCAGTGCAAATATCATTCAAAATTATCCAGTCCAGAAGTGCAATTGTTGCATACCACACGCTCCTTGGATTTCTGCATCCATGCATAATTCTTGTTCACATATAAGCTCTCATAAAACGGTTGATGAGTTTACAAAATAATTTTTAGATGGCTGGTAACGATATTTTCCAAAGTTAACTTGCTATCTTAACCAAAAATATCAAATTGAAGCTTGATTTGCCACGTGGTATACTATTGCATTGTCACATAAGCATTTATAGTAAGAGGAAAAACAAATTTATAAATTGAAAAAACATTGGGTATTACACTTCCAAAATGACATATTTGCGTACATGCCACTAAAGAAAAATTATTCATCAACTGTTGTTTCATATATGAATCAAGAAGTTTGTTAATATACCAGTATAACTTCAGAAGATAATACTTCATAAGAACTGCTGAGGTAAGAAATGCGAATAGGGAACAATCCAGGACAGTCGTAATAGGCGCAAGAAAAGACGTAACGTACATCTTAAATTTCCGAGTGGTCTCAATAATGAGTAAACCCACTTTTGTTTTCTTGGGTTGTTGTTGGCAGTTTTGGGTACATGAATTGGGTACGATATTCCCAATTACATAAGTTAGGTGTTTCAACGAGTCTACCCAACTTACAGTATTGCCCAAGTTTTTTGTGTTGTCACCACCCATTTTGATTTGCAGTGTACTTTTAAGTAGGGGGGGGGCTGAAATTTGTGTTGCCATAACAACGTCTGGGGGGCTTCGCCCCCACACCCCCCTTCTTGTTATCGTAATATACGCCATGCGCACCATATGCACTTACCTTCAGTAAAAGTCACTTGGAGACAGCTTAATGAACTCAAACTTTCTTCTAGCTATAGCATAACACACAGTAGCCAGATCGACGTTTGTAAACGTGTTTACCTCCTTTGAATGAACTTATTATCCGTTCATAAGCTCCTAGGCAGGAGCGTATTTAGGGAGGGGGCAAAGCCATTGTGCCGTGCCCCCCTTGACTCTGCCTTTTAGTAAAAAAGAACAAAACTAATGGTGCCAAGTGACTGAAAAATGCTAGACTCTTTAGATGGTTTCTGCAGCTTATGATTAAGAGCGGATCCAGGGGGGTAGGACTAGGATGAAAGGTATGCATCCTCCTGCCAGCCATTTTCAAAAATGCTTTTGATGTATACAATTTTCTGTAGTTTCAAATCTCTTCAATATAGCGATAGGCCTAAACCTTGCGCCTTATAAACACGCATAATCGAAAATGTGCGAACAAAATGCATCGTACTTCTTGTATTTAATTGCATATTCATCCTCTTATCACGAAAAAGCAATCAATGCGGTGTACGAGCTCGCTTAGGAAAGTACGAGCTCGCTTAAGATAATAATTTGGCGAAGCACTCGAATTAGGGTCAAAAATTTAAACAAAATTTGGGTGAAAATTATTCAAAAAGCGCTAAAATAGCCATTTGCAGCATGTAAATTTTCAAAAATTTTTACGGGGTAGCATGCCCCCGGAACCTCCTAGAGCTTTGCTAGTTACTCAATCAGCTTCAAATTTGTTCTGTCGAAAAAAAAAATACGTTTGAAAAAATGTGGAAATTATGGCCTCGCACCCCTTTTTAAAATTTCTCGCTACGCCACTGCTACTAGGATAAGCTAGCTAATTCTAATTTGATATTTTGTTGTTTCGGTGTTATTTGCCCAAACGTTTGTACTAAAGTTGAAGAAAATTATACTGTGACATGATAGTAAAGCTCTACAAGCTTTGTACACGAAGGTATCAGAAAATCCAACTGTTTTTGCGATTTTGTTCCGTTTCGTCACAAAGTTGCAAAAGTTAGTGGGAGTTGCGTTGGTTTGATGGTATCGAGGAAGAAAAGAAACGAATAACAAGTGACGCCATAAACCATCGTTGAAGTGCAATAGGGTGTACTGTGGTTATAAATTTTTGAGAGGGGGGGCTGAAGGTGGGCTCAAAATTTCTATGGGGGAGGCTAAAAAAATATAGGTGGGCTTCAGCCCCCCCTCCCCCCCTTCCAACGCCCTTTCCTGAGAAGGAATTTTTTGGTTGTGGTTTGTAGCTATACTAGTTTCATCAACTTTCTGCTGATCTGTCCCATATCTTATACCAACCGCACTGTTTTAAGTCGCGTAAAAAAATGCAGAAGTAAAAACCTGCCATTTGATTTATTCAGTAACACGATTTCAACTTTTGAAAAAATATAATTTTTTAAATTTGAGGATGTTTAAATGTCACACTTTTTAAAGTTGATCACATCATGTAACGCATTTAACTAGCGTAGATTCGTTTGTAGTTTTAATTACATATCCTTGCAAGCAAGCTGTTTGTGGAATACCGGTAGTGGCTTGCAGTAATTGTTTAAGCCAGCCAGTGTTTCACGTAGTTCTAAAAAATGCTAATGGGAATGTTCTTCCAAATTCTCGAGTTGTTTGTTATGCCCCAAGCACCAAAGTATGTGAAATAAATGATTGAGGTTATTTTCAAATTATATTGAAGTGATAATTCAACAGTTATTAAGGGAGACTGCTAAAGAGCTTGCTCGGTGACTCAAAGAGCAGCATACTTAGGGAAGCGCTGCACTAGTTTTGGGTTCGATTCTCTTCGCGTCTTCGCTTGTGACATGCGGTTAAGAATCGGGTTCGTGAAGACAGGCAAATGACATAGAAATGTTAGGTTCTGGTATGTATGTTAAATGCGATTGACCCCCAGCCGCGAATCGAACCGGCCACGTAGGATCTGTAACCTGCACGCGGTACCGGTAGGCCATGTCGCTGACATTTTCATTAGTTACTGTGTGTCGTGGACGAATAGCTCACCACCTTTTACTTTTTTTGATTGATTTGATTTCTTCATGTTTATCCTCCTGTCAAGAGAAAGCGATGGAGGAAGAATCCGGACTCGCTTAGAAGTTGCTCTTGTTTCCAAATTTTCCGCTTGAATTTTGCTTCTGACTTCTTCAATTCGCTGCTTGTAAGATTCCACCAAGTAGAGATAATCATCGTGAAGCATCTTATCCAAGGAATCAACAACGAGGCTTGGGTGGGAGTTGAACCATCAACCTTGCGCCCATGGCCGTCGTAAAAACGACGCTCCGAACCACTCGGCCACGCTGCCGAGTGAATCGCCTGTTTACACCCTTCAGCTGATAATAAAAATGTCACCTTCACTTACAATCATTTTTTCAGATCATGTGAATTGTGATTTTGGGACAAAAAAAGCTTAGACACAAAAATGAGTCATTATTTTGTCTTTTTTTAATTGCAATAATATTTCAAATAAAACGTGAACTTATTGATAAAACAAATGAAACAAGTAAAAAATTTCAATTAATAAACTGAACTTGAACGTAACCCACCAAGATTTTAGATTAAATCAAACGTAATCAAAAAAAACTGGTCACGAGTGGGATTCGAACTCACGCCCGCACCGACCGGTTACGTGTCACAGCCCAATGGAGGTTGCGGCGCAATTTTAGTTTAAGATTTGATGGGTTCGAATTAAATTCAATCCATTAATTGAAATTCTTTATATTGTTCTATAAGCTTGAATCACTCTCTCAGCCTAATAGCTAGATTCGTAAGACTTCGCCTTCATTGCTTAATCTTCATTAAAACTAGTAAAGTTAGTTAATTTAACTTATGTTTTAAATTTATTTTGTTGCAGGTCTTTTCCGTTGGAGTTGGCAACTTCAATCTAGATGAACTGCTAACAATTGCTTCCAATGATGATTTCGTTGCCACCACGACAGATTTCGGAAAACTTAACGATTTGATTGATGATGTCACAACCATCGCCTGCCCAGTGCAATGTCCCGTTTAATTTGATACGACAAAATCCACAATAATTAGACGTGCATGCTGAGTCAAAACAGTTTGGTTGCTCAGTTTTCATTTATTCGGCAATAAATTCTTACCATGCAATTGAGCCTGATAAGTACTAAGCGATATAACGGCGGCAGTATGTTATGCTGTATACAACACACCTCCTCACGTTTTAGCAGCGGAAGGCCCATAAAAATACTCATATCGGCACGATCCATTAATGAGGAAGTTGTGATGAACTTCGAAAAACAATATAAGTTTTTTGAGTTTCAAAAAGTGACGACGTCCTTCCCAGACCTCTGAAAGGGATGCCGTAACGACCTCTATTTTCATTTTTTTACATCCCTTTCAGTAGATCAGGAAGGACGTAACTTGTGGTAATTGCCTATCACTTGACCGCAGAAGAAATTCGGCTGGAGTCTACGTTGCTATCTACGTACATCTAGTGTGAACTGATAAGATTGGATACTACAGTAGGTTACGCCGCTTAACTTTCCTGCGAGACACGTTACGTTTTTTGTTGTTGCTGTTTTCTGCCTTTATCTGATTAACACATTTTACTTCTCTCTATCATTTTTTTATTTCTTTTTTTTTGCCATACACAAAAAGTTGCACATGCCTAGTTGTAGCGAGGATACAGTGATACGGCCATACGGTCTACAAATCTACTGTCTTCACTTCTCTAAAACAACCTGTTAAAGTTTCAGCATTTTTTCATTAATTACCAGTACTATAAAAACAAGAACCGTAAAGAAAAAACTAAAAAAAGAAAAATAATAATAATAAATAAATGAACAGAAATAAAATATGAAGTACAAGAAGCACGCAGGTATGCAATAAGCAATCAGAGTACAAGTTGGGTTATTTATCAGACAATAATACACAACATTGTAGAAATTTGTTGGTTATTGCTCGTATTTGTAAGCTAAATATTCCTTATACTTTTTGACAAAGATAGGAAAGGTAGACTTTTAATATTCAAAGGCACCTCTGGCCATACTCTTGCCCCTGTAACTTGCTTACACTTTTTGCCTAATTCAGTATTACTTCTTTTGATCAAAAATTTGTTTTCGAGTTTTTAGTGGAATAATTATGAAGTGATGTTAATGAGGTAAACGATGAGGGAGCGGTTCCTGCATGATGCTGTATTGTTTTAAACATATATTTGGCTATCTCTAGTTTATGGATATCAAATATTGTTGAAATTTTAAATTTTTTGAATAGAGGGTTTGCATGAGCTTTGTAATTCTGGTTCGTGATTGGTCTAGCTGCTTTTTTCTGAGGAATATGCAGAGGTGTTAATACAGTTTTTGCTGCACTTCCCCATACCAAATTCCAGTAAATCAGATGCGAGAATATCATAATGTAATACATATTAAGAAGTATTTTAGTTCTCACTAAATTTCTCAATCTTGCAATTGCCCATATGCCCTTGACTACTTTGGTTCGAACCTTTTCAATGTGGTAGTGCCAAGTTAGTTTATTACCGAGTAGGACACCGAGATATTATGTGGTCTTTTTTTGAGATTTCATTATCATTTATGAAAATTTTTAATTGAGACTTTTCTTTTTTGCTATTGATCAACATATATTCAGTTTTAGAAAAGCTAATTGATAGTTTGTTTTTGCGCATCCAGTTATCTACATTTACTAACTCATTATTGATATCTCTTTCTAACTGTTTCGCATCAGATCCACTCATTATAAAGTTTGTATCATCAGCAATTAAATTTACTTTGAAATTTGTATTTAAAGGCAGGTCATTCATATACAAAATAAATAATAATGGCCCTAGTGTTGAACCTTGTGGGACCCCACAGGTTACATTTTCCATCCCCGAAGAAACCCCATGTACAACCGTGTAATGTTTTCTGTTTTTTAAATAACTTTCGAACTGATCAAGTGCAATTCCTCGAATGCCATATGTATGAAATTTTTGAAGTAGTACTGCGTGGTTAATACTGTCAAACGCCTTTACAAGATCAAGAAAAATGGCGCATGTTATTTTATTGTTTTCAAAATTATTTATTATTTCATCACAAATGTTTGACACTGCCAATGATGTGGAATATGCAGTCCGAAAACCCTACTGATTATTATCTGTTAATAACTTCTTTTTTGTTAGGTAATTTTCTAAATGATTATAAATGAGGTTTTCAAAAATTTTATTGATAGATAACAAAAAAATAGGGCGGTAGTTGGTGCATGAACGTTTGTTTCCTTTTTTGTACACAGGGATAATCTGGGCAATTTTTAATACATCGGGATATACACCTTCTTAAATACAGCAATTATGCATATCTGTTAGAATTGGTGCAACCACTGTGGTGGCCATTTTCAAATATTTTATTGGAATATGATGTAGTCCAGTAGATTTGGATGAATCTAAGTTACGTAATAGGTGAGCCACCTCTGTTTCCGTGATAGGTCGCAGAAAGAAAGAATCCACTATTGTAATACATTTTCTTTGCAAGTTCTTTCAGATGTACAAGCTTCTTTTTGTAGCTTTTATATCTTTTTGCAATGGGCTCATCAAATGGATGACGTAGTTGGAGTAAATAAAATTTATTTTTTGTTTTAATGGATTTCAGCGATGCTGGTGTAATCCATAACTTCTTTGCTAATTTCGCTTCTTTCCGTGTTACTGATCTATATGGAGCATGTTTATTTAAAGTATTTTGAAAGATGTCAATAAAAGCAGTGAACTTTTGATTAACATCTGTCGTATAAGAGATTATTTCGTGGGTTGACCTTATGTACATCGAAAGCTTGTTGGAGGTCAAGTAAAAAATTTGCAAGAATAAAATTTCTTGCATCTCTAGTTAATGATTGAGTAGGGGGATATTTTAGTGCATTTTTTGCAACAGTAAAAAGAATTGGCCAATGGTCTGATAAATTATGCTTTAATATGTAGCATTTTACATTACTTTTTAGGTCATTTGTGTAGACATCGTCTATAAGTGTGGCAGTAGTACTTGTCACTCGTGTGGGATAGCATAGTGCAGGTATACAGCCATGACAGTTTAAACTCTCAGCATAGTTTTTTATTTTTGGGACTGTGTCATGCTTCAGCAAATCGAGATTTATATCACCACATATGTAATCAGATTTTTAGTATGTATTAAAATCATTTAGTAATGTACATAAATTAGACTGATATTATTCTGTGGATGTCTATGAATTACGCCAAAAACTAACTTTGTTTGATTTGGTAATTCAAGTTCCAACCAAAGGTCTTCACAATCTTTACATAAAATACTCAGTTCGGTTTGTGTTGCACTTAAGGATTTTTTTACAAACACTCCCACGCCTCCAGCTGTATGCTTGCTATTTTGTTTCCCTTTTGGGGAATTTGCAAATAAAAAATTATAAACTGGTAAATTCACATTAACAGTTTTAGAATCTGTAAGCCAAGTTTCTGAAATTGCAATGAGATCTGGGCTTACTGGCATATCAGTTAACATACCTTCTAATTTAGCCATATTTTTGATTAAGCTTCTTATGTTAACATGTAGTGCAGACACATTATGGCAAGCAATATCTTGTTTTAACTGGTAGATATTACAGTACTCAGTTGTGCAGACTGAGGTACCAGGCATTAAAGTGTTTAGATGATTTTTGTTAGAACTTAGGCAAGTTAATTTATTCTTGCTTTCAAAGCAAGAGTATTGGTCAGATGCCCCCACAGAAACAGTTGACACAGACATTGCGTTGAGTAAAAAAATTGTCACTCATTGAGTTGAATTTGCCATTACTCATTCTTCTGACTTTTGTCCCTTCAGTTTTATGAACAAGTCCTTTTTTGAATTTATCTTTATAATCTTTGAGTTTGCTTCATTGTTTTGTTTCACCAAAATTTCACAATTTGAAGTCCACACAGAAGCATAGGGAGGATTGCATTCTTTAGCTACCTTTTTCGTCTCAAAAAAAAAAGATTTTTCCGCTGAGAGGTCAAGTTTTTATTGATGTACAGCCTAGTCAATCCAGGAATTCCAGATTGTTTGTAGTCAAATTTCCTGGGATGAAAAAGACTTTTTAGAGCAAAGATTTTATTTCTTACATTGCGATTAGTGAACCTCATGATTATTGGTTGATGCTGATTTGGGTGTTTGGTTTTCAGCCTGTGAGAAGTGGAAATGTCATCTAAATTTAGCTGGTTGCCAACTCGAGAAGAAGCAACTTTATTTTCTCATTTATGTTTTCACCTTTACCAGGCATGGATATCTCGTTTGAAATTCCATGAAACTCAATATTTTCTTTTCTGCCATACTGCTCAAGTGCCTCGAGTTGATCGCAAAGATTTTGATTTTGGTCTTTCACGTAGTTGATAGAATTACTCATTTGTGGTTTTTCCTTTTTTTTATTCTTGTGTTCTTCTTTCAGTTTTTCGGTTTCTTTTTTAAGCTCTTCATATTTATCTGATAAGAAGGATTGGGAATCCTGCAGACCTTCAATTTCAGCAGTTTGTTGTTGCATTAGCACTTTAATTGTTTTCAGTGCAGTTTCATTTTTGGTTTGGATTGCAACTATAGCTTCATCAATTTTTTTGTTTAAGATTTCATTGAACTCATTGATCAAGGAGGCTTTTATTCTTTCTGCAGACTCTTTTAGCAATTGCTTTATATCATCATGACCAAATTACATTTTCACCATGTTTTAACTAGTTTAACAAAATTTCAGAATATGAACTTAAGAACACACCTTATTCAATTAACTTGTTCAAATTTCGTTTCCGTTTAGAATTGTTGTAAGTTTTGAGAGAATTACCAGTGTCTCGGCGCAAATTTATTCCTTGCGTTTTTCGTTTCCGCGTGCAAGTTCTTTCTTTCTGTATAAACTTTTTGCATGACCGAAATTAATTTGTTCAGATTTGGAAAGCAATAACAACAAAAATTCCGAAAAAATTGAGGTTGATTTTTCAGTCTCCCCAAAATATATTCAGCTTCCCAAAATGTAAAGATTGGCTCCGGCTTGACTTTCAATCACACGGTTGTGGGTTTGAACTTGAATCTACTTAAGGATTAGTCAAACCGCAAAACCAAGCTTGTTTTATTTTTTCGGCGTTGATTTAGTAAGTCAGTTAAAGCCGAAATTATTTCATTACGCGGGTGATTCAGTTTTTTGTGTTTTTCGCAATACCTTTTGAAAAACTTTTTGTTTAGTTTTTTTGCCCGCAATTCTGACTTCTTCGGCAAATACGCTGCATGTTGCTGGCACATTTTTGATTTATGAGTCTATGGATCGTTAAAGAAAAGGCACGATTTTTTAGAAAATATGTAGTCGAAAATTACTTTGCTTTCTGGCATAACTTTCAAAATATTAATACCAGGACTGGGTTTAGACAATGAGAGGCCTTAGGCTATTTGATCAATAATCAGACTCATCTCTACGCGGGTAAAGGTCTTGATGGTAGATTTCCAAAAAGAAAGGTCTTCATTGCTCGTGACGGGGCCTTTTTTTCGAAGCAGATATGTACTTCTTTTTTTCTCACTTGAGAGCGAAACGAAAATCATTTTGGTCTATAAACAGTCTTTTTCAAGACTATCCAAACATAAAAGACGCTTTCTACATTAATAAAATCTGTATTAATTTATTTGTTTGTAACCTACCACACAAGGGCATTGGCTTTTTGTTGGGTTCGTATCTGATATATCGGGAATCCTTAAATATGGCCATAAAGCTGGATCAGGGCCGAAACTAGGCAATGCGCCCCCCCACCCGAAATCATCTTTCGCGGCCCCCTAAAAATGTTTTCTTGGATGGTGATGCAAAAGAGCGAGCCCCGAAGGGGCGATGCCAAGCTAGGGGGGTATGGAAACATGCCCACCCAGAAAATTTTGCGGAATTTGACCTTATTTTGGAGGCTTTTTGTGCGTTTTGAGCCTTTAAAATTCTTCAGTTTTAACAAGGTTTAGTAGTCTGTTTAACTAGGTCCCTTCCAAACCCACTAAAATAATGCTGCAAGCAAACCCTACTCTAACATTTCGCTACCTATGCGAAGATAAAACGATTTTAAAGCTTATTTTTGCGCCTTTCACTAGCGGATGAAGGGCCCTTGGCAGGAGCGGATCCAGAAAGTTTTGGTGGGGGGGGATGTGATTTTAAATTAGGTTGAATGGTAACTAAACACAAGACGTTTAGACCCGGAAACGGGCGTAAATAAGTCGTTTTAAAATGTTTCATGTCAGGGGCGTATTCAAAATTTTTTTCAGGGAGAGGGCACCAAATTTCGTCACTTTTTCAAGCGCAAATTTTTCCCGGCAGAGTTATTTTAAGCAACTTAAGTAACAAAAACGACTTTAGGGGGGTCCGGGGGCATGCTCCCCTGAAAAAATTTTGAAAATGTGCATACTGTAACGGTCATTTTAGCGCTTTTCGAACAATTTTCAGGCAAAGTTTGTTCATATTTTTAGCCCCTACCTTTGAGTGCTTCATCAAATATGATGCATTTTGTAAGCACAGGTTCAATTATGTGTGCTTAAGGCGACTAAGGTTTATTGTTATGAACAGGGGTGCAAATCTATGTTGAGCATTGGGGAAGATGATTTAACAAAATCGACCATTTTTCGATATTGGGGGGATGATTTAGCAAAGTTGACTCGTCTGCAGATGTCCAATTTTTTGCCCACAGTGAAGTGAAGACCAAAAAAAGGTCATAACGTTCCCACATGCCCAATATTTTGCCCAAAATGAAATGAAGACCAAAAAAAGGTCATCACCTTCGCTGATGCCCAGTTTTGGGACATGGAAATATTGGGGGAGATACATCTCTTCATGGATTTGCACCCATGATTATGAAGAGGTTCGAAATTATAGAAGAACTTTATTTATCCAAAGCATTGTTGAAAATGGCTGGTGGGGGGTGCATCCCCCCCTGGATCCGCCCCTGGCCCTAGGTATGCACTTAAACGTTTGTTTGCTAGTTTTGCGACTGCTATTTTTCGAAAAATTTGCAGGGCCCCCCATGGCCAAAAGCATAAATATGGTATAGGGGCCCCAGTTCGCGCGAGTTAAGACAAACAATATATTGAACATTACAATAGGCTTATTTAAGGCACCTTTATCATACGTTGATTAAATAGTACTACGTACTGACTATTTACGGGGCCCCTTTTTGTGCGCCCTCCCCCCCCCGGTTGGGGGGTTCGGGGAGCGCTAGTTTCGGCACTGAGGTGGATACTACGGAGCCCCGCACCTGGAACGAGTCACGTACGTTTGTATTAGCATCGTTTTAAATGTCCGGGAAAGATTCACGCAGCCACGTGATCGTGTCATTATCCAGGTAAACCAATCCAGCAGTTATCCCATGAGGTGGAGTGAACAGGGGACAGTGAGCTATTATACGCTCTGTTGTTTGATTCTCAGCGCCACAGTCGCATGCCGCAGATGTAATCATTCCCCAGTTGTGCAGATATGAACGAAATTGTCCAACACCAGTGCAAAGATGGTTTAGCCGCACCCAGGAACGTCTCGGGAAATGCATACCTGGGGGAGGGTGTCGGTGTAGCAAATGAAGTGGTGAAGTCGGGTGTTGCAATTGTTCCACTCCGAGCTCCATGAGTGTTCTGCCTAGTCAGCCGCCCTGATGTTCAGTTGGTTAAAATTAGATAGTAGTTCTCTGGCGGCGGGCACAAAAGTGTGTCTTGTCTTCAAAATCCGAGATTGCCTTAGTTCTGGGCTGGTGATCTTGTGATGGAGGAGATGGTTTGGCTCCAAGGCTCGGCGAGCTAGGGTCAGCGAGGCTTGTCTACGACGAAGCTCTGCAGGTGGGGTGCCAGCGAGAACCGTTAGGTAATCCGTTGGTGATGGAAGCAGGCATCCAGTCACAATACGTAGTGCGTTATTAGTAATTGGATCAATCAAACGAGGGTGGGCACTGCGACGCCAGACAGATGCACAATACCCTGCGGTGCAGTACACAAGGGAAAAAGTTGCAGTGCGCAGGACCGAAGCACCAGCGCCGCAGGCAGTTCCAGCTAGTTGTCCGATTAATGAAACTCTGGTGCTAAGTTTCTTTCGAAGTGACTACAGGTGTCGCCTGCACGTGATAGATCTATCCAGTGTTATGCCAAGATACTTTGAAGTCTCAGAGAATGGGAGTGGCTTGCCATTCAACTCCACCGAAAGTTCAATGCACGTTTTCCTTCCTTCTTGGTAAGATGGAATACAGACGACACTGTTTTTGTCTCGTTGGGTTTCAATCTCCATTTTTGGAGGTACGTTTGTAAAGTCGCCAGCATGTCTTGGCTGAGAGTCTTCTCCAAAATCCGCCAGTCTCCAGTAACGTGCACGAGTGCAAGATCATCGGTATGAGCAATTTTGCTGGAAGTGGTTGGTGGTAAATCACAAACGTTGATATTAAAGAGAAGGGAAGCCTCATGTCATGTGCAAAAACCTAGAAAGTCGCATTTTCAACTTTTCGAGAAAAACGCAATAAAACGTTTTACCCTGGCATAAAGCTAGGGAAAGCTTAACTGCCGATACTTTGGTACCATAATATAGCACAGGGAATACATTGTTAATGTCATAGATGAAATTATAATATTTTGTTTATTTTATGTTGTGTTTGAGACTTACTAGATTTTTCTTGATTGAAATTGCCCGAGGACGCAACAACAAGGGTTGGGTGGGAGTTGAGCCATCAACCTTGCGGTCATGGCCGTCGTAAAAACAACGCTCCTAACTATTCGGTCACGCTGCCATTTATCTTACAGTATAAGATTACTTAGTCCGTAAAAAAAATCAAATCTTAATTATAGCCTACTTGCGCTATTACGCCGATGCGTGAAACGAGTGGCGTCGGCCTGGCCCATCTACGCCGCTTAGCGCCTGGGCGTCACAATTCCGAAGAAACATCGCAACGGTGGCGAACCGGTGGCAACACTTCGCCGATTTGACCAAAATTCAAAAAACAATTTGGGTAAAGCATAGAAATTTTGTTTTAAAAAATCATCAAAGGTATCATTGCATTTTGTGGAATTTTAAAGAAATGTAAGGCTTTAAAATCACGAAGCCTTATTATTGATTGATTGATTTCTTCATTTTTATCCTCCTATCACGAGAAAGCGACTGAGGCGCTATGCGTAGGACGAATCCAGACTCGCTTAGGAGTTGCCTTTGTTTCCAAGTTTTCCGCTTGAATTTTCTTGTGACTTCTTTAATTTGCTGCTTGCCAGATTCCACCAAGCAGAGATAATCATCGTGAAGCATCTTATCCAAGGACGCAACAACGAGACTAGGTTGGGAGTTGAACCATTAACCTTGCGATCATGGTCGTCGTAAAAACGACGCTCCGAACCACTACGCCACGCTACCGACAAATTATGACAGTCGTGAAGCAGTCTTCTTTCAACTTGGTGAAAATACTGCTTCAGCTCAATCAAATTATGCAAAATTATCTCCTTTTGAGTTTCTGTACATGAGATCAGAACCAGAAAGATTTTGCTTAAGAGTCTAAAAATTTTTGGTACGGGTACAAAAAATTTAGACACAATAAGCACTAACTTAGCCAGATCCTAAAATGTACTACGTACGAATCAAGTATTTTGTATGACATCACAATTACATTTTGTTACGACACAATTTCAATCAAAACTTGCAACAAATTATTCGTATTTTTTGCTGCCTCCGATGTAAGTAATAAACACTCAGTGATAAATACTCTTGCTGCAATACAGGCTAGTATAGTCCCAGTTTACATTGCTTGCAAAATCGACAAATTGTAGCCTTACGGAAATTCAAAAACAGGTAAGCGTACCAAATAGTCCCAGTTTACATTGCTTGCAAAATCGACAAATAGTAGCCTTACGGAAATTCAAAAACAGGTAAGCGTACCAAAACTACATATGGTTTCGCCAAGGATAGCAACGTATAAATATTTGAAATAGTAAGAAAAGTACGGTAGAAATGCTAGTAGTGAGAGAAGCGTCAGCAAATCAAAACGTTAAAGGGGAATTAATGGGTAAACCAGTCCTGTTACCCTAAAAATGTTAAAAAATGCAACGAATTATTTGACTCAACCAAAAATAGGCGTTCCAAGTTAGCGTTGATGGCACACTGAGGTTTAACTTCGGCATTCAGGCGTACAAAAGTTACAACTGCAATGTTCGTCAACCTAAGCTTAGATGGCCGAGTGGTATAGAGCGTCTGTCTCTTGAGCTGTAGACTCTGGTTTGATTACGAGTCGGGTCAAACCAATGACTTTAAAATTGGTATTCACAGCTTCCCTGCTTGACGCTCAGCATTAAAGGGACAATGTGGAGAACAAACCGGCAAGTATACTTGTTGTTCCGTTGGGAAAGGCACTTAGCGGGATTCCCCCATCTTGGTGTGGTAGACAGATGGCCGGCAACTCCTAAGCGAGCTCGTATAGCGCATTGATCGCTTTCTCGTGATAGGAGGATAAATATGCAAAGAAAAGGAGTCTGATCAAATTACGTTGAATTATGTTGTGTGCATTTATTTTGCTTCTCCAGGTGCTAGTCATTTGCATAAATATGCAATTAAATACTAAAGTTGCTTTGACTGATCAACGGTCAAACGCCTTTCTCCTTAGTGATAGTGCAGCAAAGCTTAAGTAAAGACGTTTAACCTTTGATCAGCCATAGCAAATTTGATTGGCAACTAACTAACATCGCAGCTGCAACTCTTACATGACCCAATGCAGGGCCAGATTAAGGCGGGGCCCACCGAAAAAGAAGGCGTTTCGATTACAACGTATTAGAAATAACTGACTAATCTTTGAATCGATTAACTATTTTATTTTAAAAATGACTAAGAGTTTTTATAATCTATCCGGTCCAGGCAAAGGCTAAGAAAGTGATTCAAGATTGCATCAGCAATAAAGTTTTAAACGAATTTGCACTTGCAGTCATTACGTCCGCTACTGACTGTTGTGGACGTAAGCGTGTTGGAGGGACGAAGAGTAGCGAGAAGAGAACTCCTTGGTGGAACCAAGAAGTTAAAGAAGCTATTCGTGCGAAAAAAGTGGCCTATAAGGCCTGGCTTGCAAATAAGTCATCTCTTGAACTTCGTTCGCAGTACTCTGAAGCACGTAAGACGGCAGCCACAAAAGTTAAACTGTCTAAGGAAAGGGCCTGGAAGGAATTTGGAGAAAGGTTAGACGATGATTTCAAAACGGCAAACAAAGTGTTCTGGCAGACCATTCGCCGTTCGCGTGGAAAAAGATCTCGAGCCGCTCTCTTTATCGAAGATTCAAATGGTGTGACTCTGAAAGATCAAGATGCTATTTTGAATCGGTGGAGAGAGTACTTTAGTGATCTTTTAAACCCCGTTGATGCTACACCGATACAAATTCACGAAGAACAGGTTGGGGAAGATATTCAGATAACCGAAGCAGATGTGAATGCAGTAATCAAATCATTGAAAACTGGAAAAGCACCTGGTGAGGATGATATCAGACCTGAAATGTTAAAAGCAATGAACATACATGGTGTTCGTTGGCTGACTCGTGTTTGTAAGGTGGCGTGTAGTACTGGGCAAGCACCAAAGCAATGGCAAACTAGTGTGATAATACCTATCCACAAGAAAGGAGACAAGAGAAAATGCACCAATTATAGGGGCATATCTCTCATCAGTGTCCCGGGTAAGGTCTATGCCAAAAGCCTTGAAAAGAAATGCCGTAAAATAGTCGAGCCTAAACTAACAGATGCTCAGTGTGGATTTCGTCCTGGCCGAAGCACAATGGATCAGATCTTTGCCTTGCAGCAAATCTTTGAGAAGTCGTGGGAATATGCAAAAGAGGTCAATGCATGTTTTGTTGATCTTGAAAAAGCATATGATCGCATTCCTAGAGACAAGCTTTGGGCGGTGCTGTTGCAGTATGGCATTGATGGCCAGTTACTAACTGCCATTAAGTCGCTGTACATGCATTCCGAGATCTGTGTTCGTGTTAACAGCGCAACGACGAAACCTTTCAGAGTAAGTGTGGGACTACGGCAAGGCTGCTCTCTTTCACCTATTCTGTTCCTTATTTATATGGATAGAATAGTTAAGAACAGTGAGTCTTGTGGCGGAGTAAAGATCGGTGAATGCACTGTACAACGTCTGTTATTTGCAGATGATCTCGTGCTACTCGACTCTACCCAAAATGGTCTCCAGAAAGCTCTTGACAGGTTTTCGGATGCATGCTCTGATGCCGGAATGAAAATCAGTTCAACAAAAACAGAAACCATGTGCCTGTCCAGACAACCAAAGCAGTGCTCTCTCCAAATTGATGGAGTACCACTAAAACAGTCAGAGAAATTCAAGTACCTCGGCGTCTCATTCACAAGTGACGGCAGACAAAATAGGGAATTGGATATCCGCATCGGAAAAGCAAGTGCAGTAATGCGCCAGCTCCACCGATCTGTGGTACTGAAACGGGAGCTTTGCACCAAGGCAAAGCTATCCATTTTCAGATCGGTCTATGTTCCTATTTTGACTTATGGCCATGAGTGTTGGATCATGAATGAGAAAGTGAGGTCTCGAGTTCAAGCAGCCGAAATGGGATTCTTGCGAAGAATTAGCGGTTTGACCTTGTTGGACAAGGTTAAAAGTGCAGATATTCGTGAATCTCTAAACATCGAATCGCTGCTTCTCCGACTAGAAAGATCGCAACTGCGTTGGTATGGACATGTGACACGAATGTCCCAGGAAAGAACAGCCAAAAAACTGCTCTGTTCAACACCGATTGGTCGAAGGCCTAGAGGCCGTCCCAGAACTCGATGGCGAGATTACGTAGAAGATCTTAGTTGGTCTCGCCTTGGCATCCCAGCAGAGCATCTATCCTTTGTTGCAGAGGATCGAGATGCTTGGAGGCTCCAACTTGAGCTGCTGCCCCCGCGACCCCCCAAGGATAAGCGGGTCCAGAAAATTGATTGATTGATTGCACTTGAATTTGAATTACAAAATCTACGGTTTAAATTTGAACGAATTTATCTATGGTTTAAACCAGCGGTTCCCAATTGGGGGTGCGAGAAAAAACTTGCCAATTTTACCGCTGATGAACGATAACGTTGATTCTCCCTAGCTGCGTGTTTGTGACGTCTGAAATGCGTCTGTGTGCGATTGGGCCATGGCCCCCCTTTTTGACTCTGCTTTTTAGTAAAAAGAACAAAATTAATGGTACTAAGTAACTGAAATATGCCAGACTCTTTTGATGGTTTCTGTAGCTTATGGCCAGGGGCGGATACAGGGGGTTAGGATGAGGAGCATGCATCCTCCCACCAGCCATTTTCAAAAATGCTTTTGATGTGTACAATTTTTCTGTAATTTCAAACCTTTTTGATAGCAATAAGCCTGCGCCTTAAGCACGCGTAATCGAAAATGTGCAAACAGAATGCATCGTATTTGGCAAAGCACTCAGAATTAGGGTCAAAAAATGTAAACAAAATTTGCTTGAAAATTATTCAAAAAGCATTAAAACAGCCATTACAGCATGTAAGTTTTCAAAACTTTCGGTGGGAGCATGCCCTTGGACTCCCCTAGAGCTTTTCTTGTTGCTCAAGTAGCTTCGAATTTGTGCTGCCGAAAAAAATACGCCAAAAAAAAATGTTGAAATTATGGCTACCCCCCCTCCTTTTAAAATTTCTCGCTACGCCACTGTCTGCACAGAAACAGCGCATGAGTGAGGTACTGCGCAAGGGGTGCGAGAATGATTTTTCCTTGCCGAAGGGGTGCGGGCTTTAAAACGAATAGGAAACAACTGGTTTAAACAAATCTAAATCGCAAGATTAGTCAAATTAAACCGCCTGGTGAGCTCACTTGTTAAGACATAGTTCTCGGTGCGGGAGGTCTGGGGTTACAATACCGAATCGGTCAAATCGGACGAAGCATCGCCGACGTCTCGCCAGCGCTGCGACCTTTCTTCGGAGCTGTGTTGCCCAGGCGCTAAGCTGCGGAGATGGGCCCCGGCACTCGTTGCACGCTGCGGCGTAGTAACGCGAGTATAGCCATGTAGCATCTTACGTACCACAAGTACAAAAATAATCACAATTAGTTGGGTTATAATCAGTAATTACGTTTGATTTGGCCTCATATCTTGTTGAGTTAGATTCAAGTTCAATTCATTAATTGAAATTCTTTATATTATTTGGATTATACAGGGTGTTCATAAAGTCTTTATGAACACCCTGCATATCAATCGGAATCTGCAGCATTGAAGGCTCTGGAGCTGTACGAGTATACTCACAACAAACATCGATCTTTGGACCGTTTGGCTTTATAGTGACGTAATAATAAAAGCCACAGCCTAGTGAAATTTAGTTTTTTTTATTTAGGTTAGTAAAATGAATCAGAAAATCTGATTGTGAGTTGTAAGATTTGGACCTTTTTCGCATCGACCTGTCACGCGTCGCCAGCCCAATGCTTTAAGGCGTTCACAGGCGCAGGGTACCGAAGTTGCTTTTGGAATATTTTAAACCACTCCAATCAAATCCTCCTGAGTACTGGGTCAATGTTGCAGAAAGCAAAAAAGTGTCAAAAAATATACGTAAAAACACGATGACGCAAATACGAATATTTTGCAGTATATCTTACCTCGATTAATTTTCGAAACAGAATTCAAACTGGTTAAGTAAAATGATTGATACTAATGTTCACTGATGCATAAATTTTGCAATAAATCATGATCAAATACTACCAATAACCTAGCATGGGTTACACAGTGTCATGTAACGTTCTATTCTCAATCTAAAAAAATTAAACCAAATTTTCATTGACTCAAAATTGCGCTGAAGCGTTATCAAGTGGCGGGGTTAAGCGCCTGGAGACGAGGAGAAACGAAAAATAAGCTCATATTTTAGAGCACACGAGCTCAAAATTTTAAGCGCATGAGCTCCAAAATGAGCGCATGTCCTCGGTTTAAAAAGTGAGCTCAATTTGGAGCTCATGCGCTCAAAGTTTTGAGCTAAAGCGTTGCCGCGTTTCTACCAACTACTGAAGGTGAATGTGGAGGGAGGTAAGGGGAAATGTGGGGAAAGGTGTGGGGAAGTGTTGAGGAGAGGTGTGGGAAAGTGTGTTGGAGTGTGGGGAAAATAAGGGGAGATGAGAAATCTGTGGGGGTGTGGAGAAGTGTTGGGTAGGATGTCGCAAAATGTGTTGGGGTGTGGGGGCTAGGGGTAGAGGTGTGGAGAAGTGTTCGGGAGAGATATGGGAAAGTTTGTTGAGGTATAGGGGAGATGTGGGGGTGTGAAGTGTTGAGTAAGCTGTGGAAAAGTGTGTTGGGGTGTAAAAAAAGTAAGGGAAGTGTCGGGGGGGGATATGGGGAAGTGTTGGGAGAGATGTGGGAAAGTGTGTTGGGAGAGATGTGGGAAAGTGTATTGGGGTGTGGGGTAGGAGAGATGTGGGGGTGTTGGAAAGTGTGTTGGGATGTAGGGGGAGGTGTGGGAAAGTGTGTTGGATGTGGGGGAGATGTGGGAAAGTGTTGGGAGAGGTGTGAGAAAGTATGTTGGGGTTGGGGGGGAGGAAAGGAGAGATGTGGGGGAATGTGGGAAGGGAAGATGTGGGGAGAGGTGTGCGGGGCGTGGAGAAGTGTTGGGTAAGGTGTGAAAAAGGGTTTTGGGGTGTGAGGAAAGGTGAGAGGAGGTGTGGGAACATCAACACCTTCCCCAACACTTCCCCACATCTACCCTTACTTCTCCCACTTCCCAACACACTTTTTCACACCTACCCCAACACTCCCCCACATCCCTACACACTTTCCCACAGCTCCACCAACACTTCCCCACACCTCTACCCACATCTTCTCGTATCTCCCCACACCCCAACACACTTTCAAACACCTCCCACTACACTTCCCACATCTACCCCTACCCCAACACACTTTTCCACACCTTTACCAAGCACTTCCCCACACCTCCCCCTACACCCCAGCACACTTTCTTACACCTTCTTCAACTTTTCCTTTCATCCCCCACGCTTACTCTCATCTCCCCCACACCGTAACATACTTTCTCACACCTCTCACCACATCTTTCCTCACCTCTCCTCACAATTCAGCACATGCGCTCTGAAGGTAAATGAGCGCATGAGCTCATTTTGAGCACATGCACTCTGAAAGAGCTCAATTCGCTTTTCACCGCTGTAGAGCGCTTAAGCGACACAGCTCCGAAGAAACGTCGCAGTGGCGACGAATCATTGAAACTTGTAGTGGTTATTTTGTTGCAATAATTTAGACAGTGCAGTAAATTTAAGATGGTTTCACACAAAATGCCGTACAATTTTTTGTACCGCTATGTAAAGGGATGTAGGATAAGCTAATACGAAACAAAAACCATGAAGGACGATAACGTAAACTTTTAACGGTTTTGTGTTAAAAAATCGTAGAATCCTTTACAAAACAACAGATGGAAAGTGCCATAGAGCGGGACAGCGCTGTTTATTTTCAGGACTTCGGGCTCTGTGGTAATATCTTCTTAAACTTCGAACGTTTAAAATAGGACGTATTTTTTGTCCAAATTGAAAAAAAATATGTTCTTTGAATGTGATTGGTACCATTATGTTGGCTAAATATTTTGGCAGCTGTTCAATTAACGGAGGTAATGTAGGCCCCTGACTACCGTATAGCCCCAGGCCTCAAAAACCGTTATTCCGGCCCTGCCTCAACGCGTAAATAAGACCTAAGTACGTCATCACCTTTTAGTTTGAACGTCCATTTTTGGTTGACTAACTACTGTACATTTAACAATTTTTGCTGTCAGTTTTGAATTCGTTTTTTCTAACAGCTTTTGTACAAAATAATTTTTCTCTTCAGTTTCCTTTTAATGGGTGTGCGACTGTGCGGAGTGTTCAGTACACCGCACATGCTAAAAAAATTTGTTTGATCGCTCTTGCTGCATCGCACGTTGGCCTATATCGTTTTGTCGCTGTTTCCTTATTTTTTGCTTCGCTGTGGTCTGTGTTATCGATGTTTGTTATTTCATGGTCAAAAATAAAAATTCGCTACCAGATACTACTGTACTACTACTACACTACTTCTGTGACCTGCAGAAAGCGGCAATTTGGAAGAAGGTAGCCCAAGTTTTTGCCTATTTGAGTTACATAATCTCAATACAATTATGTTGCAGTAACTATAGAAATTGCTAAGATCATGTTCCAAATCATGTACCGGTATCCACTGAGATTTTGCTAATGGTGCTCCTAGAAATCGATATTATCATGAATTCAGTTCTCCATGACCGCCATGTGGCGTGAAACAGTCTGCCAAAAAAAAAAAAAAAAAGAAAATACGCCTAAAAAATACAGTCATTGTTTTAGTAATTTTTAGGCGTGTTTTTTTGGCAGACGGTTTGACGTCTGCTGAATTAACTACGATCTATGATGAATGCTGCTGATTTAACTACGATTTAATATTTATAGTCTCCATCACAACTCATGAAGCACTACGTAGGTTTTGCGACTAATCGACTGGGCTAATTTGGCACCAAGTAATAGACATAGGCTGCGTTGGAATAAGCTGTCTTAATAGTCGTTATCTGGTACATGATTAGGATGCACAAAAAACTTGGGCTTGAAGTTTCTGTCCGCTTTCACTTTATTTAGCTTTCGCTTTCTCTTCTAGATTTTGGGTATCATTTTGTAAACATCAGTTCGTCATTTCCTTTTTCTCCTTATAGTTGAGCTTAATTCAATTCAGGAAATCGATCAGCGATAATGACCCTCGTGCCTAGCGGCAGGCCTACGTAAGATTTAAGTTCACTAATTAAGTTCGGTAAGTTTTACGAGAGTTTAAAAACAGCGGTGTCACTATAGGGTAAAACAGCCCACAATTACAAGTGGGGCCTGGTTTTGACCTAAGTGTTGTAGAAAAACTTTGGGCTTGATTCGGGCACAGTTTGAAACTTACAAATAAACGATTAAATTTAATTACAAATGAAATAGCCAAAGCGAATTGAAACATATTCAAATATAGAGGAGTTTTGGTTAGAATACAGTAACCGTTGTCCATTTTATTCTAATGGAAATAAGATTGACAATGGTTAGGCTACTGATGTATTATTCATCAATGATTGCGCTGTCAGACCCGTAAGATTAAAAATGCCTCAAAACCCTTCAACCGGCTTATCATTTTTTTCACACCTAGATGCAATGACTTTATCAAATAAATCAGTTATTCATCACACATAACTGCAAGGTATTCCGATTAACGGTACTTATTTCATCATCTTTAATTTCTTGTTTTTTGTTCTGCTTCATTTTAGACCACGGATGGCGAACCACTGACCCGTGGGTCACTCCGTGACCCACTTGCAGATTCCAGTAACCCACTTGTAGTTTTAAAACTGTAGGAAAATGTAAAGAGACATTGAAGTATTGACAAAAGGAGTAACTTTCTTTTCTCTGGCATTCACGACCTTTTTTTTTGCTCGCACACCCACCGTTTACGGGAACTTCTGTATAGTGAAGACCAATTTTTGCTCATTCCTGACAAGTCTCTCATTAATATCATTAAATCCGTGACCCCCTGTTTTCATTTCTTAAATTAAGGCTTCGTATATGACCCAACTACTAGAAAAGGTTCGCCATCCCTGTTTTAGACGAACCTCTGAAAATTGTGGCAGATTCCAAGTGCAATTTAAAGCTTGTATCCATGCTGACGTAAAGTCTAGCAAGCCTCAAAAAACACCAGGGTTACATGAGTCATTATGCTCGTCATGACCCCCTAATGGCAACTCAAAGTTACCACAAAATTTTATGCAATTGATAATTATCAATAAAACAGCACATTTTTTCGTAACTTTCATTTAACCTGCTTCTATGTATATATTTTGTGAGCTTTCGGCCCGCAGGCTTTGCACGAGTCAGGTAAAATTTTCCCTTTCGTGGGCTAATTTTTGCAAAGTCGTGGACTTTCACAGTCTCACCTAAAGAGGTGGTCTGCGAAAGTGTACTTGTAGACTTTCAGAAAATTGTTCTTGGCCCGGCCCACGTTGAGAAAGCCCGCGTTTTTTGTGGACATGGAAACAGGCTAATTATGACGGGCTATGATGCATGCTCATTGCCCAGTGTCTAAAGCGGTTGCAATGCTGCCTGCCCAAGATAATATAAATCAATGGCGCAGTTTATATGCCTGGAAGATTCAGTGTGTTTTTTAATTTTATCTGTAAGTTTCTTTAAAGGCAACAAAATAAATTCATTTATGCAAAGATTGGTCTGCCATAAATAACCGGCTGTTGAAAAAATTTGGTCGTTTGGAGCGTATTGGTTGATGGAAATTTTAGAAAGTTTAATTATGAATAAAATAGCCAAAACAAATTGAAACGTATTCAAATACAGAGACGTGTCGGTTAGAATACGTCAGTAACCATTGTCAATCTTATTTCCATTAGAACAAGATTGACAATGATTGCTGTATTCTAACCAAAACGCCTCTACACAGTATCTGAATATGTTTCAATTCGTTTTGGTAACTTTATTTGTAATTAAATTTAGTCGTTTATTTGTAAGTTTCAAAACTGTGCCCGAATCAAGCCCGAAGTTTTCTCAAAAACACAGGTCAGAACCCGACCCCACTTATAACTGTGGGCAGCGTTCCCCTATAGTGACACCGCTGTTTTTAAACTCTCGTAAACTTAATTGGTGAACTTAAATCTTACGTAGGCCTTCCACTAGCAAGGGCGTAGGCAAGGGGGAGTGGGGTTCGGGGGTTCAACCCCTCCCTTTGGTTCGGCAACTTTTGTGCTTTATAGCCGGTATTCACTGATCTGCCGTAAGAATCGATGATTTTGATCCTTGCTTGATTGTAAAAAGTTCTAGTTAGTAGTTAGAATGGTTAACGGTGGCAAAGGACTTCCACCCTATACCACGGTTATATTGTGCTAGGAGGAGATTAGCATAAACGGCATTGCCATGAAGTGAGTACGTTGATTGAAGCAAATTCACCATAATGAATAACTGTTTGCGCGTTTTACAAGTGTGCTGGAAGTGAAAATAAGCGTCTTCGATATGTAAAAACGTTACAATTTTTAGCCCCCTCAAAACATCGCTCTGATTTAGCCAGCAAATATTAATGCAATGTCCACGACACGAGGCTTTTAGTGCTGTGACGGAGAACTAAACTACGGACTGGGCTAGAAAATTCTATTATTATTATTCGTTCAACTCTCATTGCTGATTCCTGAAGAAATTGCCATTAGCCTACAAAACATTTCCTGATACCCGTAACCTTACGGTCGGCGACACACTGCAATATATATCAATACACATGCAGCTCCCGCTCTTAAAGCTCTTCACTTACGAAAGTGTAAATCTCTGCTTAGCACACGGCGCAACCGCGCAACCCCGTCATATAAGTAAAATCCGGCTAAGTATTTCACCCCCCCCCCCCATCATTAAAAGTTTCTGCCTACGCCTCTGTCGACTAGGCGCGTGGATCATTATTGCTGATCGATTTCCTGAATTGAATTAGGCTCAACTATAAGGAGAAAAAGGAAATGACGAACTGATGTTTACAAAATGATACCCAAAATCTAGAAGGGAAAGCGAAAGCTAAATAAAGTGAAAGCAGACAGAAACTTCAAGCCCAAGTTTTTTGTGCATCCTAACCATGTACCAGATAACGACTATGAAGGCAGCTTATTCTAACGTAGCCTATGTCTATTACTTGGTGCCAAATTAGCCCAGCTGATTAGTCGCAGAACCTACGTAGTGCTTCATAAGTTGTGATGGAGACTATTAATATTAAATCGTAGTTACTTTAGCAGCATTCATTATAAATCGTTGACATAGCAGACTGTTTCACGTCACATGGCGGTCACATAATGATATCGATCTCTAGGAACATCATGAACAAAATCTCAGTGGATACTGGTACATGATTTGGAACACAAATATAAGATAACGTTGGGCTACTACTAGCTACGATGACTGACATTAGACGGGAATTCAAGTGAAACCCAAGAAGCCTGAAAAAGCAACGAGGGTGTACACAACGTAGTGCACGAAAAATGGTTACCGGTAATCACCTTTTTCGTCCTTCCGGACTCATCAGGTGCACAACAATTTGCCAATGTTAAAGTCAATTGCAGCCCTAGTAGTCTAATTAACCATAATGACAAAATAATTAAACGCAACAGAGCCACAATGGGGTAGGAAATAGTAAAAATTGGCATGGCACCTAAAGCGTAGAGGTGACGGTGAAAGCTCGATAAAAATAAAACAGTCAAATGTAAACCCAATTTACACACCCATGCACCAGCTTCCGGACTTGTGCTCCACAGTCAAGTGTGGGCCCGTATGACTAGCACATATATGTGACTACAAGCAAAGTGGGTTACACCCCTGAAATGCAAGCGGGTCAGTTATCTAATCGTAGTTACTCCAATATAATTGTATTGAGATCATGTAAGTCAAATAGGCGAAAACTTGGGCTACCTTCTTCCAAATTGCCGCTTTCTGCAGGTCGCAGAAACAGTGTAGTACAGTAGTATCTGGTGGCGAATTTTTATTTTTGGCCATGAAATAACAAACATCGATAACACAAACCACAGAGAAGCAAAATATAACGAAACAGCGACAAAACGATATAACAATAGCACCGGTAAAAAACCTTAAAGAACTAGATGGCAGTTGCAAGCAACTACTTATGGCTTCCCGTTAAAAGTTTTTTGGGGCCCAAACATCCATTAAGGTAATGCCATAATGTAACACAATTACATTGGAAATTTGAAAGCTCAAGCGTACTAGGTTTAGTTGTTATGAGCTGTCGTAAACTCAACAGATTTTCTTGGATACGATTCTTCACGATAATTATTTCTGCTTGGTGGAATCTGACAAGTAGCAAATTAAAGAAGTCAAAAGCTAAACTCAGCCGGAAAACTCGTAAACAAAGGCAACTCCTAAACGAGTCTGGGTTCGTCCTATGCATAGCGCATCCATCGCTTTCTCGTCACAGGAGGATAAAAATGAAGAAATCAGAATCAGGCTTACTCATAGCAATACTATTTTTTAGGTTCAAAATCGCCAGCAGCCCTGGCACCTAATCAACCAACACAGAATGCAAATTCTAATGCTATAGACTACAGACTGAAAAGGACCAGCGCCATGGCCTAGTGGTTAAGAGCGTTCGTCTTGGAAGCTGTTAGACTGGGTTCTATTCTCAGTCGGGTCAAACCAAAGACTTGAAAACTGGTATCTGCAGTTACACTTGCTAAACGCTCAGCAATTAAGTGTAGCGCGGAGGATGAAATGAACAGAGAATAAAACACGTCAGTGAATTGTTGACAAAACTTAGTCCTGGCGCTAAAGGACCTTAGTAGTTATAAAGCGCCATAAAACCACATTTCAGGCTGAAAAGGTTTACAAATCGATACACTGTCAACCTGCTAAAGTCTACATGGCCGATACCAGAACCTTTGCACTGTGCACATTAATAGGAGTGCAAACCAGTTTATACAGTATTTGTACAGCCACTCTGAACTGGAAAGTTGTAAAAACCAGTAAACGAAAAACCTTCACCAACTGCCGCTCTTGCTGCAAACAAAAAGTTTCGCGGGTTCAATCCTTACCGGTATGTCTCAATTCAATTTATTTCAAACAAAAGCACAACTAAATGATCTAAAAAATCATTGGAAAGAGCAAATTGTTACTGTGTACTTTTTGTTATGTCATTGTAATGTAATTGCTCTTTTCGAACAAAAATAAATAAAAGAATGAATGAATAAATGCTTTCTGGAGCAGTGAAAAACCATTCAGTTGTCGCAACAAACGAAATCAGCTTGAGCAAACGCAAGAAAAAAATACAAAAACATTACCCGTAACACCCCCACAGCAGCAAATATAAATAAAAGTAACTCAAACAATGAAAAGAAACAGGTAGCGTAAAAAAGACACTACCACACTACCTTGTCCCTTCGTGCACAAAGAAGCGAAGCAAAATTAGGTGAAACTAGATGGATATCGAACTCAGTTTCCACGACCGGTTATCCACCACGCTACACTTTGCACCACTTCAGTGCGACGCAAAAGCTAACAATTTCTTGCTTTTATCGTCACGTAGCTGTGATGTCATAGTTTTTAAGAGCGTGAAATTAAGCTGATTGCTGGCTCTGAAAACATAAATACGGTTGCCATATAGTCACAGTAACGACTGTATTAGAATTTCTGTAAAACCAATCACTTCTAATGTTTGATGCGAGCCAAAAAAAACTCGACAAATTCGAGCAATGTTTCCCTTTAATAGATTCAGATTCAGATTATATTTGGCGTCAACATAAAATACTGTAAAACAGAATAAAGCAACTGAGAGCAAAATGCGACGCCACAGAGTCTATGAGAAGCCCAGAAATGGCTTTTCATCGATAGTTCATTTAATCCAAGGATTAGCTAATCTATAGATAAATCTAGTAGGTGCATGTGAGTTGACTTTAACTCTCGAGTAAAGTTAATCTATGATTAGACAGTCCATGATTAGCGCTATTCTAAAGTTAACTTAACTTGCATTGGTGCTTTCCGCCCCTTTTGGGTTTCCGTTAAAACGTTCTAGGGGCCCAACCATCCGAAAGGGTAATGCCACAATGTAACACAATTGCAATAGAAGTTTAGAAACTTTAGCTTTCTAGGCTTAGTTGCTATGAGCTGTCCTAAACTCGACAGATTTTTCGACCTTTGGCCCCAAATCACAAGACCTAGATTGTACAATCATAAAACAATGCATCACTACGTCATGACATGCTTACCCTGAAAGTTTAAAGTTTCTAGCTGCTTTGGCTTAGTTTTCATAAGCTTTTGTAAAATTGACAAGTTTTTTGACCTTTGACCCCAAGTCACGTAACCTGATTTGCCCACTCACCAAACACAGTAAGACCGCATTATAGCACATCCATTCAAAAGATATTTCAAGTTTCTATCTATCTTCGTTCAAATTTTATGAGGCTTTGTAAATTTTATCAGTATTTTGACCTTTGACCCCAAATCACGTAACCTAAACTGTCCAATCGTGAAACACTGCAACACCACATGATGACACGTTTGCATTTAAAATTTCAAAACTCTAGCTTGTTTGGTTTAGTTTTTATAGGCTGTTGTAAAATTGACTAGTTTTTTGACCTTTCACTTCAAGTCACGTGACCTGGTCAGCATTGTACAAAATAAGATCACACTATCACACCTCCATAGCCAAGGTTTGAAGTTTCTATCAATATTCGTTGGGATTTTATGAGGTTTCATAAATTTTGTCAGTTTTTCGACCTTTGACCCCAAGTAACGTGACATATATCGTGTATAGTTGGTACGGTCAGTGAAAGAACATGGTAAGGCACTAGAGTGATGATTATGAAAAAAAAAATTAGCCTGATGTTGGATGGGATGACCTTTTTTATACATCAGACGAAAATGGGAGTGATTTTTAATTTTGTTAAAGAGTTTCCCCACCAAATGACTTTTTTGCACCTCATTTTCCATTTTTGGCCATCTTTTGCCAGCTGTAAGTTATTCCAGCAAATTATGTACTGATAAGTTTATGGGGACGATGCTCCTTGCCGTTTGACAGCTTTAAAAACAAAAAAATTCAAAACGGACAATCAGGGCCAGAGATATAAGCAATTTGGTGTTCAAATATCAAACATCGCTCTCTAGAGGAGGAATGGAATATTAACTGTTTCAAAGAGTACAAGAGCGATTTAGATGATTTTTAATGGTGGATACCCACTTTTAGCAATGAGGAGTTTGTTTATGCACTCAGACAAGAGGTAATTTCTGCCACTAGACGGCAGCAGCGTTGTTTTTTTTTTTTTTTTGCAGTTTATTGGTAATCTAATCTAATAACTGCGGAGTGGACAGCTGATGAAAAAAGTGCTCAATAGCAAAGTTAGAGCGTATTATATTTACTTCAGCACATCAGTTAAAAATTAAAAGTCTGACAGCCTTTTTCACTCGGTAGGATTCGTCAGGGGTATCTTATTCAAATAGAAACTAATCTAAAAATACCCAATTTTTTGGGGCTTATATATTCGTTTAAATCGCTACGGTATTCTGTGATTAAACATGACTTTTCATAAATTTGAAACATCTGCGGAGAGGTTCAAAATTCGCCGAAATCTAGATTCAACAAATGCCATCGAATGCCTTTAATAATTGTTTTACGCAAATGTGTTCTGCTACCACAAAAAAATCGAATTTTAAGTTGATAGCGAGTGTTGTTGGAAGATGAAAAGCAAAAGCTAAAAAATCTCGTCAGCTTTGCTTTGCACAACCAATCCAGGCTAGAGTCGTTCCAGACGGTAAGGACCAGTGATGTAGTTAAGACCATCACCTACAAGACCAAGACCTTGTAAATTTTTCAAGACCAAGACCGTCTTTGTCAACACCAAGACCAAAGCCAAGATCTTTGGTTTTTTTCAAGACCAAGACCATAAAAATGGGATGAGAATTACCAGTTTATCACTTATCGTTATTTTTCTATAACAATAACAAAAAAACGGGCAAAATATATACAGAATTTCAAAAGAAATAAGAACAACAAAGTCACATACACGCTGTTGGATACTTTTTCTAGCTGTGTAGGATCACTTAAATTTTCTACTAAATGCTTTTTAGTTCTTTCGGTCTCAAGACCAAACTAAATGGTCTAGACCAAGACCGTAAATGGTCAAGACCAAGACCGTCTTGGCTAAGACCAAGACTTTAAAAAAATGGTCTTAAAATCGGTCTTAAGACCAACACCGGTCTTAAGACCTTCATCACTGATAAGGACTCTTTGTTACATTGCCAACCTAAACTTTTTAACTATATTTCTTTTCTAGGGGGTTCCCTCCTATTAGTAGGCGACCAGCCAGAAACAAAAACTTCCAGTGAAAAAGTCTAAACCCACAACCAAGGGTGGAAACCTGGCTACTTGGCGTTAGGGTGTCAGTTTCAGTTTTGGTGTGTTGAAATCCAGATGTCAGGTTTCAGTTTTGGTTTGGTTTCACCGCTATTGCAAAATAGGTTCGTGTTTCGGTTTCAGTTTTGCTTACGTCTGTAGCAAAATAGGTTCCAGTTTCGGTTTCAGTTTTGTTTACGCATAGCTTCGGTTTCTGTTTCAGTTTCGGTTTAAGTTTCATCCAAGAAAGCTAGTTTATTTTGAATACGAATTATTTAAATGCTCTACTTCTGGCATTTTTGTTTTATTACGATGATAAGTTGCGTGTTAGATGGCCGAGTGAGGAGAACACTTGCTTCAGAAGTTGTCGACTTGGGTACAATTCCGAGTCCGGTGAAACCAAAGACTCAAAAATTACTATTCACAGCTTCTCTACGTGACGCTCAGCATTAAAAAAAGTGTGCTGGTAATAATGATGATGACAATTTTTAAAACCCAAAACCTTAGAAAATTTTGAACAGGTTTTAGTTTCAGTTTCGGTTTTGACATTTTAGGAAAAAACGGTTTTGGTTCAGGTATAGGTTTTCAAAAATTTGGCTATGTAGGTGTCAGTTTCAGTTTGGGTTTCCAAAATTTCTTTGAAAACCGGGTTTTCAGGTTTAGGTTTAGGTTTGGGTTTCCACCCTTGCCCACAACTAAGTTACCTTTAGCCTCACTATTCAGTACAGGCCCATTGGGTAACCGAATCATTTGCAACTGCATACGCGCTTCAACCCTGCTGTGGTCTCATCAGTGCAGCAAAGCAACCTCCCATCCCTTAAAAAAATATCCTCACTTTTAAAAGAACTACAAACCCTAATTCTAGCCTCTACTGATTCTTCTCAAGGTAAAGCATTTAAAGTAAAAAAATCAAGACAATAATACAGGTAGCCTATGGGTTAAGATGTCAAAAGGGTCCCTCAAAAAATTCGAAAAAGCTAGAAATGATCACTTATTTCAAACATCATTCTCCCGGTAAGTTAAAAAAGTAAAAAAATGCCCAAACTCCATCCAAATTTCTGTTTACAGAATCCAGCAAGAGAACATAATCTTCAGAACTTGCAAAACAAAACTCCAATGTCATCATGATGGAGGTGTAGTTCGATGGGAATTCCTGTATCCTGCACGTTTTTGATTTGCATATGCAAAGTCAGCCAACAACAAAGCCCATCAGTGTGTCAGGGTTAAAATAGGTACAACAATCGATTGGTTCATATTAACTCTCAGTCACTTGCTAAGACAGCTATCGTTAAGAAACCCTGATGGCATGAAGGATCTTCTGCTATGAATTCATTCTTCAATGTAATAATGGAGTGCTGTCTTTTAATGAAATAAAAAATAGTACAACCCCAAACAGGTGAAAAACTGAGAATTGAACCATCCGATTCGTGACATCAATTGTAAGTGTAAAAAAATTGGATCGCTGAAAGAGCAGTGAAATTAATGGAAGAGTTACATAAAAAGTGTACTAATGAAAAATACCTCACACTTAAACTTTTATCGTGCAGCAAACTATCTTAATAACGAGTTTTTTCTGTTTTGGGCAAGTTTTTGTGTCTGAAATTTTGCATGCACAAGTTGTCTGTTTTCTTTCAATAGATTTGGTAGTCGCTATCGTGATGTGTGTTTCTATTAATGAGGGCGAAATGAAAACATTTGAAAAATCGCACTTGTACAGTGGAAAGCATTTTCATTAAAAACTAAAAAAAGATGTTGCTGCCATCCAGTGGCAGAAATTACCTCTTGTCTGAGTGCATAAACAAACTCCTCATTGCTAAAAGTGGGTATCCACCATTAAAAATCATCTAAATCGCTCATGTACTCTCTGAAACAGTTAATATTCCATTCCTCCACTAGAGAGCGATGTTTGATATTTGAACACCAAATTGCTTATATCTCTGGCCCTGATTGTCCGTTTTGAATTTTTTTGTTTTTAAAGCTGTCAAACTGCAAGGAGCATCGTCCCCATAAACTTATCAGTACATAATTTGCTGGAATAACTTACAGCTGGCAAAAGATGGCCAAAAATGGAAAATGAGGTGCAAAAAAGTCATTTGGTGGGGAAACTCTTTTTAACAACATTAAAAATCACTCCCATTTTCGTCTGATGTATAGAAAAGGTCATCCCATCCAACATCAGGAGTATTGCAATTCACAAAAAACTTTTTTAGTCATCACCCTAGTAAGGCACTCCAACCCTGAAAATTTTAAGCTTCTACTTGTTTTCAATCAATAGTTATAAGCCAAACAACATATTTGTTTATTTGGCCTTTGACCCCACGTTACGTCACATGAAGATAATTATTGTGGATATTTGTTTACGCTCATCGAGATGCATATACTGTATAAATTTGAAGATCCTGCCTGCTGCCATTCGCAAGTTATTAGCGTTTGGGTAGACTTTTTCCAAATTTTCAAATTGACCTTTGACCTTTAATCTCTCGACCGCCACTCCCCAAAATTTGTTAGACACAAGTTCGAAGATCTATCATACCTGAAAATTTTAAGTCTTTAGCATTAAAAAGCCTTAGGTTGCACAAAAAACTGATGAGATTTGTTCATTTGACCTTTGACCCTAAGTGACGTAACAAAATGATAATTATTGAGCATATTTTTGTTCCCCACATTGATATGCATACACTCTGAAAATTTGAGGGTCCTACCTATTGCCATTTAAAAGTTATTGGCATTTGATAAATTTCGTTTTTAATCTTTGACGTTTTAACCTCTTGACCGCTATCCCCCAAATGTTGTTAAACACAAGTTCCCATTGAGATCTACCATCCCTGAAAATTTCAAGTCTCTAGCTTTAGCAGTTCAAAAGCCTTAGGCTGCACGAAATTGGAGTTGAAAAAAAAAAGTTTTTTTGGGGGGTACAAAATAATTTATTTTTAGAAAGTGGGACTGTCCGGAGAAGTTAGGGTGGCCAAGTTGTAGACCTAGATGGGATACACATTTGAACTCTGGGTCACTTTTGAATTGGAACAGTAGTTTAGCAGCCACAGCTGTTAGAAGTGTCAAAAAGTGGAGAGTTGGCCAAGTAAAAACAATATGTCTTCCCTTTACGGAAAGCTATAATTAGCATGGTCGCTGCACCTAAACTCGTAATTTTGCTGCGTGCTGAACACTGCATGCAGCAAGAGCGACCAAACAAATGAACTGTACTGAACACACCGCACAGTCGCACACCCAATAAAAGGAAACTGAAGAGAAAAATTATTTTTTACAAAAGTTGTTAGAAAAAACGAATTCAAAACTGACTAAAAAATTGTTAAATGTACAGTAGTTAGTCAACCAAAAATAGACGTTCAAACCAAGGGCGTTGGAAGTACTTTCAAGTAGGGGGGGCTGAAATTTGTGATATCATACCAACATCTGGGGGGCTTCGCCCCCCTGACCTCCTCCTTTTTATCGCAACATACATCATACAATACATATCATGCACTTTACTTCAGTAAAAGTCATTTGGAGATTGCTTGATGAACTCAAGCTTTTCTCTCATAAATACAGTAGCTAGATCGACGTTTATTAAGGTGTTTACCTCCTTTAATATAACTTATTATCCGTTCACAAGCTCCTAGTCTGAAACTCCTAGGCAGGAGCGTTTTTAGGGGGACATTGTGCCATGCCATTCCCCCTTTAGTTTCTGCCTTTTAGTAAAAAAGAGCAAGATTAATGGTGACAAATATGCCAGACTCTTTTGATAGTTTTCGTAGCTTATTCCAGGGGCGGAGCCGGGTAGGTAGGTTGAGGGGCATGCATCCACCCATCAGCCATTTTCAAAAATATTTCTGATGTATAGGCCTGCTATTTTTCCATAATTTTGAACCTCTCTGATAGCAATACGCCTTACGTCTTAAGCACGCATAATCGAAAATGTGCGAACAAAATGCATCATATTAGGTGAAGCACTAAGAATTAGGATCAAACAATTTAAACAAAATTTGCCTAAAAATTGTTCAAAAAGCACCAAAATAGCCATTACAGCATGTAAATTTTCAAAAATTTCCGGGGAAGCATGCCCCCGGACCCCCCTAGAGCTTTTTTTGTTTCTCAATCAGCTTCAAATTCGTTCTTCCCAAAAAAATACGCTTGAAAAAAATGTGAAAATCATTCTCCCCTCTTCTCAAAATTTCTCGCTACGCCACTGCTCCTAGGTAAAGCTAGCTAATTCTAATTTGATCTTTTGTTGTTTTGCTGTTATTTGCCCAAAAGTTTCTTTTAAAATTGAAGAAAATCTCCTTGTGACATCGTATTACAGCTTTAAGAGCTTGTACACGAAGTTACCAAAAATCCAACAGTTTTTGCGATTTTGTTCGCCTTTGACACAAAGTTGCAAAAGTTAGTACGTTGGTTTTGATATTATCAACGAAGAAAAGAAACAAATAACAAGTGACGCCATAAGTCATTGTTGAAATACCTTAGGCTGTACTGTTATGATAAATTCTTAAAAGGGTGGGCTGAAGGAGGGCTCAAAATTTCTATGGGGGGCTGAACAATATGTAGGGGGGGCTTCAGCCCCCACCTTCTAACACCCTTGGTTCAAACTGAAAGGATGTCGTACTTAAGTCTTATTTACGCATAGAGGCATGCAAGAGTTGCAGCTGCAATGCTAGTTTGCAGCCAACCAAATTTGCTTTGGCTGATCAAAGGTCAAACGTCTTTGCTTAAGCTTTGAGACGTTTGTCCCTTGATCAGTCCAAGCAAATTTGATTTAACTTTGCATTAGGCTACAATTTATCGATTTTGCAAGCAGTATAAACTCGGACTACAGCATGGCCGGCGCCAAGGGGGGGAGGCTGGCCCCCCTAATCTACATGCTTGGCCCCCCTACTTAACAAGGTTGCTTTTTTGAAGACAGCGGGTTTGGTGCTTAATTTCAAACTTTGGCCCCCCCTTTATAAACTTTTGGCCCCCCTAAGTCCACTGCTTTGGCGCCGGCTCTGGAGTACAACCTATATTGCTGCTAGAGTTTTTAATACTCAGTGTTTAACATCGGTGGCAGCAAAAAATACGAATAATTTACTGCAAGTTTTAATTGAAATTGTGTCGTAACAAAGTGTAATTGTGATGTCATAGAAAATACTTGATTCGTACCTAGTACATTTTAAGATCTAGCTAAGTTGGTGTGTCTGAATTTTTTGTACCCGTACTAAAAATTTTTGTACTCTTAAACAAAATCTTTCTGGTTCTCATTACACATACAGAACCCTAAAGCAGTGTTTCTTAACCCGTGCCAAGCGGCTGAATCCTTACAACTTCGTGGCAGTCTCAACCGAACCCTAGAAACGGACGGCGTGACGTCCAATTTTCCTCCCAAAATCAGGTGAAGACTGATTTTGGGAGGAACTACTCCACTCCGTTTCCACTCCAGATATTTTCGAAAATCGTGATCCTTCTCTCTTAAAAATACAAGTAGCTCATCCCTCAATTGAAAAAGACGCTTTGTTATATTCCCCCTGGAGAGCCAGCGCATCTCTGTGTGATGGAGAAGGCAAGTGTGATCAGAGCCAAGATCTTCACAAATCAGCTTAAACAGCCGGGTATTTAGAGCTGAAGTTTTGACGACATTTACCATTTTGATAATTTGGTTCAAGCACGATATCAACTTTGATGGGAGCACCTTAGTGCTAAGGGCGAGTCTGTGTATAAAACAGTGAACACTGGTGACGTTTGGTGACACAGCTTTCACATGGGCTTGAAAGCCAGACTTTCAACCAAGCATTGACGGAGCCCCATCTGTCGTGCATCCGATTAATTTTCTCCAATCCAGTTCATTCAGCTTGAAGAAATTGTCGAAAACGTTGAAAACATCCTTTCCTTTTGTTGTATTACATATCTCTTGGCTCAGCAATAATTCAGTTTTCACAGCATTATTCTGCGTGAATCGGACGTAGACAAGTAGTTGACAGCCGTTGGCAACGTCTGTAGATTCGTCAACTTGAATTGCAAACCCGAATTTTGAGGCTCTTACTCCCGCAATCACTTGGTCGGCAATGTCAACTGACATTTCTTCGATACGGCGCTTTACAGTGTTGTTAGAGAGGGACACCTCCTTTAACTTTGCCACAGACTCCTTTCCCATCACACGTCTGACCAAAATCTTTGCCGTTGGCATTATAAGAGACTCCGCAATGGTATGAGCCTTCATGCTTTTAACCACCAGAAGAGCGACTTCATATGATGCTTTGACAATCTCTGCCCCTTCTGGTGGAATAGGCCAGTTTTGTCCAAGCGCTGCCGCTTCACGTTTTCCGCAAGTCGCTGGAAGTAGCTCTGATCTTGGTTCTTCTTATCAGCATGGTTCGTTCCAAGATGACGTTGGAGCAGGCTGGGTTTCATGGACGCATTGGAAAGGGTCTTCATGCAGACTACACATTGAGGAAGAACTTCTCCTCTGTGTTCGATTGAGATGAAACCATATTTTAAATACTCTGGATTATATTTACGCTTGGACATGGTATAAAATTTAGCCTGACTTATACTAATCTAATGAGACACAATAGAAGTAGTGCTAGGGTTGTTCAAATTGAACTATGGTATTTGAACAACTCTAGTATTTGAACAACCTCATAATGACCGTTGCCGGTTAAATAGCATACATTCTATTACCGAAAGAATCTTAAGCAAAAACTGCCCTGACTTTTATACTAAACACCATGATTAACTTAGCTGACATGGGCTTTTCTGCCACTACCAAACTTTCCTTAAATAAATCCCCACGTGTTCCCAGCACATCTAACCTAGACATTCTATGACGTCACAGTCGTGAGAGAAAAAAGTCATTCCTTACCACGACGTCGACGGCTTCAAAAACTCAAAACAGAATGTACTCGCGTACCACCTGGAAGACCTTCGCGTACCACTAGTGGTACGCGTACCACAGGTTGGGAACCACTGCTATAGAGCAACTTTTATGCGAGTCTGGATTCGACCTATGCATAGCGCTTCCGTCGCTTTCTCATGACAGGAGGATAAAAATGAAAAAATCAATCAAGTCAAAATTTCAGTAGGCAATTTGCCAAGAACTAGATATTTAGAAATTAGGAATTTTGGTTAGAAAGAAAAGCACAACTTATAAGCTGCTTTGTAGAATTCATCAATGATGCTCATAAAACAATATTTGATCTTTTTGGTGGCTGCTCTTTTTATTTTGTGTCAAACTACAAATACTCAAGCAAGAGCTGTCAGAGGTAAGCATAACTGGTATAAAATGGGAACCCGTATTAACTCACATCTTTAAAAAACTTCCATCAGAGATCATTCATCATGCTTACAAGTTTCAAAAGTGAAATTTACAATGAAATAAGCAATATCGTTTTAATATTGGCCTCTAAATAAAAAACTTTTTAAAAAAAGGTGAGAGATGATTGCATGTGACACTAATTTACTTGCAAGGCACAGCAACCAAAAAATCTGATGCATTTTCACTAATTTATTTATGCGTAATTTAGATGTTCGTGTGATGCGAATCAGACATACATCGGTATGTCATCTCGACAACTGATCACCAGAGTTAGGGAAAATTTTTGCCTAGTCTTAATCGCCAACTTTACGCTAGCGATGCATCTTTTTTATTACAAGTTTTTTAATCACAATTTTTGCTGATTGAATGGGCTTAACACAATGTATTTATTTTTCTCGTCATATTAGGTCATTAACTTGTTTAATATCGTAATAATTGTTTTAGTTTTTTATCATAATTACTGTTCTTAAACCAGTGTATTAGAAACGTGTAGCATTGTCAAAGTGGGAAGTTTAGCCCAATGGCGTAGCTAGGAATGGTGACACCCGGGGCGGAGCTTTATGGTGTCACCCGTCTTGCAAGAAGCAATAAACTATTCAACGTCTAAAGGCTGGAGGGAATAATAAGCCATTTTGCTTATTAAATTTTGTAATGCAAGTTAGACATTGAGAACTCGAAGTAGGGGCGAATTGAAAAAAAGCTGTGTTTTGTTATTATAGACTACTTAGTGCTAGTAGTCTGCTGGCACATTGCATATCTCGCGATATTATGCCGAAGGGCACTCTAACAAGTTTTGAGGGCCCATTTCCGCGAGGACACACCTTAGAAACACCGCATTAAACCCACAAAAACAATGAGCTAGCGGTGGCGAGCCGGGCCACCGACCACGTTCTATCTGATATAATTAATCCGGGAACCATAACTTCACGTTCGCAATCCCTATCACTTCGGCTGTGCTACTCAAAATCCTTGCCGCCAAAATACACCTTGCAATTCATTAGACACTTCGGTACAATACCGCCAGGCAAATCTTATGGCAAAAACATTGAAATAAACGAACAAAATAAAAAACGACTCTGACCAAAAATAGATCTTCGTGTCACCATCACATGCAGTTTCAATTTTTATCAAATACAGATCTCTCTCTAGCTAAGACAAGACCCTCATGACTCCTCGTATATCGAATAAGTTGAACCACAACCGAGAAAAACGAAAAAATATTCGACGATTCAAGAAAGTGTTTGGCCTACCATCGGTTGTTTTCTTCTACAGCGATACCTGTACTTTGTTTTTTACTCACTGGATAGTTAGCCGAAATAGCTTCATCAGATCACACTGGTAATTTGTTTTCATAAACATTAAAATAAAAAAGAAGTAAACATAAATTAGCTTTTTTACGTGTTATGAAGGTATAGATGTAGTAATTAAACAAAATAACATAGGCTATGTTATCACAGCTAACCATTTGATACTAAATTACATCGCCCTATATAAGCATGTTTATGAGCTGGGTTGGACCTGAAGAACATTCAAAAATACTGGCTTCATCGTCTGGCTGCTGAGATTTTCCACTCAGCTTAACAAAGCGAAGCATTAACCCTTCACATTCTTTCAGCGCTTCCTTCCTTGCTTTTCGAACTTTTTTATGCTGAAAACCACTAGGTTTTTTTGACTTATGTACCCCTCGCGGCATATCAAAGTGGTTTACTATATAGTTTTATATTAACTGGAAATAGGTGCTAGTCCAGAGGTGACGAACAAGAAATATGCGACCGGTGAATCGATATTACGAAATTAAATTTGAAACGGACAGTTGACTGAGCAAAAGCATTACATTCGCAACACATCGCAAGCATCTTTAAGTAGCATACTCAGCAATCATGAGAAAACGCGCAACCCCGCTGCGCTGCCTATCCCAAGCACACTACGACCTAAAGTGCACGATAAAGGGTAACCGGTTAACATTTATTTCGACCTATAAGGTCTTATCAGGTGCACTAATCACAGTAGGAATGTTATCTCTGTCACTGAATGACAGCAGCTCTTTCAGTATTTCTGGCGGAGCTGGTTCTTCCATAGACATGTAAGCCTATACAAAGATAAAACTATCCCCTTCTCTTCTTACACTTTTGACCCTCACTGCTACCACATCTTCGCTAGAAAATTGTGGTATGAGAAAGCATGTCATATCAGAAGTAACATAAATGCAAGCTCGAGGACGTTTATCTTTTTCATTACCTTGAAAAAGTTTCCATCCCCGTGGTTTACTTCTGATTGCGCCTCCATAGGTTCAAGGTTCCTGCACTAGGATTATTCCAGAACCAATGTTTTTTGTTACTTCACACAAGTTATAGCTAGCTGCCTTATTCCTGTGAAGGTTAATCTGCCAGCATTCAAAACCCTTCAACTTGGTTTTTTTTGCTGGGATTTTTTTATGATTAATTATATTGTTTGTTGTTATTCTGTTGTTCATACAAGGTATAAACTTGAGGAATACAACAATTTTGCTCTAAGAAGGTAACTGCCAGGCTACTTTATTTGGGGCTGGTTGCCTTTGAACCCTCATTTGGGTTCTTAGGCTCCTCAGCTCCATCAGAAGCATCACTGACGTTTCCTCCTCCTGTGTTTTCAGGCACTTCAGTATCCATCTGCACTTCTTTGAGTGCTTCTGGACCTGTAGTCCTTCTTTTGTTGATCTGTTTTTGGAACTGCACCCTTCTAAAACCAGCGAAGGGGGCCCACTCCAATTCTTCCAATGATTGTAGCGAAGGTTCTTGGACTGCTACAACATATAGCATTCCGCCAGAACCTTTCGACTTATATTTGTTTCTGATGTCCTTGAGATGGATCTCTGGGTTACATCGATCCACCAGTTCAAGGACATTTTTGATTTCGAGGCCTTCGTTATCTGGAAGCCAGATACTGAATACAGTTTTCAATCTTGACATGTCCATTTAATTTACAGACTTGAAAAGGACCACTTACTTCAGGAACACCGGATCTTGTGGAGTAATGCTTGTCTTCGCTAATGCCAAGCCTGCATCATCCACTCCCTTAACCACCTCCCGATCTCCTATCCGTTAGGATAGATAAATCGGGAAGCTTCGAAGGAGCGAACTTATGAAGCTTGGCCGTCGCTTAGCCTTGCCCTTTCCCACTTTCCTCGGTGTCCTTGGTAGCGGTATCCGATTCAAAAAAAAAAAAAAGAAAAAGAAAAATACCAGAGCCTCGTTTGCCAACATAACCATGTTGTTTCCGCCGGGCACCACTCGGAGGTGAGGTTGGGCTTCTGCCTCGGCAAGCTTGAACATTTGTCAATCGTTTGAAAGATTTGTCGATCGGTTTCAAGTTTTGTCGATCGTTTGAAAGATTTGTCGATCGGGTTTAAACTTATTTTTGTGGTTTGCACTTATGGGTTTCGGTATAAAACTATATAAATCGTTATTTTCGTAATTAATCTCAATTATAAATTGTTATTTAATCTCAATCCATTTTTTCTTTCAAAAGAGCTATTGCTATAATTTCGTTGTATAAGACCCATCACAAAATAATTTTAATTGTGTAACAAAGACAATTGGATGCTTTTATTGTGTTTTGTGCTTACTGCAGGCTGTCCTGATTGGTCATACAAAGCCACATCCGTTCCCCAGCATATTCAATCTCCTAATTACCCAAACAATTACCCTGACAACTTAAAGAAAATCTACTACATATGCGGACCGGAAGGTTCACAAATATTTGTTCAACTGATCCATTTTGACACCGAAGCATGTTGTGATTATTTGCAAGTAAGCGGAAGCATCTCATGCACGAGCATATTTCTATATAGCTCTAATAGCTGCGGCTTTCGATGCAATACACATGAGCTACACAAAATTCGGTCCATATGTGTGAACGACATGTTTAATAAAGCATACAGTATCTGCAATACAAACCAAGATTGGAGAATTTGATTCGGGATTGTATGGTAGAATTCTTAAACGGAACAATTTTGACGAAAAATCGTTAAATGGAATAAAATTTCGCGCTTGGCTCAGGCTATTAAGCTTCAAAACTTTAGTATTCGAAGTAAAGTTCTATAAAATACTCGTGTTTACCATATCGAAATTGCTTTGAGCATATATGTGAGGTATGACGAAAAGAACGGTAAACCCAAAAACTAAAACCAGAAAATTTTTTTAATGAAATGTTTAGTAATTGATATTTTTTCTCCAAGTTCTGGAAGAGAACGCAGTGTATGGAGTATTGAAGTAATATTTTTCTCCACATCTCGGACAATCCCAAAACAGGGAATTTGCCGGGAGGCCTATGTTCCTAACTTACATTGCTTAAGGTTTTTGGGTTTTATTTTTTGGGGTTACTCAATCATGTTTGCATAGTACATCATCAACGATCGACAAGTTCGAAGCATCAAAGGAATGAACCGAGTCCGTGGCGCCCCTTGGCTCCAAAATTATACTTCGCCAGGTTCGAATCTCACCCTGAGGTTTATCACCAGGTTCACCGGTTCAGCTTGGGGCTTTGATCTTACTTATCAAGGTAAAGTTTTCTTGGTGCTTTGTTTCGTCAGTATTTTGCAAAAGAGCTCATAAATTGGCAAAGAGAAAGCTATAATAAGCTTCAAGAAGTTTTAGCAGTGATAGCGTTAGTTAGGCTTTGTGACGCGAAATAGGAAATGGTATTACTTCGCTGACAGGACGATTGATAAGAATTGTATGACAAACCGTAGAAATTAATTCGTTCTTAGATCTGATCTCACGAAAAAACCAAGACCTTCTTCACCAAACGAATATAACAATCGACCCAACTTAACTCACTTAGCTACGGTACTCACCGTACTCCTGTCAATAAACACAAGCACCATTGGTCACTTTCGTAACACCATACAACAAGGGCTATAGGCCTACCCTTCAGCATACAACAAAATTGCTTACTCTACGCACACTAAATCTACGCTTGAATAACTAAGCTCAAAATTCACGCCTATTTTTAGTCTAAATTTAAGTTCGAGAACGTTCTATGACATTTTTAAGAAGAAACAAGAAAAAAAATCATATGACATGCAAAAATTCACACCAAACTATCGTAAACACAATTGTGATTTTGACGTCAAACAAGAAGAGAAATCATATTATGACATGCAAAACTTCATACCAAACCACAGTAAACACGATTGTGACGTCACAAGCACAAATTTTGATTCAGTGAAATTACGTAATGGAGAGATCTGTCCAGAATATTTACGAAAAAAATACGTCAGTAAACAATTATGACTTCATAATGCAACCTTACAAAACAATCCCACGAATAAAACTTCGAAAAACAACGCATCGGTCTACTCTAGAAACTTCTAGAGTAGACAAAGCATTTAAAACAAAACATATTAAACCGTTATATCGTTACGCTTTGCAAAAAACGTAGAAAAGCCTTTATAAATTAAATTGCAGTAATGTCGTTTTCATTACTGGGAATCAATCACCGGAATGGACCATCATTTTCTTTGAAAAGTAGAAAAAGTTGTCATCGACTTATTCTTCGAAACACAACGAATAATGTCAGCACAAAAAGCAACATTATCTCCAATGTTCAAAGTTACAAGCTGGTAAAACAGTGAAAGTTCAATTTGCTAAGAGCTGTACCATGTAATGTAGTTTCATCATTTCATTCAATATTGCTATATAAACAAATTATGAACTGTTTTATCAACTAAGAACTTTGGCTCATTTTATTGTATGGTTTTGCCCTAAGAGATTTATCACGGCTCTAATCTTAAAACGTCGGTTGACGTTTGTCCGAAATTTGTTGAGATGGTAAAATGTTGCTTAAATGTGTGGAAATGCTGCTTAAATGATCTCTTATTCAAGGACTGCAATAACAAGAAAATAAGATAGCAAAGCTCTTTTAATACTTGCCCAAACTCTAAGGTAGTACTTAACCTGCATACTTACTTACTTTTCGAAACCCGCTTATCCTTGAGGGGTCGCGGGACCAGCAGCTTGATTTGGAGTCTCCAAGCATCTCCATCTTCTGCAACAACGGATAGACGCTCTGGTGCGCAGGTTTTTAACTTATGGGTCTTGGCCCAGCAGTGGGCCGCGGCGCTGTAGTCAATGGGCCACAGAGCTTCGCTAGAAAACAACATCAGCATACCCCACTCATATTGCTACTCTCACTTTATGCTTTGATAGTAAAAGTTAATGGGTCACCACTATATTTCACCATACCAGTGGACCATGAGCAAACAAAGTTGAAAAACCCTGCTCTGGTGATATGCCAAGGCGAGACCAACTAAGATCTTCAACGTAATCTCGCCATCGAGTTCTGGGATGGCCTCTAGGCCTTCGACCAATAGCTGTTGAACAGAGCTGATTTTTAGCTTTTCTTTCCCGAGACATTTGTGGCACATGTCCATAACCACGCAGTTGCGATCTTTCTAGTCGTCTGCCGTGTTATCTTCTCGATCGATCTTTTCTTTGTTATCTTTGCGATGGAAGAATACAAAAACCGGTCATTAGTAATAATAATAATGTATTTTCCGAATCCAGTGCACACATGCAGGGTTGGGAATCGACACTCAAAATAGTAAAGAAATAATCGATGTTCGATAGTTCACCAAAAAGTAAAAAAAATAATCGATTTCGATGGTAGTTTAAAAGAGTAAAGAATAAAGAATATTGCAATCGATATTCGATATTATACTGAGTGATTTTTGCTTTTTCAAAATACTGCAAACCAGCTAGTGTTGACACCAAATGCACTTTTGCAAGCAAAGTTACTGGCACTCGCCAGAATCACAAATTTCGTCTGATGCTATTTCTCAACTCTATGGCAACTCTTCCATTTTGGCTCTGCAATTTGCTTTTGTCCATAGTTATGATTAAAAGAGAAATACGATAGTTGTGCTTACTAGCATAGCCAGGATTTTGCGATGGGGGGGCATTGAAAATGAAATCACAATTGACCATACCTTGTATACAGCAGCAGATCTACAAAGTTTTGGTGTGGCAGATGTAATTTTGAATCAGTTTGAATGTTAACTGAATGCAAAGACGTTTAAACCCGGAAATGAGCATAAACAAGCCTTTTAAAAATATTTTCATGTCATGGGAGCATTCAGAATTTTTTTCAGGGAGGGAGCACTGATTTTCGTCACGTTTTAAGCGTAGTTTTTTTCGATAGATTTAATTTTAAGCAGCTTTGGTCACAAAAACGACTGTAGGGAGGTCCGGGGACATGCTACCCCGGAAAAATTTGAAATTTGCATACTCCAATGGCTAATTTAGCGCTTTTTCAAGAATTTTTAAGGGAAGTTTGTCATATTTTTGGCCCCTAACATTCAGTGCTTCACCAAATATGATGCATTTTGTTTGCACAGTTTCAATTATGTGTGCTCAAAGCGACTTACGAAGAAGTTCGAAATTATGGAAAAATTTTATTCATATAAAACATTGTTGAAAATGGCTGGTGGGAGATGCATACGCAACATACCCCACATTTCTCCTGGATCCACCCCTGGTTGCATGATAACAAAAGATGGCCTCAAATTTTAAGAGAGATGTTATTGTTTATCCTTTTCTCTACGGAAAGTCAGAGGGGCCGAGAGCAGTTGCATGTATTGTACAGGAGCGGCACTGCCCTGCTAATAAAATTGCGTCATTGCTTCATTAATCATAATGGCAAAGAACAAGATTCAGGAAACAACGCTACGTAACTCTTGTAATTATAACGAAGTATCGGGCACTTCAAAGTAAATATCAGAAAAAGAAGTGGGTATGTCGGCATTTGAGGCTTAATGGGGGGTGATAACCCCCCAACCCCCCAACTGTGGCTACGCCACTGATTTTGCTGATACAGGTTTACGGAATGAATATACAGGTATTATTGCGAACATTAGCGCCAAATAATTGAAATGACAGAAGCAATGACGCTGACAAAGCATTTTAAGCCAACGAATGGTTCGCACAGTCTTGATTGTCTTCAACATTTATCAACATCAGCAATTATACGTTTGGGTATCTATCTGCTGATTGATGTGCTTATACAAATTGACTTGGAAGTTCTAAGGCTATGTGGAGATCGTTAAAATCTTTAGAAGGGTAAATATGCTTGTGTTTACACAAGCAGAAACCAGGTGAGAAAAAACATTTATTCAAACGAGGAAGGTGTAGAGAATATGACGTTATAGAATATTTTGCACTTTCATGCTGCTTTATTATTTTTAACACCGATTTTGGACTTTGCTTCAAATGAAAAAGTCATGAGCCCTACAAGCTGGCTCAAAGCTCGTAGTAATACCATAACCCTTGCACACCGCATACCTGTCCCCAAGGGCTACAAGCCCCACAAATATTTTGCTCCCCAAAATTGTTAGACTAACTTGTTTCCATACATTGAGCACTTGACTGTAAATGTCTATTATTAACAATACACGCCGAGTGTGTGTGATTTTATTTTAGATGATGTCTTTTGACGTTTTTGGAGGACTCCCCTTAACAACTTTTTTGCAGCCCCCCTCTCACACTCCGGACGTGCCTGCTAGACCAGCTTCGGCTATTACTTTTTGCTCAACTTCAAGTACTGAGTAGTTATAGAGCGAAGGCCTCCAGGTACAATGACAGATCGAACAAAAACTGGAGTTTGTTCAGCAATTTTATTGATAAATTCAATAGTCAAGCGGTCTCACTGCCAAGCTTTATGCACTATACTAGTAGCAACTCATATCAACCTTGGGTTTTCCTCTACGTTACCTTTTGGTACCGTTACTGGGTAGGCCTATGATTGTTTTTCAGAAAACCAAAATACAGCAGGCTACCAGCTGATCACTAATTCAGTAGGCCACCGATAAAGCAGTAAAATTACCGGCACCTATATACCTGCACTACCACAAAACTGCTAACCTTGCTTCAATGGTGCAATACAAGGTCCAGCTACCTACAGCCTAACCACTTGAGCGTTTAGTTTAGCCGTATGCGGTAAGCCTTTTCTGGAATTTGCTCACGGTCACGCAATAGCTTAAAGACAAGCACCGTACATGGCACACGGGTGCGACCTCAGAAGCAAAATGATTTTGTTCTAGCAACTTTGTTTTATTTTTATTTTCTGTCGGGGTTTTGGCACAAAAAATTATATCAGCAAAAAAAGGAATGACATACTGACAAGCATTTTAAATTTACTAAAGTAAGATAAAATAATCTAGACAAAAAAATCGATTATCGAATATCGATTTAAGCCGAAAAAAAGTGTAGACTAGGCCATATTCGATACTCATTGAAAAAAGTAAAGGCTTCATCGCATTCGATGAACAAAAAGTAAAGAGAATCGATATCGATTACAATCGATTTTTCCCAACCCTGCACACATGGCACTACGAGACGACAACCATAAAACCAAACAAATATCAAATAACATCAAATGAAAAAGAATAAGCAGAACACAGAGTGCATCCAGCAGAAAATAATAAAGAAGATGAAGAAATCACAAAAATCAAAAAGAAATCGAAGATGGATCTACTGACAATTCGATGATTCTAACGACAGTGAACAAAATAACAAACAAGAAATTAACACGCTCATACATAAATAAATAAAACAACTTGATGCCTAACTGCATGCATATCATTAGCTGAACTTACGAACTAAGAGGGATACAAATATGCACATACCCAAATCTAGTGCAAATTACTGTACACTGGTAAAAAAATCAATACTTTTACTTAGAAATATCGTGGCAATGCAAAGGTTAAAAAATTAGCAGTATTTAGAAACAAGACGCTTGAATTGAGAAACAGAAGTACTATTCACAACATTTCACGGCAAATTTTTCCAATCCTGTATACACCTTCGTGAAAAACAATGTTTTCGACAATCAACTCTTACAAAGTTTGTTTTCAATTTGAAGTTATGCCCACGAGTGTATTTAACATCCAAGAGTGCAAAACACTTATTATAATCAGATATTAAAAGGATATTCATTAATTTAAAATTTCAGTCTAATCAAAGATGTGTCTGCGTTTTTCCAGGGAGTCCAAATTCAATGCTATTGATCGCTCGTTCTACGTTAAGCCCTCCATGTCTTTTTTGTTTTTACTCATTTGTTCTTGGACTTTTTCAATTAATTGAATATTTCTTTTAAAATGTGGGTTCGACGGTCAGTCATAGCAGCCTATTAATCAAATTGTTTTGTTCCAGCGATTGGAGATTTTGTAGAACCGCCAACAATAGCAGCAGGTACGACGAACAAAACTTCACTGATACATGGGCTACTATAGGCTAAATTGAACGTATTTTTATTCCATATCTTGAAAGTAAATTGTGCGTTTCAAGTAAGTTGAATGTTTTTGGCTTTAGTTTGTGAATCATCATTATTCTGCTTTTCGATTTTCAAAACGGAGCTAGTAAGTTATTTTGAAAGCTTATTTGAATTTAAAGGAAGGTGTGTGCGAGTTCGAGGTGTTGGTTAGTTTCACAAACGTTTGAAAGCAATGCGAATTACTTAAGGGTTTGAAAAGTTTAGAGACGGAAGTTGAAAGAAATATGGAGTTTAAAAGATTTGAAGAAATTTACAGAATAGGTCCAAAAGTTTTAGAAAGACTTAAGTGTTCCCTATAGGTTTAGAAATTTGAAAAACTTTTGGGTGACTCATTGTAATAATCACATTACTTTTTCCCCTGAAAAAATCAGAAATATTTGAGGAAACACACGGTGAAAAAAGTTAAGAGTAGGCGAAGTAAAGTTCATAGTGTAAGAAATTCAAAGCAATGTGAAGGTTTGAAGGATTTCAGGTTTTTACAGCTTTTCTAATGATTTTTGACACTCCAATGCATAGGCTTATCATAAAGTACGAACCAGGGCGTCGAACCGAACCGGAACGTAAACCGAAAACCCGTTTTAACCGCTTTCTTTCACTGAACCCAAACCGAACCGTAATCTTTATAATTTAATAAACGTAAACCGAACCTGAACCCAAAGTCATCAAAATTCTTGAACCTCAATCGAATTTGAACCGTTAAAATAATTTTTTGTCCAACCTAAACCCAGACCGGAGTGTCTTTGTTGGACTGCGCTATCAACTCTAGTGATCCAATTTTGATGGTTTCGTTTCATTTTTCTCGGCGCGTTTGTGTTGCAATCCTACGTCATACATAATGCTGAAAGTTCTTAGTGGAGGACGAGAGCAACACTGCAGCTAGCAACGGTGATGCATGCGTTACCGTAGTGCTTCATTTCTTTGTAAAATCGATTGATCTAAGAGTAAATGAGCAGATGGAAATGTGTTAATCAATGATTCAAAGATGTGGGCTATTGCATGATTTAGACCAGAATTAGATTTTATATACGGTGGAAAAGAGTCGAATAATTGGTGTAGGTCTAATTCATGGTGGCTATAACAGCGGTTAAAGACACTGGAGTTAGGAGTTAATCTGAAGTTATTTCTGCCGCTGAGGCGCTGAGGACATCCTTTATGAGCTACAGAGCTACAGTGGCATCTTAAAAAATACAGTCAGCATACTAAGGTTATAAGCATTTTTTAAAAAAATGCGCCTGTAGCTGTGTACCACAACATAAGTCGTGATTGACGGTTTCAAATTCTTGAACCCAAACCGAGTTTAAACCTATAAGTTATTGGTTCTGCGAACCTGAACCCTAGAATTCAAAGTATTTCTAATTTTAACGGAAAATAAACCTGCATAATCAAAACGACGAAAACCCGAACCGGAGGTAAACCGCTAAAAATAAATTTTGCAGAACCGCAACCTAAACCGGAGCGATATTTCAAGCGGTTCAAAGCCCTGGTACGAACACCTTCACAATCTTGTCTTAAACTTTTTCAACCACATCATAACTCTGCCAATTTCAATCTCTAATCATACGGTACACTTAAAACTGCAAACTTCCCAAACTACAAAAATCGTTTTGGCCATACTTTCTTGCCAGTTTCCTGGAAGTAGATCGTTTACTAATGACTCCATTGATGACAGTAATTTTCTAAATCAGTTATGCCTAAACTAAACGTTACAAAAAATTGGCGAACTTTAGGATTTACAAAATATTTACCAAACTCAATCTGTTTTATAGGAACCACTTGGGAACGCTTTACGACTCAACCACAACCAGCTAGTACGTGTTGTGTTGCATTTTTATTGTGTAAACCAGTTGGTAGTATCACACGAGAAGGTGCGATATGAGAAGCAAAACCACTTGGCTACTCGGTAAAGTGAAAGATTTCAGCGGCTGTTCCTCGTAGAAGCTTTCCCATCAAAAATCATGCAAGATGACATTTGCCAAAATAAGTCTATCGTTGCTAGAGATGCCACTGAAAATAACCATTGCACATACGAAAACTATAACTGCTAACAGAGTAAAGGCAAAACGATTAGAGTGTTAGCGCTTAGCAGTAGTCTGAGTAGGGCAATGCTGCTGATTGGTTGACAAATTTGGTAGCTTGAGTTAACAAAGTTACATGTATGTGGGACTGTCGGTATCAGCATGGTTGTCTTGCTTTTTACAAATGCGCAGCAACAGAAAACGATTGGAAACCGTCAAACTAGCAATGCAAGTACCTAGATATGCGTAGGTGCACTATTTCCAAGCCTAGCACGACGGTGGTTTACGGTATAATGAAACGAAGCATGTTCGCTAAAACGTAAAATTTTTGATTATAACCAATCAAAAAACATGCAACCTAGATCAGTTGTTGGGATTCTGCAGCACCATGGCAGACTGATGTATACCTCACACTAAAATATTTCCGTAAGTTATGCCTTATGGTTGATAAAAAATATGTTCAGGGTGTGGTGATCGTCTAACTGCCACCTCAACTCCACAGCCAATCAAATCTCCGGGATGGCCTACTTATTATCCACGTGATTTGAGATGCTCTTGGTACATTTATGCTTCAGATGGATTTCAAATACTTTTGGACTTTAGTTTCGTTGACACAGAACGTTATGATTATATAACGGCAAGTATTTATCTGCTTAATTAGTCTTAGAGTTCTAGTGTTATCCTTGTTCAGTTTTTGATTTTACGTTTACATTTTATTTTTTGTACAATCGATATAAACTGTTCGTACATCACCAATGTATCATTTTGAATTTGAATTTATTTCTGTTTCGTCTTGACACATGAGTAACAAACACTCACCGAAAATAGCATGAAATTTCGCAATGCAAGGATTCATCGAAGAACCCACAGGTTTTCTAGTCTAGATGCTTCCTGATGTTGATGTGAGGTCGAAATTAAATCAGAAGCATATTAAGTCACCATAACGTGAAAAAAATTTACAAAAACAGAAAAAAGGAAAAGGCAAGCATCAAGCAACAATACACAGATACAAACGAGAATCAAACAACAGTTCTAATACTGTATGTGTTTAAAAATCAGTGAAGAAACAAGCAATCCTAAATTAATGGAATTTATGTAGGCCTACTTCCAAGTAGTCTACGTCGTGGAATCAATATGAAGACATCAAATAAATTTTGAATTTTTATTTAAAAACACCCCAGTAATTATGATTGATTGAACTGTCTAGGGCAAGGCTAATCCATAATTTTGTGCCCCGAAAAGCTAACGAGTAGTGAGTAATTAATTTTGTTGATCGTGGAATAAAATATGCACTGTTATTGACTTGTCTAGTGGTATGAATGTGGATTTTTTCAATCTTGGTGAACTATGATGATAAAACTGTTGGAAGTTTTTTGTTGTGCAATAGATACATAAACTTTGCTAATTCCAATTTATCGATGTCATGCAATTTTAAGAGATTTTAGTGATTATAAAGCTTAGATACATGCGAATGCTTTTTACTGTAAGTGATCAAGCGAAAATAATGACCTTGTTTAGACGCACGTTTATTTCCCTCATGTAGGACTTGGCAGATGTACCCCATAAAGTAATGCCATACTGTATACGACTATAAACGAAACTAAAATACAACATCAGAAGGGTATCTTCCGTAACATAATTTCGAAGTTGATAGAGGAAGTCGGTTACTTTCGCTAATTTTAAGGACAAATGTTGAATATGTGTTGACCAAGACAATTTTTCGTCCAGATAAAGTCCTAAGTATTTGGTTGCTGAACATCTTTCAATCACGTTTCCATCAACTGAAATATTAAATGCTAAGGAAACAATGTGCTTAGGATTTTTGTTTATAAGAAGGTGGCAGGATTTTGAAAAATTCAAAGTTAATTTATTTTCAACTAATCAATTTTTTACTTTGTCGATCATTTATGCGTTGACTTTCCTTTCTAAGGAGAGCAAGTTTTTGTCAGCTAAATTTAAATGAGTGTCATCAGCGAAAAGAGTGGAGGCTAATTGCGAGGATAGAGGTAAATCGTTAAAGTACGTCTAACAGAGTGGGGGCTCTAATGAAGATCCTGGAGAACACCACAAGAAGATGGATGCAGGGTCGATTTGCAATTTAATATCTTAGTGTAAGGCCTATTAATAGCGACTGGTTAAGCAGTCACGCAGGAGATTATTTGCTATGCCTAAGTAATGGTCTAATTTCCAGATTAGTCGCCCATGGTTGACAATGTCGAAAGCTTTGGAAAGATCAAGAAAAATGCTGCAGTTATGCATGCCATTTTCTATATTTTTTAGTAACTTATCGTACAAGTTTGTGATTACATGAAAGGTTGAAAAATTTTTGCGAAATCCAAACTGATGTTCGTTTAACAAACAAAATCTTACTAAATAAAAGTAACTTCGGCTATAGAGCATTTTTTGAAAAATTTTGCTGAATTGTGATAGCAATGAGATGGGTCTGTGATTAGTTGCTAAAGTAGGGTCGTCTTTCTTGAATACAGGTAGCCTACAGCTTCAGCTATCTTAAAAATATTAGGAAAAACACCTTGCAGTTGACAAGAGTTGTACAACTGACTTAAGAATGATTCATTAACAATTTTGCCGTATTTTACAAGCTTAGTATCGCAGTCAATACTACAATTAGCATTCTTGTCTTTCATCTGGTCAATAACATTGCATACTTCCGGAGGAGTTGAGGGGAATAGAAATAACGAATGGTGAGTTGATGAAAACGTTTTCGGTTTACTTGGTGCTGGAAATTTGGTAGCTGAAATAGTTTTGGTCATTTCAGGACCAATATTTACAAAGAAATTATTCAGATAATTTACTATGTCTTGAGTATCTGTTACTTCATCATTGCTGGTTTCTTTCTTAGGTTTGTGAGGGATTACTCGAGTGCGCTGCTTAATATTGGACAGTTTGAAAATTGTTTTCCAAATTTTTTCTGGATTATTTTCATTTTCAGACAAATTTTGTTTATAATAAAGTTGCTTGGTACGAATGATGGTTCTATTTAATACATTGTGATAACTTTTATATTGTTGAAGAAGTTTTTCATTATGCAATTTATGGAGTTGTTTAAACACGCTATTTTTCTTTTGAATTGATCTAAGTATTCCTGGTGCTAACCAGGGCTTTAGTTTTAAGCGATTCTCTTTTCGCTTTGCTTTTCTTAAAAAAAGGTAAAGGTACGGTACAGCGGGTGCAAGCACACATTGTTTAGGCCATTTTCAATTGTCGGCCCATTACAATTTTCAAACACGAATGATTGAACGCTGTTAAGGGACATAACATGACGAACAACACATACACAAAACCCTTCGCACTTCCGCTTGTGCCGAGCGCCTGGCGCGAAAGCTGCGAATACTATTTTTAAAGTCTTTAGTATGACCCGACTGGGAATAAAAATCCAGTCTACCGGCTACCAAGTGGACGCTCTTAACCGATACACCAATCGCCGTTTAACGGAGCATTTTGATCTATCGTTTTATTCAATATTTTGAGAAATAATTCTGCTTTTTGGTTTATAGATAGGTTGGTGGTAATATCAAGATTTTCAGACAAATTTTCAAGAAATAGGTCATGATGAAATTGTTTCATGTCACGAAAGTAATACGTATCGTTATTTTTTGATACACTTTTTTGGGTTGAAGTTCAGACAAAAGGTACAAGATGATCTGAGATATCACACCAGGCGACCCCACTTGTTGAAGTATTAACAATGCCAGATGTATAGACGTGGTCAATTACGGCCTTGAAAGTGGAAGTTAGTCTAATGAATATGGCAATGAGACATCTGCAAAAACAGCTAACAAGGGAATTAGCGTACTGCCTGACTCGATCATTTTCTTGAATTTTCATTAAGTTGATGTTGAAATCGCCGATTACATAAAAGAGACGAATGGTTTTGTTTAACTGAAGATGTATGTCATGCATATTCGCAGTAAATTGTTCCAGATCGTTTACAACGTTGGTAGGGTGCCTATAAACAACGCCTACGACAAAAGTTTGTTTGGCAGTTTTAATGTTTATCCATAAATTTTCAACAAAATAAAGATTGCAATTAATGTCGTAATTAATCTCAAAAACAAGTTTTTTTCAGCGTACATTCCTACTTCTCCAGCAGATGTGAGACTGTCCGAATGAAGGAATTCTTATCCAGTTAGATCGATATTACTTTTTATTTGGCCTTTTTTTATTTTGGTTTCACTAATAGTGATTGTGTCTGGTTGGTGGGATAAGGAGGCTATGAAATTTGCTAAACTATCTACGTTGAGTTGTATACTCCTCATGTTAACAATTAACATGTTGCAAAAACATATTATTGTTCAATGTTCATCTTAGAAGTTAGATTGTTTAGAGAATCGTAGTCATGATAATTACATTTAACGAATAGTTGGTCACAGTTATCATTGTTTGTTTTATTTAACGATCTTGTGCTTAATAATTAGCACGTTTGATGCTTGATGGTTGGGTCAGTGTATTTGTCGTTGGCATCAAGTTTGGGTTTGTATCAGAATAGATGTTTATGCTGTCAGCACTGTTTTTGTTGTGTTTGGTTAAAAAATTTGGCTTAGCCCTTGCGGGTATAAAAAGTAAACAATTAATTATACTGTGTAACACAAAAAAAAACTCCAAGAAAAAGTGAGTTGATTATAGTAAATTTGGGGGCGCTGAACACGAATATGCAATTAGTTTTTTTCTAGCACATCGGGTTTTTTCAGTATTTTACATTTTAATCTGAAAACGCAGGCCTGAATTTTCTCTTCTTGATTTATGAGTCATCTTTGACAATATTGCTGACATTTTATATTTTTGTATTTTAGCTGCATATTTATCCTCCTATCACCAGAAAGTAACGAGCTCGCTTGGAGTTGCCAGCCATTTGTCTACTACACCAAGATGGGGAAATCCCGCTAAGTGCCTTTCCCAACGACACAACAAGTAAACTTGCCGGCTTGTTCTCCACACTGTCCCTTTAATGCTGAGCGTCAAGCAGGGAAGCTGTAAATACCACTTTTAAAGTCATTAGTTTGACCCGACTCGGAATCAAATCCTAGTGTACAGCTCTAGAAGCGGACGTTCTTACCACTCGGCAATCTGAGCCGTTAAATCTATACAAAAAATATTCGGGACTAAAATATTCGATATAAAAACAACTTCTTTTCTGTACAAGTTATATCAGTTATAATGTACACTGTGCAGGCCAATGACATTTTTATAACCAATCAAAACTGTTCTATGTTCTTATTGCAACAATTTGATTGGTTTGTATAGTGTCATATCGCTTTTGCGTTATTGAAATTTATCTCATGCAGCAGGCCAGGAAGGACGACGCTGTTTTAATATTGTGTCTTGGCCACACGGGGAAATTTGTCTGTAGAGTGATGTGTGGCTTTGTCACGTACCACAAAGGTTACATTTCCCAGGGTTTGTAAATGGGTAGGGGTGTTTGGCTGATCAAGGTCAACCGTTCTGAAGGATAAGTGTATCTTTTACCTGAGTGCGGGTGAGGAGAGCTAATAGCCCGATAGAGCGCTGTCCCGCTTCATAGTAACTTAAGTGATGTTATAACTTTCATGAACTTTCCGTAGATTGATCTGTTTTTCGGTACGAAAGATGGCGCTCCGAAAACTACGCCTGTGGTGAAATCTATTCTGGTTGTAGTTTGCACTGATGCTAGAATCTATTCTGGTTGTAGTTTGCACTGATGCTAGAATCTATTCTGGTTGTAGTTTGCACTGATGCTAGAATCTATTCTGATTGGAGTTTGCACTGATGCTAGTTAAACAAGATTCTGATGAAGCTGCTACGTGGCAGTGAACGCATATCTGGCGGTTCGAATTTGCATTCACCGTTGTTTGATCGATTTTTTTTATACAAAATGAGAGTGTAATTTTTAATCACCAGCTTGATCCTCCAATACTAAAAAGATAAGAGAAACAGAAGCAAAAAAACTTTTTGCGTTTAAAACTAGATAAGCGATGGAAATCGAAGGTTCCGACAAATGCGTGGACGATCTGTTATACGAAACAATCCATCTTTGAAAACCTTCACTTCTCCTGGATCAAAGGTGATTGTATCATTTATCACTGATTCCATCGGTGCCTCGTACGGCTTTGAACTTACATATCAAGGTAAGCTTAAGACTGGTGGTTGTGCATTGCTCCAACAGTATTTCACTTCAACTAAGCGGTTCAAAAAAACTTCATCAAAATGTCGACCGCGAAAGTTAAAGATAAAGTGGATATAGTCTGCGATATTTTGGCAGTGTCCTGTCTTTCTATAACACAATAAAATGCTAAATTATTCAGCAAGTGTCTGTAATGTTTTCGTAGTGTAGGCCTATAAGCAATATGGCAGCTGGTCAGTCGTAAATTTTATAAATGAATAATTTGATGTTTGTTTGGAAATGGTAATTGGCATAATGGCACCAGTTTTCCTACACAGAATCACACCCTGTCTGTGTGCACCGAAAGAGCGTGGGAGCACACGCGGATCTAACGATTGGATGGAGAATTGCAGCATGCTGATGTTTGACTTGACGAATTGTTTTTATCTATACATTGTTAGTTTCTGATTACCGTATTATATTTTTAGCTGTTGGTGGTCCTTCAACTGTACCTACTACTGAACAACCAGAAACTACAAACTTTTGATAACTCGTTTCGTCAGGTAGTGTTATGACCTTAGATTATAAACTTTTTTATTCTGAAATCACATTTGTCATGAAATCATTAGCCTCATAAATAGCATGGAAATGTGCTTCATTCATAATAATCGTTTTATTCGATAATTAGTCATTGCCAATGCCTGTACTGCACTGTCGCCTACTTTTATGCAATTTTCCAGCTGGTCTGAACTGAAGCTAAGGGGAAGAACTGATAGCATTGTCTCAGAGTCGAACAAGTTGTAGCCTAATCATGGTCACACAAATACGTGAAATGACTTCATGCATGACGGACCTTTAACTCCTTTTCCCAGCTTATCCACAATTTTACTGTAGGCTGCTGATGTCTCATCACTGCTACTGGTTTTATCATAGTTGCGATTTTTTTTACAGTGATCTTGTGTTTTAGATACCGGTATTTGTTTGCTTTTCATGTATCGACAAATTGTTTGTTTGTTTAGTATAATGGCGTATTCGTCGTGCGACTATATCACTGGAGTCACTTGAAATGTTCGACAAGCTTTCACTCAATAAACAGATAACGTTTGCTCTTTTCGTCGTGTGTTTTGCTTGAATGATAATTTGACGCGGACGTGATCCACAATCGTAATCCGCGCAGCATGAACAGATAAACGCCGTTTTCTATTACTACAGCAAAAGCAAATCAGAAAATTAACCTAATATTCCAAAAGCATAAAACTATAGAACTGGAAGCTGCAGAAAAATACAGTAATTTACGTTCTAGTTTTAGAGAACAAAACTCTGAATGTGAAAAAAGAGATTCAGCTCAGTACGAAAAATAGGCCCGTGGGGTCGAGTGAGAATGATATCTTTCCTTTTCAAACACCAACTAATTAGGTTCTAATTATTAGAACCGTTTATCTTTTTAGTGTGTCATGCAAAAACTTTAACACGATATAGCCTACTTAGCATGGATGATCAGGTGAGAAGTGAGAAGAGCAACGACCACCAATGTTCTGGCACACAGCTTACTCAGCCTTAGCTAATTTACTACCTGTTGAAACAAAATTGCTCTGTCTAGAAATTTGATACCTAATTTCTTTGAATAAAATAAAAAAAACATGAACAAACAAAACGATTGTGTAGATATAGCATCATTTTCTGCTCTTTTACTAAAGCCAAGGGCAAAACAATAGTCTCAACAACAATTGAAAGGCATCGAGAAATCATCAGGGATGGCAATCGCATCGAATCGAACGTATTTTTTCCAAAAAATCGCATCGAAACACATAAAAAGAATCACATCAATAATAATCGCATCGCATAAATGATAAAAAAAATCTGCGATTTTTACGATTTTTTGGGTCGTAAAATGCTTCCCATTATTCCCAGCTTCATTTCTTTTGAAGAGTAAAGTAACTATTTTGTCATTTTGAGGCAGTGAAATTTAATCGACTTCATCACCAAATCGAGCTGTCCATCAAACAAAACGCTTTGTTTTAAAAAGTGGCGGCGTCCTGCGGCTTCTGGCGAAAGGATTTTTACGCCTCTGAAATTTTGCCCTACTATTTTCATTTCGGTGGCGATTTTTATTTCACTCGTTCGATATTGCCTTGAATTTAATTGCGAGTAGATTTAATGCGAACGAGTATTTTTGAAGTGCAAACGCACGCAGCGCGAAGAGATGGACAGAAAGCCAGCAGCGCTAATAATCACAGCTGTTTTGATTTTTTTCATGATTCAGATTTTCATTCTCAAGTGAATTTAACTAAATCCATTTTCCAACACGATGTGATGCACAAAAGTTGTGATCGGATGGATGGGTAATGCAGGGGCGGGGAGCCGGCATGGCACAGCGGGCACATTAATTGCATTATATTTTCAGAGGGTCACATTTTTAATTTCTGCTTTAAAAATGCACAATTTTACGTCGCAAATTTATTAAACTCGCTTAGTGTGGTATTTTTTATTGTAAAATCAGACACTTTTTCGCCGTTTTTACGTCACAAATATAGTATGTAATCAGCGCCGGACTTAGGCAATGAGAGGCCCTATAGGTTGTTTGATCACAGTGATTGGAAAAGCAAAAAAAAAGGTCTTCACGTTCTCAGATGTTCTGTTTTCGCTGAAAATATCGGTGAAAAGCGAAAAAAAAGGTCTTCGTTGTTCGTGATGAGGCCCTCATTTTCTCCGAGGCCCTAGGCTTCAGCCTGTTTAGCCAAAACGTAAATCCGGCCCTGCATGTATACAGTTGAATTTAAAAGCAGTTTCCAAGAAACATTAAGGTTTTCTATTTGACCGGTGTGTTGTACACATAACAATTAAAGTTCTGACACGGGCCACATTCAAACCTTGAGACGACTGCAGGTTCCCCACCTCTGGTGTAATGATAGCTATTATTCACTGTAGACCTGAGCAAGTGACTTATTTCAAATTTTTTGAGGTTCTGCATTCCTCACATTCACAAAATTGTGTCAACTAAAATAGGAATTTTTTCCACTAGAATTGGGTTTAAAATTAGATAAGATCTGAAACAATTATTTTCCAAACGTGAAAAAAAAATAACGAGGTTAGTGTCAGTTTAGTAGGCAATCAGTAGTCCTTCAAAAAGTCGTGGTTCAGCAAGACGATCAGTTAAAAACATTTCCCTACATCAGTTGACTTAAGATGCTCATAGCTTGCGAGGTTTGCTATGAGTAGCAGATACAGCGGTTATATTCTAGGTAGGTAGAGTACCTGGCGACTTTTATCAAATAGGTAGTATTAAAGTCGCCAGCGGCTTTATAAGATTTATTTTTGCCTTTGGACGAGGACCTCGCCAAAATTGATCGAATAGTGCTGCAATGCCAGTGACTCAAATTTCAGTCGAGAGAGTCTTTACGAGCTGGAAATATGTGCTGAATGATTCAAGGGTGCGTTTTGGTGATGATGCCCTGATGCAGGTGATGCCATTCTGCTTCTTCGTGCTAATAATTAAGAAAAAGTAACTTGTGTTTTCTGCGTGGACTCTTTACGTTTTACGTTGTTAAATGAAACTTGCTTGATGATACTGACCGTTTGTAAAAAATTTTGTAAAATATGAGAGTTCAAAATTGCTCAAAAAAATCGAAATAATCGAAAATCGCACGAATAATCGCAAATGCAAACCCAAAAAATCGTATCGAAAAAATTTGGATAATCGCAACAAAAATCGCATCTGCGGTTTGAGTAAAGTATCGCATCACAGTTTGGTGGTCATTACAAATATCGCAGAACCTCTTCGATGCGATTGCCATCCCTGGAAATTATATTGCAATCATGTCTTACAAGCTATACGACAAGTATGACAGGCAATTAAAACTGCCGACCTTTAGGGCAGGTGTAATCGCACTCGTCTCCCAAGCTCCACCGTCCATCGTCTCTACGATAAACGCATGCCACTATTCTATTACCTATCAACAATCCCTGTGAAGTTAAAGTATATTTGAGTAACCGTATATCTTCCTCTGTTTTTCTTAATCCTGTTACAGATGCTGAAATTGCCAATATCATTAATGAGCTTAATGTAAAGAAAGCAGGGGGCTACGATGAAATTTCCTCTTACTTCGTTAAAATATCTGCCTCAATTTTAATTCCAATTCTTACTGTTTTTGTTAATTCGGCATTAAGTCTAGGTATATTTCCTGATGACCTAAAACTTGCCAAAATTATCCCCCTTTTTAAATCTGGCAACAAGCTAGACAGAAATAATTACCGTCCCATATCTCTATTGTCCTGCTTTTCAAAGATCTTTGAAAAAGTTATATTTCATCGTTTGTCTCACTTCTTCGATAAACATTCTGTTTTGGCTTCCTGTCAATATGGTTTTCGCTCTAATAGATCAACTCTCCATGCTATTCTTGATATTGTTACTGCCATATATGATAATATTATTATAAAACAGTACACAGCTTTGGTTACCTTAGATCTAACCAAGGCATTTGATACTGTTAGTCATGAAAGACTACTTATTAAATTGGAAAATTATGGTGTAAGAGGAACTGCGCTTAAACTTATGGAGTCCTATTTATTAAAAAGATCTCAATACGTTTCTTTGAATAATGTAAGTTTTGATTGCAAAACTGTAAAAATGGGTGTTCCTCAGGGATCTGTACTTGGTCCCCTACTGTTCTTGATATATATCAATGATTTAAATAATTGCACTGTTAGCACTCCTAGGCTCTTTGCAGATGATACAGCAATTTTAGTCGATGCTAGTTCCCCTACGGAACTTCAAGTCAAAGTTAATCAAGAACTAGCTAGAATTTACATTTGGATGTTAAAAAATAAATTAACTGTGAATCCCTTAAAGTCCCACGCATTAGTAGTCCCTCCTGTGCTCAGTGAAATACCGTCAGCAGTTAACTTTCAGATGAACTCATGTAAAATTGAAGTTTCGGATTGTGTCAGATACTTAGGTGTACTAATTGATTCCAAATTGCTCTTCAAGCAACACATTAGTATGATTTCCACTAAGCTATCTCGAGCTGTTGGAATAATGTATAAATTGAAACATATTTTGCCCGCATATGTATTGAAACAACTCTACTTTGCATTTTTCCATCCTCACCTGCTCTATTGAATCATTATATGGGCCGCTACTTCCAAATCATGTTTAGAACCTCTGAACATTCTACAGAATTAGGCTATTAAAATTATTGATAATAGGAAATGGTGCGACAGAGTTACCCCGATTTATAAGCACTTAAATATTTTAAAACTAGAAGACCTGCTTAATCTTGAAACTTCTAAATTCATGTTTAAACTTATGAATGGTTCGCAATTGCAACCTGGTATTTTTTCCTCCTTTTTCACCAAAGTGTCTAACATTCATTCTCGTATTACTCGTTTTTCCCTAAATAACTTGCTTTATTTGCCCAATCTTCGCTCTAACCGCCTCCAAAGATCCATCAGATACAGAGGCGTTAAGATTTGGAATGATGTCCCTAATGACTTAACATGCTGCACCCTTCGTGGGTTTGTACATCAGTATAGACAGCATTTATTTCAATCCTACGATTAACCCATATTTTTCTGGTGGCTTCTTTTAAATTTGATCTAACCTCTTGATCTGCACCTTGGTACTTTCCTTGGGGTTCTAATTATTTTAAATTGGTATTTTTTTTATTTTTGTATTCATTTTAGAGTTTATTTGACTTATGGTTAACACGCTCTGATCATCAATCTTAAATAACTGTTTCAATTATTAGGTGGCTGCTTGACTTGAAGACTACTTACAAGTGGTCATTTCGCAGCTTCCTGCACGATTGTATTTTTTTTGTATCATTGTATTTGCGTTATCGTGTTGTACTTTTGTGTAAAACATAATAATAAACTAACTATTTTCTCATACTGGTGGCGTTTCGCATACCGGAATATCCCCTGCAACGCAATAATATCATAGGTAGGGAAGTGAAAGTAGCGTGATAAGTTAAAATTGACGACACGAAAAAGCGACATGCTGACTTAGGTGCACTGGAACCGAATCGTGGACGCCAATTGTTAAGAGCATTTTTAGAGAGCAGTAGCGTAGCTAGGGGGGGGAGCTGCAGCCCCCCTATTGGTATACCAGCTATATGCTGTCAACTTGAATAGTGCTTGCAAACTGCTGCACCATCGTTTTCGTCAGTAGCATAGAGGGGGGAGGGCTGAATTCTCCCTACCCATTATATTGGTAGGCCAAACTATCTGCTGTAAACTTGGATGGTGCTTACAAACTGCTGCACCATCGTTATCGTCAGTAGCGTAGCTAGCGGAGGGGAAGCTTCAGCTCCCCCACACCCACTGGTACGCTTCTCTAATTTTAAGTAATATTTCTCTAATTTTTTTGTCACATTACATTTTGGCTGTCAGTATTTATAAGCCTTCAATTACAGTTTATCTTTTGTATATGAGCTAAGAAAAGTATTTTAAAGCAGCAACCATTGTTACATTACTTGATGAGGCATGAGGTCACTTCTCTGCTTTTCGCCATGGAGCAGCGCTTCCCAATCAGTGAGAAGAAGAGCTCTTAACGGAGGAACGCAAACCATCCTAAAGTTTCTAAAGTTAGAATATTAGAAATGGGTTGAGTTGGTCTAGAGCAGAAGTTGATATAATTTATATTGATGAAAGACTTTTCAGATCTGATAGAGGACCCCAGATAAAAATTTTTGTAAAAGTAGAGCGTGGGCAGAAAATGATGGGGAAGCACTGCATTAGAGTCTTATACAAAATATTTTAATAGCCTGTAATGGATTTTTGTGAGGTTAGAGGCTCGTTATCTTTTCACGGTTCACACTGTGGTTTCACAGCTGCGAGGACGTATCTGTCACTCCACCCGAGATGCGAATCGATAAGGATGCATCCAATATTGTAACTATGGTCTGCTCTGCAGCATGACATACGGCAACAGCTGTATGTTCAATATCGTGTATTAATCATACTATGTCAGAGTATTTTGTGTTTGTATAATACATAAGACATTGTTATTGTTACAGCATTTATTATACAGTTAAACGCACTAAAATTTACTTTTAATCGCAATACCAAACACATCATTAGCGAATTAAACTTCGTCACTCTTAATTTTGCTGCAAATAAGCAACATTTCTGATGAAAAATGTCAAAAAAATTAATATTTTTAGTTTTTTAAGTAAGTTTTTGTCAAAAATTCGTAAGGTGTGAAAAAGTTTTAAAACTAGCAAGACGTTGAGCTAATTTTTACAGAGGAGGAAGCTGACGTCAGCTTGATACTGCCGAAAGATACTGGGTGCAGGACCATAGAGTTTTGAGCTCGAGGCATTTTTTAGATAATGGCGGTTGGAGGTATTTTGAGCCATTAGGCGTATTACGTAATGAGCCACTCGCTCAAATTCCCCTAATCATTCTCTAATCACGAACTTTCGCAAAATATTCTTCATCATTGATATACCGTATTTTCCCATGTATAAGAGACCCTTTTTTGTTCATAATTTTCACTTTAAAAATAGGGGGTCTCTTATACATGGAAGTAAGTCTTTTAGCGCCAGTATGTATTGTAGTTCGGTATGCAGGTATGCACTCTGATATATACCTCTTTCATATATACCATGTATGAGGAGTGGACGAAGTGGATGCAAGATGCCGACTCTAATCTGACACCAACTGGTAAGGTGAGAAAGCCAACCCTTGGAGAAGTCTGTAGCTGGGTCATCAAGGCAAGGAATGGTGTAAAGCCAGAGGTCATCATTAAATCCTTTAAGAAGTGTGGCATCTCCAATGCCATGGACGGCACAGAGGACGATGCCATTTTTGAATAAAGTGACTCCTCTGATGATAATGACGAAGAACTGGCTGATAAGGAGAGTGATGAAAAATTTAATGATTTCTATGATTAATAAAGTTATTCATTACTAAAAAACTTTTTTCCTGAAAATTTTACCTAAAAATTGAAGGGTCTTTTATACACGGGAAAATACGGTATATAAGTCAATACTCCCTGGCAAACAGGGTCGTACGAAACGATTTTTCTGGGAGAATCTGAACGATAACTTCTTTTAAGGTTTATCGGAGGAGGCCTGAGGCGGGCCGAGCAAAGGCGCCCCCTGCGTACGCCACTGCTTGTAACGAAGCTGGCAACCTTGCAATTTCATACGAAATAAATTTCTTCTGAGTTAAAAAATAAATATTGCTCTTGCAACTTTGAAAAAATGGGCCGCGTACGCAAGAGAAGTCGTGGGCATAATCAGTGCTCGAGTTGTAAAAACACTTATGGGGGGATGGTGCAAGTTTTTTATGCAAGGAGGGATGGTCATTATTTGTAGTGGAATGGTTTACACTGAAATGTTTTATGGGGGATGGTGTTGTTTTTCGGGGGATGGCATCCCTCTTCAACTCGAGTACTGGGCATAATACAGATAAGTTAAGGGAGGTACAAGTGTAAGTTAGACAAGGGAATTTGGTGCGATCATCTGCGAAACTGTTAGATGTTGATTGCATGACTCTGAAGAGGCTTCATCACTGCCAACCCTCGCAATCTGAATCAGTAACATTAAGCTGGCAGCAATAGAAATGGCGAAAAATTATGAAATAAAATTATTAACTATGTTGGAGCAATATTGCTTAAGTTTTAATTTCAAATTCCATAATTTATGTCGAACCAAGGGGAAAACAATGCAAGAAAACCTCTCTCGAAATCGGGTTTTGTGTTAACTTTGTATGACTGATTGCTCAATAATTAAACGTCTTGCTGGCCTGCATCCAAAAATTTAATTGTGTCGCACCAATAAAGTTCTGTATATTTTCGTTTAAGCGATTTCTTTTGTTTCTTGACGTAAAAATACAAAGACATACACGAAAACCTGTCACTATGCATGTGTTACAAGCATTGTTTACGTGTGGCTCAACTTACCTGCGTGTGGCTCAACATCTCTGCCCTACTGTAGGGGCTCAAAATCCCCCATGTGATAGGCAATTTAGGCCATTTCAAAAAAATTAAAAAATTTTTCAAACTTTATTGGAGACATAGTGAACGAGATCTAAGCGATACTGAATAGTTGTGCAACCTGGAAGAAAACTGGACGTTTAGTTTAGGTTCCAGAAAATTTTAAAATTTGCTACTAGTTTCTTGCTTGTTACTTGATTTTGTGAACGCGTACGATTTACATAAGTATTATAATTTGTCAGCAGACTCGTGGCGGTATGGACTGGATTGATTAGATTCTCTTACAATTACAGTATCTTTGATTACGAGATTTAAAGGATACCTTACTGATTACACTATGCTCATCGCACGCATTGTTATGCATATGCATCAGGGCTGCGAACTCTAACTCGCTGAACTCGGTCATTTTCGCCGAACTGGAACTTGAACTCGAAAAATAAAATACGTAGAACTTGAACTCGGACTCGCAAATATCTCTCGAACTTAAACTCGGTTAAAAGTCGATCGAGTTCGTAGCCCTGATATTCATAACCCATGTTTTTTAAGGTTTGGCGTGAGGAACCGCTAAGCAACTTTGCAATACCACTAATTTTTAATAACAACTTAACATACAGCATAACTTTCTATACTATCGTAGAAGCAGATTTTGACAGACGGCTGGACAATTTTTAGAAGTTATTTCGGTTCCTCAAAACGCCTTAAAAAAACACTGTGCATTGCATGTGTTGGCAACGGTAATGGAAAACAACAGTGCTTTACAAACCGTAAAAGCCAGTTAATATGATGAAAGCTAGTACCTACCAAAACAAACAAGACATTCTGCAGAAAGCTAAATTGCTTTCGAAGCGAGATCTTTTTGGCAAGTTATAAAAGCTTCCGATCCTTCTACTACAGGAGTGGGCAACTTCTTTAGTCTGTGGGCCATACGTGGGAAGACGAAGTCCTTCCTGGGCCGGATTATTAAATGGATTGAGATCAATGTCTTCAACAAGTACTATTGTCAGGGCCGCTCTGATTGGAAGAGCAATAAAAGGAGGAAAAATTATGGAATAATTTCTTAGGGTACCGCTGCCAAAACTTACCTGAAGACTATTCAAACCAGACTGAATCAAATTCTAAGAGCCATTACTTTTAGTAATATTTGAACTCCTGTAACATATACGAAAACCTCAACTTCTTAAAACTCCATGATACTGTATATGAATTGGCAAAATTTATGCATATAGTATATAACAAAACCTTTCCGAAAACATTTGGAAACAAATTTACCAAACTTGCTTCCACTCACGAACATAACACAAGACAATCTGCGAAATCGGATATTACCGACCAAGGGTCAATAAATGAATAGCGCTTAAACTACTATCATTTAGAAGACCTTAACTTTTTAATGAACTTGATTACGAACTGAAAAGCATGCACTGGGTTTCTTTCAAAACAAGTTACAAAAAACAATTAATTTGTAGTTATTGATTAAAATGCTTTGGGTCTGCAGCTAGCAAAGAAAATCTATATATGTCCAACTTTTCTTAATGAAGGCCATTTAAAATCAGTTCTAACATATTTTCTTACCCAGAAGTTATTCTTGTATTGTTTAAATTTGTATATTTCCTGTAGGTTCAAATATTTGTACAGCATATTATTTTCATCTTCCAGCTCGCTTTGCATCATCTTAAAGCAAAGGTGACGAACATGCGGCCCGCGAAAGAATTTCCTGTGGCCCGCGAACATTTTGGCGAGACCAGTACTTTGAAACATTTTTTCCCATCCAATCTTGGCGATGCGATACCAAAAGCTAAGCCCCTGATATAATCAAGCGCGTATCACACAGTAATTATATATACGCTCAATACAAGTCATCTGTTTCAGGATTCAGCAGTTCATCCATTGTTACGAAATAATAATCATAACTCGAGTCTTCAGCATAGTGCACCAGTTTACGAGTAACTATTCGAGCGAGAGCTTAGCTTGCCTTACAGTAGTAGGAATTATGTGAGTTTGCGGAAATGAATTGGTGAGGTGGCAGTACCATTTATCATATGCAAATTTTACTGCTTTCTTAAGGTATTTGTTATTCTGTTTTTTAATCAATATTTAATTAGCCGCTTGTCTTCAGCGAAAAAACGAAATACTGTAGATGAAAAAAGAGTATTTCAAAAAAATTGGACCGATATCCGATATGTATATGACCAGGAGCGTATTCAGAGGGGGGCCATTGTGCCATCCTTCACCCTTTTTGACTCTGCCTTTTAGTAAAAAAAGAATAAAACTAATGGTGCCAAGTGACTGAAACATGCCAGACTCTTTTGATGGTTTCTGTAGCTTATGGCCAGTGGCTAATCCAAGGGTTAGAATGAGAGGTATGCATCCTCCCACCAGCCATTTTCAAAATAGTTTTTGATGTATACAATTTTTCCATAACTTCGAACCTCTTTGAGAGCGATAAGCCTCACGCCTTAAGCACGCATAATCGAAAATGTGCGCGCCAAATGCATCATATTTGGCAAAGCACTCAGAATCAGGGTCAAAAAATTTAAACAAAATTTGCCTGAGGATTATTCAAAAAGCACTGCAAATAGCCATTACAGCATGTAAATTTTCAAAAATTTTCCGAGAGAGCATGCCACCGGACCCTCCAAGAGCTTTTCTTGTTTCTCAAACATTTTCAAATTTGTTCTGCCGAAAAAAACGCTTTAAAGAAATATGGAAATTGTGGCTTCCCCCTTTTAAAATTTCTCGCTACGCCACTGTTTATGACTAAAAAGTTATGCGGCCCGCTTGCTTATTGGTAAGTAACAAAGTGGCCCGCGACAGCAAATAGGTTCGTCACCCCTGTCTTAAAGTATACACTGTATAACTATAAATACCCTCTCGCATTTTTGAATTACGTGTATTATTGCCTCGCACTTCTCAACTCAATTGTAACACTGTGCCGAAAGGAAGCATCTTGACTCGAAAGCCGCCTGGTTATTCGATGCTTCCTTGCTATTCGCTTATTTTCTCTTTGTGTGCGTGATTGAATTTTATGTTTTCTGCATATATGGCAAAAAATAAATATCTATCTATCTACACGTCGTCAGATGTTTTCCACCAAATATCGGTGAAACAGGGACGTAGTGAAAAATTTTACAAGGAAAGCCATAATTTCCACATTTTTTTTAATCGTCTTTTTATTCGGCAGAACTACTGTGAAGTTGATTTAAAAAAAGAAAAGTTCTAGGGAATCCGGGGGCCAGTCAGCAAGTTTAATTTGTTGCAAACACAGCGAACAAAATAATCACACTACGGTGCGATTAATCACCACAGACTGGAAATGCGTGAAGCAGCAACAGGGAGCTGCGAAGGGACCCAGTAGTCTTGGAGTCGAGCGGCAACCTTTTGTTACAAACTACTAAATATACAGCTAAATTTGGAAGAAAAAAATCCAAAAAAAAAAATCCAAAAAAAGAATAAATAAACAATAAAAATAAAAAAAGTTGTATCATTAGTTGTTCAAGTCTACAAGTTAACTATATTTATCCAAAAAAAACTTTTATATTCAAGTTTAAGTTTTCGAAATGAAAATGATTTCAAATAATTAGGGATAGAATTGCAGATTTTGACTCGTTTGTATTTAATAGAGTTTTGATTGCGATTTGTAGAATAACGTGTGAGTGTCATAGCTTTGGAAGTTGAATTACAAGTTTCATGAGAATGGATATTATGTGCATACAAAAAATAATTATTGAATTGCGAGGGTAGCCTATTATGAACATACTGATACATAAATTTAGCGATTTCGAAGGCCTTATATATATAAATCATTTAATTTAAGAATGCCGAGGTGGCGGTATTGAGGAGTAATCCTATTTTTGACATTTGGTTTAGCAACTGTTCTTATAGCTTTATTTTGTAACTTCCTTAATTTGTTTAGGTAAGTATCATACGTAGCTGCGCAAACACGTGGTCCATATACAATATGAGAGTGAACAAGCGCATAGTATAAAGTAGTTAACGTTTCTGTTGGCAAAAAGTGTCTTAGTTTAATCATAATTCCCACTGAACGCGATGTTTACTTACAAGAAAATCAATATGTGTTTTAAATGATAGGCGATCATCTAGAAATATTACAAGATATTTGGCAGTATGAGATACTTGAATTTCAACATCAGATAATGAACAGCTATAATCGGGAAATGATTTATGGCAACAAGGTGAAAGATGAGTGAAATTGTTTTTGTAGGGTTTAGTCTATTCCTGAGCATACAGTCAGCCACATTTAAAAGTTTAGAGCAAACAAGAAGTTGCAAATTCTGTAAGTTATCAGATGAAAATATCAAGGCAGCATCATCTGCAAAGAACCAATGACGCCGGCTTATGCGCAATAAGTATCATTTTTGCAACATTGCCTTGTTGTTTGGGTTTAGGCAAGATTGCAGACAAAAAATCCATCCTCAGTAAAAAGTTTCTACTTTGCACACTGGTATTTCCTCTTACATACAACATCATTCTCCTGAATTTGCCATCTTCATTGATGTTTCTAAAGCAGTGGTTCCCAATTCGTTTTAAAGCCCGCACCTCTTCGGCAAGGAAAAATCATGCTTGCACCCCCTGCACATTTGAATTATAATAATATCATTTTATTCTATTTGAATAAGATATGATGAGTAGGCTATAAAGGAAAACTTGTTAATGTGGTTAAATTTTGCTTATGTAAAAATTGTGATTAAAAGTCATTGAAGAAAACTATGACTACTCAAGAGCTAGAAGAAATCAAAGAGGCACTGAAAAGAGTGACACAACAGCAATATGACTTTCAGCAAATGGTGGATGCAAAGACTGCTAGCTTATAGCCCTTGTTACCCAGTGCTCTATCTTGTCGTCTCGTGACACCTAATGAAGAAATATGTAAAAAATCGTCTGCACATAGCATTATGGTAGTAGATCAAAACTGGAATGTCTTCATGTGCAAGCAGGTGCCGTTTTTGAGATATTACCATTTAAATATTGAAAAATTTAAGCGGATGAATATTATAGCGTTTACACGCATCACTGCTTTTTTGTCATTAGGCGTTGCCGTGTATAGTTTCAAAATGTTTCTTGCTAAGTGTTCGATAATATTTTAAACTGAAGTAGAAAAAAAGTCTAATATATTGGTTTTTAAGTTAACTTTTAAGCTGAATTTGATTATTTTTGTTTGGTTTTTAAATGAAGTCGTCGTCGTGTGGTTGGGCATCCTCTTTCGACGGTTTAGATGTTGACGGCATTGATTTTAAGCCAGCGTCGGGTGTCATCATCCAGGACTAACAGACCTTGTATTCCTTTTGGTGCACGATGTAGGGAGCATGTAGAAATGATGTGGTCCGCAGTTTGCTCAGAGGCACCACGCTCACAATTCGGTGAAGGAGCAGCACCCCATTGGTACATGGATGAATGGAATCGCCCTACGCCAGTCCGCAGACGATTCTGTTTTACCCACGATGTTCTGGGCAAACCCATTCCAAGAGGCTTAGGACTGGCCCTGGGAATAAAAGCATGAAGCCTTGATGCACTTTTCAAGTATTCCATGTTCCATTCATAATCCATTCATTGCGTACGCCACTATTTGTGAGCAATTACGACATGTTCTGTGCTACGCAAGTCTCTGCTTTCCCTACTTTTGCCTTGTGGCAGCCATATGGTGTCTACTTTAATACACTTTATTAGCTGTATCCGTAAATCAGATTGGGAAGGTCATTTAAATACTTTGGAGAAGATAACTCCTTGGCTGCTTGCCTACGATTGTGTGAATTATTCTCGCTACGTTCCTGTCTATTTGCATGAAATGCGTGAATTTGAAAAAACACACCCATTTGCTCATGAGCATTTACGTGCTGATGAATTGCTATTCAGCAACAAGATCGGTACAAATTTTTCGCAACAGCTGCGGATTAAGTAATTGAGCAGACTGGCAGAGACAGTAAATCAGCTGATGGAATAGTTGGAATTACAACGCGATCTAATGCTGTTGCTAAATCGATTCTTTCTCAGTCACAGCGATTAGCTATGACCCAGTTGTGTCGAAAATACGCTGGTCAAGATGCAGCAGATCGGCGTAGCAAAGATCCTTGATCCATTATGTCGTGCTCGAGACGCAGCTGGAGTTTGATAGCGTTGTTGATGAAGCTATGATTAATCTATTTGATTATGAAAGATCTGAGTTAATCAACATGTACTCTGGAGTTGTTGCATCCCTTCTTTGTCAAGAAGATTTCATGAAAGCTTATAAATGCGGAAAAGAAGCACAGCATCACTTTACTGCCCGTTGTATCTCTGATTCGAAAGAACTTCACAGACCCTTGAAGAAAATGAACTTGCACTCATTTAAAACCGCTGTAAAGCCTAAAAAGGATAAGAAAGGAAAATATTTATCGAATAGGAAGCTGTTTACTCATCATATTGATAAAACAAGATAGAGTCAAGCTTCATAAAGTGCTTACTTATATTCCCTTGGGCCAGTATCATATCCCCTGGCAAGTTATGATGGTTTTTTAGCTAAAACGCTCGAATCTGTCACGTTGCTTTGGTTTAGAACAATTGGCCCGCAGAAGAAAAAGGTATCAGCGCGATGCCGAATTGCGCTGTTGCTATTGATGCAATGTGCTTGATTCACAGTTTTCTTCGGTTTAGACTTTCTAAGACATTCATGGAATTTGCTGCTTACATTTTAACTCAAGTTACAAAATTGAGTTTTCGCTTTAATGCTTCCGGAATTGATATATAGTATTTGTCACTTATCCACTTATTTTCATTAAAGCTCTTGAACATGCCCGTCGTTTAGGCCAGGGGTCGGGAACCTATGGTTCGCGAGCCATTTGTGGCTCTTTTCGTGACGGCATATGGCTCCCATAAAAAAATGCAACATTTCGAGGCTAAGTTTACTTTGTTACTAGATTTCAATTTCCTTTTTTAACCTAATTTCATAGAACATTTGCTAATCTGGCAACACTATTATAAACCGTTCTTTTCGTATATTTGTAACAGTTAACGATTCTTATTTGCTATATTCGACAGTTATTACCTAATAAAAACTAGATATTCTATAACAGTGGTTCTCAGACTTTTCTAAAATTTCGGCCTTGCGGTCCGCAAAGACTTTTCTATCACTCACGGTCCTTCATTTTTGAGTATAAATTTTCACGCAAAATCAAGTGAAGAGCAGAAAAAAGGTCATCACGTCCGCAGATGTCCAATCAAGCACAATTCCATTGGGTGATTTATCAGAAATCCACAAATCCGCGACCTCTTTGCGGTCCCCCTAAAACTGCTTGGTGGACCCCAAGGGGACCGCGGTTCCCGGTTTGAGAACCACTGTTCTATAACTTTGTTACGTAAGGTATTTTTATCGTACTTGTTCATCTGAATTTTCAACTGAAGCTTACCAGCCGTTTAGTTTACAGTCGTAGTTTCTGCTAGTCTAATTTTTATTAAGTTGCTTATTTTGTAATCTGAAGAATCACATGGGGTTAGATCTAGTTATTAGACTTTATAATAGAGCACTACAGACTGATGTCTAAACAAAAGAGAGATAACGATTATCGTGGATTTCAGCTTGAATGGACAGAGGAATTTGCCTTTGTAGAGGGAACAGATTCTTGGCTGTGTCTAATATGCAATGTTCAAATTGCGTCGATGAAACGGTCGTATGTAAAGCGGCATTTTGATAATTGTGAGTGAATAAAAATATTATATGGCTTTCATGAAAATGCAAAAAAATATGAGCCTTTAATGTCTCTCTTAACAAAAAAGGTTCCCGACCCTTGGTTTAGGCCATAACATCCAATAAGTCTCATCATCTCTTCGCAGAATTATAAGCTCAGAGCAGCAGTTACCAAAACAGTGGAAGGAGTTTCTTCGTCACGATCCCAATAAAGAAGAGCTTTCCGCTTACCTCTATCGAGAACTACCAAAAGGTTTAAATTTCTTTTTGATTCATTCTTTACGCATGAAGCTTCTTGTGCTGTTACTTTATAGTTGTGGAAAAAACGTGCACGTTTCGGAGCTTCACTGTGATCACGTAGAAGCTGACACTCGGTTGTTTTTGAATTCTATGCACGCTTCCGAAAGGTATTCAAATATTTTACTGTCCAGTGCTGACTCAGATGTTTTTGTAATTGGTCTGTTTCGGGCCCAAAAGCTATCAGCTACCATTTATTTGGAGTATGTTACTGATGCATTATTACAAAACGAAGTTATTAGGCATTTATAAAAGTTTATGTTTTTATTATCTGCTGTTACTAATTTGATGAAGTCTAATGTTTTAAATACACCGCGCATGGGTTGCTGAACAGTAGTTTTTCCTACTTTTACTAATTGTATTGACACTTGATAGATGCTCCAACTTAAACTAGTTAGTTATATTTCATTTTTAGGAATGCAGAAGCGCATCAGTAACATTTCATTGCTAGGGCAAGAGATGGAAAGTCACACTACCGAGGGGCTTTTGGGGCTGCATATTTTCACCGGGGTTGATTCAACTAGTGCTTTCGTTGGAAAAGGAAAAAAGAAAACAATTGTGCTGTTCAAGCAATATATACAGTTCCAAAGAGGATTTGAAAGTTTTGGGACACATTTTACAATATGTGATGCTTTTGCAGCAAATATGGAACGTTTTGTGTGCAAGTTTTAGAGGCGTTCTGGCAATGACATCAACGAAGCACGGTACAACCTTTTTTGTACAAAAGCTTTGAGTGAGGTGAGTTTGCCTCTCAGCCGCAATGCCCTGGTACATCATATCAAACGAGCTAATTATCAGGCGGCTATTTGGCGGAAAGCATTTCAAACTAATATTAATGTTCCAAGTCCCAACGGTAATGGTTGGATAATTGCTGGAAACAATGAAGTTTTGGTCCGTTGGATGATCCGCGAGCAAGCCCCGTCAGAATTGCTGCAAAATTACTCTTGCGATTGTAAAAAATCCAAATTAAGGTTCTAACAATCAGTGTTCTTGCGTTGGAAACGGTGTATCCTGCACCGAACTCTGCTCTAGCGTTGTTTGTGAAAATGATTGTGAGACCGTAATTGAAGTAGAATTATTGAATGATCTCAGTGACGACGATGATAGTGATGACAACCAATTTGTAGCCAGTAGAAAAATGTTGAAATATGCTCGTCACTGAAGGTATTATTTTAATGTAACGAAGTTTAGGATAGCTTATTCGAACCAAATTTCTCTTTGTTTTTCAAGCAATAAAACTAGCTTATCAGTGTAGCCTATAGGTGTTTTAGCCATAGTGTTTTAGCTACTGTAGATACGAAATTTAGTCAATGAAAATATATTACGGCTTAAAATTTATATTTACCTCTTTTTAACGTAGATTGGCAGCAACGAGCAGTAACTTATAAAATTAATTCGCTGATCCAATAAAGTTCTTGTTCGTAAAATACATTTCTTTTGTGAATTATGACGCCATCATTTAATTGCATAAATCTGACACAAAGAGTACGGGCATGTTGTTTCTGGTTTCATTAAAAAATGCTTTGAAGCGCTTGAATTCATACCAATTCAACTCCTTAGCGTTAACTTGATGCAATAGCAATAGTTGAAATACGTGAAGTATTGTTAATTTATCCGTTAAAGAGTAGGATAGGATAATCGTCTCGTAACCTAGAAAGTATTTGATAAAACTGGACAAAATTTGCAGTTGTGCCAGTATGCATCGCATACATAATTTATCCACGTCAAGTTTCACGTTATTTTCAATGAAAATTGTGGTTAAAAAGTTTATGTATGACTCTGTTCAAAGAAAGTTTTTCCTCGTGGGTGATATGACGTCATCAACTTATGACGTCAGTATTTGGCACAAAAGCAAAATATTGACTGAACATGTAGCACAAGAAGTTGGAAGCAATTACGCGATACAAGTATTTACTATCTTGCGTGATTGCACGTTAAGCCAGCGGTTAATAACAAATTATTGTACGTCTATAGAAAAATACTTTATAAAACTGGCCAAAATTTTGCAGATGTGTTAATATGTATACTTAGATTTTCCAAGCCAAAATTCAGCTTTTTAAATTTACTATAAATGAAGTTATACGGAACTGTACACACACCCTGCCTAGCAAAAAATTTTTTTTGCAAAATCTTACTTGTGGGTTATGACGTCATCAACTTATGACGTCAAAATTTAAAATAGAAGCAAATTATTGACTGAAGATGTCTCCGAACTATTTTAAAGCGTTTGTATCACTAACACAAGAAGTTGGAAGCAATTACTCGATCCGATTATATATTTTCTTGTCTGGTTGCGGTTTAAGTTATTGGTTAACATGTGATCATTGTAGGTCAATAACAAAAAAAATACTGAATAAAACTGGTCGAAATTTTGCAGATGTGGTAATACGTATGATTGTATATTTGGATTTTTCACACCGATTTTCAACTTTTTAAACGTACTACAACCTATGTTATAAGGAACTGTATACACCCGTCTAGAAGAAATAATTGTTTTTACAAAATCTTTTACTTGTGGGTTATAGCGTCATCAACTTATGACGTCAAAATTTGGCATAGATACAGTCTGTTGACGAAAGATTACTTTTAAAAGTGGTCTGACGCATTTACATCAATCACAAAAAAATCTAGAGACTTTTGAGTGTGTGGAATTTTTGCATCTTTGAAAGAGCTATTTTTGTCTTTATGACGTCATTGTGACGTAACGACACCTGCTGGACACCGAAGACACGAGATTTATATTCAGCATTTCTTAATCTTCAAATTTACGAAGTTTCATCCAGTTCTTCGTTGGGTATCACGAAATCCATTTTCGAAGCGTTTTTTTTTTTGGTAGCGCAGCAAGGCGTATTAGCAGATATGAATCCAAACAAACAAGGGGACTTGGATTTGAAACAAAAACGGCTGCAGGAAATGTCGCAACAAATTGAAAGGATCCAAAAACAAATGAATAAAGTTGCTGAAAAAGTGTATTCAAATGAGTTAAAAATGGACAAGCTTGAGCAGTATTCCAGATCAAATTGTCTGATTTTTCATGAAAATCACGTGATCAATGGATTAAACAGTAAGCTAAATCTGCCGACTAATCTGCAAAATTCAGACGTGGACATTATGCCATAGCCTGCCCTAAAGGAGCAATAAAAAAACGATAATTATCACATTTGTCAGACGTTCAATGAGAAACATGGTGTTTTTTAACAAAAGAAGCTAAAAAGTAATGATGATGCTGGAATTAAATTATCAATTATTAAATGTTTAACCAAGAGGAGACTGAAATTAATGGAAGAGTCAAGAAATGTATTTGGCTTTAAAAATGTCTGGTCATTCTAAGGTAACACATGCTGCTTTTACAACAAAAAGAAATATCATATTGTTGATTTTCCTGATATCAGCAGAATTAGATCTCCACAGAAGTCACAATCTTAAAACCGTCGAGTTATGCCCTCTCCATTACATTGTAGAAATATCAATGAACTACATTCTGTTACAACCACTGATCAATTGAACAAGTCTACCAGTCGTTGTTTTTTTGTGCTTCATATACTTGCCGTTGACTCCTAAAGGTAAGCCCTACCTTTAAAAACTTTTTTGTTTTACAATGCCTATAAAAAAGAAATGGAGTTTTAAATTTTGCCTTAAAACTATTCCATCTAACGTAAATCCCAAAAAATGCAGCGAGTATAAATCTGTATTTCACAGAAAGTGTGCTAAACAACAAAATGGTTCAAATAATTCCATAATTATATGTAATCGGAGTGGATGTGTGTTAATTGTACAGAGGTTTCAAATTATCTTTTTCCTTTCGAAAATATGAGTGACGATGAATTTACTGTGGAATTTAGAACAGCTAGTACCAATTATAATGCAACCTTTGACGCTACGCAGTTAAATAACTTGTTCTATTCTGGTGCAGCAGATGATGATGAAGATGATGATGTATTTGTGGGACTGGGCAGCAATAATAAAAGGGAGCCATACCTAGAATGTAATCAGACAACTTTGCTCTCTTGTGATGGAAGCTTGGAAAATACTTTCTCGATGTTATGCGTAAATATAAGGTCATTCATTAATCAATCTGCTAAATTCCAGCAAACTCGAATCTTTTTTTGCCAGTTTAAAACTACAATCTGATATTATAGCCATCACAGAAACGTGGATCCAACCAGTTTATACACAAAATGTCTAATACTCTTAAAAGTTACGCACTAATATCTAACAGTCGTAAGACTTGCAAAGGCGGTGGCGTTGGGTTTTTCATTAAGAAAAACACCGTCGTCACAGTCTGCTCTAAAAGAAAAATCATGCAAAAACAATCTTTGAGTCTCTATTTGTGTCTTTTGAAATTGGTGGAAAAAATGCAGATTGTGATGTAATATACAGATCACCTTCAAATAACCCTGAGTCAAATGAATCTTTTTTACATCATCTAAACGAAGCAATCCTGCTTCATAATGGGTGATTTCAATAACGACTTGTTTGTGTGTGAGCCAACAGACAGCTACAAGAATCAGTTTGCTGACACTATGTTCAAAAAATCTTTCATATCTCTCATTAATCATCCTACGAGGATTACTGATACTTCAGCATCAGCATTAGACCAAATATGAACCAATGCTAATTTCCCAGCTGATAATAAATCTGCAATTATTTCCGATCCCATTTCAGACCACCTATAATTATCGCTTGGGCCTCTACTGGAGCCCCAAAACTTCAGAATGAGCAGAAAAATAGAAACATTTCACCTGAAAACGTACTATAATTTGTTGATACTTTAGCAAAGTTTGATATTATTGAAGTGTTGAGTGAAACCGAAAGAAACAATGATTTAGAATTTCTTATGACCGAACTGAGCGCAACAATCAAGAAATGTTTTCCATCATCAACAAAAAATTCAATTTCAAAAACCCTTGGTATGATGATTGTAACGATTCCGAAATAAACCGTCTGCTATCGCGGAGTCGATACAGAACTCACTCGATTTGAACGTTTTGAGCGTTTGAGCGGTTTCTATTAAAGTTATAAACACAAATAAGTAATGACAATAATCGCAACATTAAACTTAAACCTTTAATATATCTTAAATTAAATCAGAAGAAAGTGCATCGCAGTTGCACAACAGTCAGCCGTTAACATTTGGTTTAAATTTACTCGAGACCGACGATCAGACAAAGTATGCAAATATGGTACTCACCAACTATTTCATGCAGACGGTAATGAAAATATAAATTCAACGGATGACAAATAATGTCGAGCAATGAAAGCTCAAAGTTAAATTCTTGTCGAGCAATAAAGGCTCCAACTAGTAACTCTATACACACATTGATATCGAGCAACAGCTCTGTAATTTCTTAAAACATCTAAAGCTTATTCAAATAGAATCAATTGCACTGCAACTTGCAAATCGACTAAATAGACGCTGCTATCACCAGCACGTCAAACTCCATCTGATGAGTTGTACAATCACAATTGCGGCTAACGGAAATCAACTTCGTATTGCATGTGAACGAAACTGTAAAACACTCCAAGAAGAAACAAATTTAATCAATGAGCTAATCGCACATCTTAAAAGAAGCAATCGGCAATGACAACTCCCGGAAATATAAGCTGCACAACGCCAGTTACTGTGACCTAGAGTAACAAAGGTCACTGTGATCTAGAGTGGCAAAACATGAAACTGAGTTCGAAATCGGCTGTAGTCGACCACCGATTGTGACGACGCTACAATGATGAACTGCACAAAATGCAACATCTTTATACGAAGCATAGAAGGAAAAACTCTATTACTGCCAAAGCAAACTATAAGGTAGCTAGATATTAATATTCTCGTTTGGTGAAAATAAAAAAAAACAATTATTATTCACTGCTTCTTGATAAACACATACTGAACGTTAGAGAAACATGGAAGATTATTAGCACCATCCTTGGCAAAAAGAAGTAATTAAATTGTCGCTCATTAAAAATAAATAATGAATTAACCTCAGACTTTAGTAATATTTTGAACCACTTCAACGAGTTTTTTACATCAGGGGCAAGCAAGCTTGTACAAGATTTACCTTTATCTTCATCACTATCTTACCCCCAATTTAAAACCAGTCCTTGTTCTTCCCAAAATTCCCTTTATATTTTTCCTACTACTCCTCATGAAATTAACAAAATCATTTCTGAAATAAAACCAAAGAAAAGCAGTGGCCTGAACGAAATTCCTACTTTTCTACTCCACAAACTTCCTCCCTACATACTCATTGCCCTATCGCATAGTTTTAATTTATCAATAGCTCAAGGTGTGTATTTAGATGTATTCAAAACAGCAAAAGTCATTCCAATATTTAAAAAAGGTAGCGCATTAGATGTCAATAACTATAGACCAATTAGCTTATTTCCAGCTCTATCAAAAATTTCTGAAAAAATCATGCGTAGGCGATTGTATTCATTTTTAACAAAAAAAAATAATTTCTTTCACAAGTTACAGTTTGAATTCAGAAAAAAACACTCCACAAACCATGCAGCAGCAACTCTCATCGAATACATTTGCAATGCCTGTGAAAGCAAGGAATTTGCAATTGGTGTCTTCAAAGATTTGACAAAGGCATTTGACACCATTGATCTTGCGATTTTACTGGATAAACTCTACAAGTACGGGGTTAGAGGCACCGCGCATGACTAGTTTCACAGTTATTTGCATAACCGAACACAACAAGTAGAATGTGGTGGAGTTATTTTTTCTATTAAATTAATGCTTTCAGGTGTACCGCAAGGCTCCATCTTGGGGCCACTATTATTCTTAATCTATGTAAATGACCTCCCCTTGCCTGAATTGTGGACAAGCTTTGATGTTAGCAGATAACACAATTTTATTATTTTCAAGCAGGAACTATGATTCTTTATTTAACATGGCTAATAGCAATTTAGGAATGTTCAAGAGTGGCTGATTGCAAACAAGCTTTCTCTTAATGTGACAAAGACTAAACACATTGTATTTCATACTCCTCATAGTCGTGAACCACCATCTGATGCCTCTTTACGTATAAGAAATAAAGCAATAACTAAATGCACATTAAGTAAAATTCCTTGGGACAATTATTCAAGAACATTTGTGCTGGAAAGAGCATATGGAATTTATAATTCAAAAAGTTGGAGCTAGTAGTTTACTGCGGCTGTTCACAGAGTGAAAAACTACCTCAACGTTAATACGTTATTATTATTATACCACACTCTTGTCATGAGCCACATTAGTTAATGCATTTCAGCCTGGCGCTATGGAAATAAAACAATGGTAAATAAGATACAAAGGCCAGCAAACCAGTTCATTAGAATAATATTTGGTCTCAACAAAAAGCGATAGTGTAAAGACTATTAGCACATGTTACAATCGACCAACTGTGTTACATTGAAACAGCTTTGTTTATGTGTACATACAAAATGAAACTACTACCGCAAGCCTTTGATAATATATTTCAAGCTAGAAACATCAATCACTCATATGGCTCGATTACAACAAGAACAAATTCTGACTTTTTTCCCAAATTTTGCCGATTATGTATAACGAAACAATCAATGCAGTAGGCCAACAAAGGGCCATTGGCTTGGGCCCAAGTTCCTAACCATCTAAAACATAGTAAACTCTTCAGTAAATCCTTTCTCTCGAAGTTACGAGCTCATGTTTTAAATGCTCCCATCAATTCTTCACCATCATAAGAGAAACATTGGCATAGGCATAAACGAACAACTTTTCCAATTTTTCTACTTTATCACCATCATCAGTCCTATAAAACCCTCATTATCATTTACATATCGTTGGTGTTTTTCATTGTTGTCATAATTTTATTTCGCAAAACATATTTCCGACGTTGCATCGCGCTGTTGCTGGTTCCACTTTCCATGTAACAATTTCGAGATGTATATTTAAACGATCCTCATATTATTGACGATTTGTGCTACTCTTGAAATAATTCTAAAGCAAGAAATCATATTCTGTGCCAAGTAGTTAGTACAGAAGTTTGTAAATAGGCTTTTTGTGCATAGTACCGCACTGCTTTGTGTGTGTATATATATACGTTCTTTCTCTAAAAAAAGTGTTGATTGCTTTTTCAAATTTCAGTTTTTTCCTGAGAGTGTTTTGTTCAGAGCTGGAACGAGGACCGAACCTATCGAGACGAGACGAGACATTAGAGCTTCGAGACTGAGACGAAACATCATAGCTTCGAGACCGAGACGAGACTTTAAAGTTACGAGACTTCATAAGCCAAAAATTAGAAAATATAAAAACGATAGTAATACACTGGAGTATGGGCTCTACTAAGCCAAGTTATTGAAATAACTTTATAGCAAAATGACATTAGCAAAAACAAATGAAGCAATGAAGCCGTCGCGGTTATGAACTGATGTAGCCTATTATAAATTTGCTATTGGTCATATCCTTTTAACGATTACAATTAATGATTTAACGAGTTCACCATAATAACAACGAAACAGCTTATTACCACAGAAGACTTACGTCCTTGTAGCTTGCAAGGCAAGCAATACCTCTCGCAGACGATTACACGGCGCAATATTCTTTTTTAATCTAACGAAAAAGATGTCAAGAAAACTTTAAACAAAAAGTCATTGGTAGGCTATGTTGGTCTAGACCAGGGATGTCGGCATTGCAGCCCACTATCCTCCGTTAAAACAATTTTTTAGCAAGTTTATCAAGTATTGAGCACGAGAGTGTTCATAAAATTTAACCAAAATACTTTATATTTGATAAATAATAAGTTAATTAACATAAACATTTTAAAGTCATTGTGACACCATGCATTTTTGAAAATCTATCTGGTTAATAACTTTCTCATAAAAAGAGCTAGCTCAAATCTGGAAGCACTTCCCATGTCGGTAACCAAATTTCCTGCAACTGTAATCCCTGCACTTTTTTTCGATTTGAAGCTTTGTTTAAGCCTGGGCTACTTTGAATAATCTTTTGATAGCTGTTGTAAACCAGACGAGAATAGCATCTTTCATAGGAAACAAATTTGTAGAAATCTTAATTTTATGACATATGACACGATACTCTCTTGAAAATTTTTTGCTTTGACACACCGTTTGCCTATAAAAAATTTAAAATTTATTAATTTTTTAGACGTGGCTAGCGGTCGTTATGTCTTTGAGTGAAGGCCATATTGTTAAAAGTTAAAACTAAATTAACATTATTAGATTAATTATTACATTAATTAATCATATTAATGGATTTTTAAATCTTTTTGTTGTTAAAAAAGATGCATTTTCAGCAAAATGCGGCTCAGTACAAGGCCTACCTATCAATGGTTAATTTTTTTTTTTTTTTTCTTAGAACTATAACATGAAATATTGGAATTCTGGTCGCTTTGCGGCCCAGTTAAATATATAATTTTGCAATGGGTCCCTAATAAATTAAAAGGTTAGACATCCCTGGTCTAGAGTAGATTACCATCGAATGCTTGTGCTTAGTGGTTGAAATAGACCAGTTTTCATATATGCTGCTCACAAAAAGAAAGCAAAAGCCTGCATTTCTGCAGGCCTGAACCACTAAGCAAAATGGTCTGAACAAAATGTGGCCAAATGTTTTTACAAAGTGCGAAATTGCGCGCAATGTTTTACTCTGAATGCATCGGGTAAGTACCATTGTTGCTTCCGTATCGAAGACCTGAATGCTGTTTCAAATCCAAAAGTTTTTCATGCCTCGATCGAGACATGACCATTTTCCGAGACTTACAAGATCCGAGACCGAGACGAGACATTGGCATAGCGAGGCCGAGACACTCAAAAACGTGTCTCGAGACGAGTCTCGAGACCAAGATACGTCTCGAGACATCCAGCTCTGGTTTTGTTTCCCTCTTGCAGGTGTAGCAACCGTGTGCTAACTAATATCTAGACCGTGTGAAGTTTTGGTTCGAAATTGTCACGTGTTACAATGTTCTACGTTTTGTTGCTACTTCCTTTTTTTCGGCTATTGTTGACCTTACCATCAATTCTTCACTTGTTGCTATTCCTTGGCTTAGTCGCAAAATGAAAAAACAACTGCTACTAAATCCCTGATTATATATTGCTAATAACAACAGGTGCAAAATCCACCCAAGTAGTAACGAAAAAAATTATCACCAGTACGTGAACTACTGTAAAGCGAAACTAGCAGAGAACTGGAGAAAAAGAGATAGGCTGTACTATAACTACTGCTGTATAAATTGACTCATCAAAAAAAATCTACGCCCAACCTAGCCCCCAAGTCGAACCAAATCCAGATTAGGCTAAAAAAAGCCGATTACTACAATATTTTGCCTATTCAACTCGGCTTGCCGTATTCTGCTTATTCAAATAAAATACAAAAAACTACCGTTAGATTAACTATTCTCACATACCTGGCAGTTAACCTTATCTCTCCTATCCCAAACTACTTCCTAAATTTAGCCCAACCAGCAACTCATACATCACCCGCTCTCTTCCAATTTTAAACTGAACAAAACGCAGACATGAATAACAAAACACAAGGAAAAGACTATCACATGACAGACGTTAAGCAACGTCGCAAACTTAGACAATGAACATTTTTATCGCACACAGGCACATTTCAGACCTCACATGCACACAGATAGAGAAAATCAATGCATTTGAACAGATTTCGGGCAAACTTTGTTACTATTCAACAGCTCAGATGGCCGAGTGGTTAGAGCGTCCGCCTCGGGAGCTGAATTTTGGGTTTGATTCCGAGTCGAGTCAAACCAATGACTTTAAAATTGGTATTCACAGCTTCCCTGCTTGACGCTCAGCATTAAAGGGACAGTGTGGAGAACAAGCCGGCAAGTTTACTTGTGCCGTTGGGAAAGGCACTTAGCGGGATTCCCCCATCTTGGTGTGGTAGACAGATGGCCGGCAACTCTTCAGCGAGCTCGTATTGCGTATTGATCGCTTTCTCGTGATAGGAGGAGAAATAAGCAACAAAATACAAAAAAATGCAAATACAAAAAAATTTTTTTTTTGCCCTTTATTTTGAGTGCTTCACCGGTATCGATACATGGCGTTCTAAAAACCGGGTTCACATAAGCCGACAGGATAACGTTTTGTTTCTCCTTGACTAGAGACATCTTCTTTGATGCAGGACTTCAACAACGCTGTTTTCTTCGCCTTGGTCTGTAAACATTTTAACCACTTTTCGCGCAACGTTTTTAGCATTTTGTATTGCTTAAATTTTTCAGCCGCAAAAGCGCTCAAATTTAGGTAATGCGTAGCTCAGTAAAAATAATATGCCAACGGAGATTCGTTTTGAACAATAGAAGTGACGCTTGACCGTTCGCTAGCCATTGCGGCTGCGCCATCACAACTCTGGCCATCACAAAAAGCAAAGTTGTATTGTATTTCTCCTTTGTAAGACCACTTATTAAAAGCCCAGCTTGAAAACAATTACGCAATGGCAAATGTTCATCATGATTACCAAGATCCTTGTTTTTGTACAGGGTGGATTGGGGAGAGGCTAGGCCCCCGTGCCCTCCCCCCCTGGCTACGCCCATTGGTTCAGAAGTGTGAGCTATCGAAGACTTCGAGTTGCGTATAACGATTCCTTCAGGATACTTAATAACTTGCCCTATTATGTTAGAGCTGGACAAGCTCAAATCGCCCTATTGATCAGATTCTTTCCCTTTGCATGGGCGAAATGGCGTAACAAAAATGCTACTTTGTATGGGCTCAGGTGCGGAATCTTCGAACCTAAAGTGTATAGCTGACCAATGGTCGAACCTGCAGTTTCTTTCTATGGGCTCAGATTCCGAATTTTCGAACCCGAAGTCAGATTCCGACATTTCGCCCATACATCGGGAAGCATGCTGATCAATAAGGTGCCATGATCGTTTGCCAACGTTTGCTGCCTTAATTCGAAAATTTCTGTATAATTTTATTCATCCTTGTTTCAAGTGGAATAATCTGCTCGTGATGGCTCTAATGCTTTGTATCTCTCTGATTACTTCCTTCGTTATAACACGCTGCTATATATGACATTGTTCGAAGAAAGTATTCTTTCTTTTATTTTTTTTGTTTGTGTTTTGTTCTTAATATGTGATATGGGCTTTGCTACCTGAAATAAAATAAATAAAAACAAAAAAAAATTAGTATGCCTTATTTTCACTTTTAATCATGCTCTGATCAATCTGATCGAAAGACAGTCGATTTGTCCGAAAACGTTCAGCTTTTTTATTTTCCGTATGTTATTTTGTAAATAATGTAAATAAATAATGTTAAATGTTCTGCGGTTATTAGCTGCTGTTGCTACCATTAGTACCGTACTACTACTATTTACTCTTGCAAAAAACTATCTGCACCAACTTTTCTTTGGGAATTTCTTTAAAGCAGTCAATATCTTGCCCGTTCAAAAATTAAAGTTGGGGTTTGTTCTGTAATGGTGGTTTACTACAGTGACTGTTCCATCAACATTTTAAGGTTATAGCGCAGGGGTGTCCAAGCTACGGCCCGCGGGCCAAATCCGGCCCGCGCTGTACTTTTTTTTGGCCCGCGGCTAATTCTAAAAATGCAATGTGATATGGCCCCCGTTAGCCTCTTTACAAAATGTAACCTTGCAAAAATAACATTATTTTATGCTTTAAAAAGTTCGTGAAACAAACTAAGTCGAATATTGTCAGTTCAATTATTACGTTTCTTCTTTCGAGCAATTATTACGTTTCTTCTTTTCTCTGTTAATACTCGATTTTTCCAGTTCGTTACGCGTTATAAACAGAAAATAAAGAACAATTTTGCTGTCATTATTTTGAATTGAACAAAATCAGTGATTAGGCTGCCCTAGTGATTAGCTGCTGACTAATGGAAGACCGAAAAAAGAAACGGAAAGTGGATAGCGAGTGCAGAAAGTTTCAGACAAGGTGGGAAATTGAATAATTCTTCACGGAAGTCAGAGGAAAGTGTGTCTGCTTGATCTGCAACGAAACTGTTGCAGTGGTGAAGGAGTATAACGTGAAACGCCATTTTGAAACGAAACACAAGAAATATGAATCCTGTACTGGTGCCGAGAGAGAACAGAAAGTTAAGCAAATGGCAGCTACCCTACAAGGTCAACAAAAATACATTCTTCGTGTCAAGAAAGCACAAGAAAATGCTACAGTAGCCAGTTACGAGGTAGCTCAACTGCTTGCACAACATGGGAAAGCTTTCACAGACGGAGACTTTATAAAGCAGTGTCTCAAAAAAGTCGCAGGGATAATGTGCCCAGAAAAATTGCATGACTTCAACAACGTAAGCTTGTCCAGAAACACAGTTGCGCGTCGCATCGAAGACTTGTCAGCTAACGTGAAACATCAGGTGTCACATAAAGCTTGCGCTTTTGATTTTTACTCGATTGCATGTGATGAAAGCACAGATACCGCAGACACCGCACAGTTATTAATTTTTTTGCGGGGACTTGATGACAACTTTTGCTTTACTGAGGAGTTGCTTGACCTCAGGAGTCTAAAGGGTACAACTACAGATAAAGACATTTTTAAAGCTGTATTCGATGCAATTGACAAAATGGGACCTAAGACTATATACCTAATGACTGGAAACTCTTGTTTGGTTTAATACGTCACAGCATCATTTGTGTACAAAAGGTCGTTCACTCCGTTCCGCTCTGATGCATATGAAGAAAAACCGAGATGCCTAGACCTTTTGCATGCATTTTTCGCGCCAAATTCATTAATTTTGGACAAAATTGGCCATAAAACTTTAAAAAATCACGAAAAAAGTAGTTGAATGTACGTTACAGGTGCAAGAGAGAATTACGAAGTTGAATCAGGCGCTTTTAATCAGACGAAGACAAATTTAATGGTATTTATCCTGTTGACTTAGCCTAAGAAACGGGAAAGCTTGAAACCTGCAGTTCAGACTTTTGAAGAGGCTAGATTCTAGAATGTGGTAAAGTTGAAGGTGTAGCAGTCTCGAAAATAAGAACGAAAATCAGAATTCGATATTTAAAAATAGACAACACGGTATTTTGCAACATATTAAGTTGATTTTGACTGCTAAATACGACTTTACTGGTCTATCACCAAGCACAGACCAAATTGTTGGTGTTAACTGTTAGTTTAGCAGGATAGGGTCTTAAAAATATTTACCAGTTTTTAGGAATTTGTGAAAGCCATTAGGCCCATTAAAAAGTAATTGCTTGCCCAACTAGACTAGTTGTTGTTTCTCAGTTTATCGCCAGTCAAGCAGCTAGCTAATAAGTAACCTAAGATAATAGATCAAATTTTTTTGCTATTTTGTCTCTGCTCATAAAACACCCTAGAACAGGCTTTTACAACATCTAACCTAGTTCACTTTTGTGGCTTTGCCAAACGACGAGCTAACGACGCCCGACTAAGTAGAAAATTTTCTACTCCGTCGTTTCGTCGCTGGACACGGTTCTTCACGTCGATCCGTCGTGTGAAAATGGTCGTTGTCGTGGTCAGAGCAGCGATGGACATTGAACGTCGTAAATAGGCGTCGGCGTCGCATCGTAAGCTGCTAAAGACGCGATAACGACGGCAGTGGACATCCCGCTTAACGCAGATTTAATTGTCGTTATTATAATAAATTATCGGACAAGATTCGAAGTAAAATAAAAAATTAAATCAAATCTTCTTCATTATACTTTTGGTGGGTATTAGGCAGTGATGGGATTCAAAATTTTAAGAACAGGTTCTCTTTTGTATCGTTCTTACTGACAAAAGGTTCCCTCATAAAGGTCTAATGTCTGTAAAAAAAAGCAAGAACAGGCTCGCTGATTATCCTGACATTTCAAGAACGGGTTCGCGCGAACCCCCTGAATCCCATCACTGGTATTAGGCTACGCCGAGACAAGTGACAGGGTCCACCTACGCGGACAAGTACCTGGGCTGCACAGCTCCGACGAAACGTTTCAGCGGTGGCGAACCGTTACCGTTGGCGACATTGTGTTTGTGTCCGATTTGACCTGCCGCGGAATCGAGCCAAAGACCTACCGCACCGATAGCGTTGTCTTTCACCACTACAACTGGCCGGTTAAGTTTCAAAGTGACTAATTGTAATTAATCACAAGTTTAAGAGCAGACTTGGACAACTAGATAATTCTAGTTTTCTAATTACACTAATTAGAGCGAAATGCCGCTAATCTAATTCTAATCTAATTTGCGAAATGTTTCTATGCTCTAATTCTAATTCTAATCTAATTTGGAAAAACTGTGTGGCTCTAATTCTAATTCTAATCTAATTTCCGGTTTTGCCGAAAATGCTAGTTTGTCCAACGGCGTTTTTCAACAAGTTATGCAAGAATATTCCTTGTGCAAGGAAAACCAGTGCCAAGCCGCCATCGCATTGCTTAGTTATAGTAATTGTGACGAATAGTAGCCATAGTGACATAATAACTATTTTATACTGTAGTAACTTGTAGTGTAGTAAGTTAGGATATAGAATCTAGATAGTGTAGAGTAGGCTGGCAAAGCGGCCTTGCATGGAAAATTACTAGGCCTACGCCTTTTCGATACACACACAGTGTTTCTGGAAGTTAGTTTTAGAACTAAATGTTTTGCATAGCCTAGCGGCGTGCATTAGCAACAATCTTCATTATCATTGCATCATGACAAGAAACTGTTCAAGATTGCTGTAGTAACGATAGTGCTAGAATAAAAACTTTTGTTCGAAGATTGTTTCAGCACCACAAGTTGGAATAAACAATAGTAGGCCTGATAGTACTTGTATGTTGTTTTGCATGCTACACTAGGCTGCTATATCAGCACTAAATTACATCACTTATAACCTAGAGTTAGAAAAATTACTGTCCTTTTACTTTTTAGCCGTAGAGACAATCGCTGCATAGTGCATATCACATCACTGATTGTCTGCACAGATATCTTATGATGAGGCTCTTCTCGAACAAACGTGAAGGCCTCATTACTGTACCTACTTAATTACTATAAATAATGTACAGTATTGGGTGGCGTTAAAAAAACAGAAAACATTTCTAGTTTTCCGTGTTCTTATCCTTCAGTTTTCGAAAGAGTAGGCGTAAGCAGCGTTCATCAATACTGATGTGTACGAATAGGTGTCAAAAACTAAGCGTTCATGTACTGTAAACCTTTATCAGCCCAAAGGCGGCGAGAATTCTTTCGTGTAGTACCGCCACTTCGCGGTTTTTCACTTATCGCAGTGGTGTCTGGACCGCATTAACCGCGATAAACGAGGGTTTACTGTATGCCTATTTCTTATTCGTTCTAATTTTAATTCGGAAGTTGATTTCATTTCCAAGTTTTTGCGAATTCACTAATTCTAGTTCTAATCTAATTTGGAAAAACTGTGTAGCTCTAATTCTAATTCTAATCTAATTTGGAAAAACTGTGTAGCTCTAATTCTACTTCTAATCTAATTTGGAAAAGCCGAAATTTTTCTAGTTGTCCAAGTCTGTTTAAGAGTACGGTGGTCAGCGATGGCGGAAGCATTTCTAAAGTGGGGGGCCCAAAATCAATGACCAGATTTTTTTCGCTTACAACCAGGGCCGGCAGTGGCGTAGCGAGAAATTGTAAAAGGGGGGAGGGCATAATTTCCACTTTTTTTCCAGCGTTTTTTTTTTCAACAGAACTAATGTGAAGCTGATTAAGAAACAAGAAAAGCTCTCGGGGGGTCCGGGGGCATACTCCCCCGGAAATTTTGCATGGTGTAATGGTTATTTTAGTGCTTTTTGAATAATTTTCACGCAAACTGTGTTTAAATTTTTTGACCCTAATTTTGAGTGCTTCGCCAAATATGATACATTTTGTTTGCATATTTTTAGTCAAGCGTGCTTGAGACGTAAGGCTTAGGCCTATAGCTATCGAAGAGGTTCGAAATTATAGAAGAATTGTATGCATCAAAAACATGTTTGAAAATGGCTGGTGGGAGGATGCGTATATCCCTCATCCTACCCCTCTGGATTCACTCCTGGCCATAAGCTAGAGAAACCATCAAAAGAGTCTGGCATATTTCAGTCACTTGACACCATTAGTATGTTGCTCTTGTTTACTAAAAGACAGAGTCAAAAGGGGAGGGGGGCATGGCACAATGGCCCCGCCCCTAAATACGCTCCTTAGGGCCGGATTTAGACAATGAGAGGCCCTAGGCTGTTTGATCACACTGATTGGAAGAGCAGAAAAAGGTCCTCACATCCTCAGATGTCCTGTTTTCACTGAAAATATCGGTATAGTGAAGAGCAAAAAAGAAGGTATACACGTCCTCAGATGTTCTGTTTTCCACTGAAAGTATCGGCTAAGAGAAAAAAATAAGGTCTTCATTGTTTGTGATGAGGCCCCCATTTTCTCCAAGGCCTTAGGTTTCAGCCTGCTTAGGTTATGTGTAAATCCGGCCCTATGCTTACAATCCATATTTAGCCTGTCCACATGTGACATGTTTAACTTATGTGGGCTTCAGACCCGCAGTTTTCGCTTCTAGTTTTTGTTCCCCCACCCCACAAACAAATTAAAAAAAAAAAACATCGCTGGATTTAAGCTCTTTCCCGGGTTTTAATTTCGATGGTAGGTCTATTGAGTTTCAAATACATTCATGCAGAGGCAATATTGTAGAAATAAACGCATAAATTAGGGCTCCCCCAGGACCCCCCTGAAAAAAAGTGGGGGGAGGCAGGGCCCATCCGCTTCCGCCACCTATGACGGTGGTAATTCTGATTTGAAGTTTTTACCACAAATTAATGTACCGGTGGGCTAATATTAATGACAGATCATGCAAGAATTAGTTGATGTCTTGCGATGTTGCTGTAACTTTGATGAGCAGATTGATAACGAGCGCCAAGAGCGTATACTTCCCGGGGGGATGGGGGGATGCATCCCTCCCAACATTCTTCGAGGGGGAGATGATAATGTATCTATCACCCCCAATATTGGAAGAAGTTGTTACGCGATTGCTATAAAACATTCAATGTCAGGTGACAGTTGGCAGAAGTGGAAATCTATATTGAGCATTGGGGGGATGATTTAGAAAAATTGATCATTTTTCGATATTGGGGGGGCATCATTTTTCAATATTGGGCGGGGTAGGGGGCAATGATTAAGCAAAATTAATCATTTTTCGATATCGGGGGGGGGGGGATTCAGGAAAACTGATTATTTTTCGGATAATTAGCACTCGTGCGTCTTGGTTGGGTAGGCTTACTATACATTGTACGGGTAATATTCCACTTTCATGAAAAATATTGGAGGAAACCCCCCCCCTGGATTTGCACTCATGACGGTTGGCAGAGAAGGGAGTATTCAGCGAGCAATCGCAGTAAGTGCACCGGTTCGATTAAGCCAGTGGTTCTCAACCAGTGGGCCATGGAAACATTTTGAGGTGGGCCACAGAACTTTTTAAAAAATTGCTAAATTTATTGAAAAATTCTGTTTCATTTGTGTCACAATGAAGTTTACACTTTTGTGTTTGTTTAGTAGTTTTGACGGTAGTAACAATGAATGACGCTGCTGTTTTTTTTTGCTACAGACAGATAATTTTCATTCTAATTATTCAATTAATAGTGTTTAGTTTCGTGGAAAGATTGTGCAACTAATCTAGGCGATTGTCGTAATAGCATTTATTTCTCGTTGTGTTGGTGGCGTGATGCAATCAATGCCTTCTATCGCGTCATGTTTGGACTTGATTTTTAAGCGGCTACAACTACAGTGTGGTTCTCAAAGCAAGCCACTTGGTTTCCTAAGGTGGAATTTGCAAGTTGAAAGGATAAACAAGGGCGGATCCTGGGGGATGTGGGGGATACATTCCCTCCCACCAGCCATTTTCCACAATGCTTTGGATGAATAAAAATTTGCCATAATTTTGAACCTCTTCATAGAAATATGCCTGAGTCGCCTTAAGCAAGCATAATCGAAACTGGGCGAAAATGCATCATATTTGGTAAAGTAGCCTACTCAAAATCAGGGGCCAAAACTATAAACAAACTTTGCCTGAAAATTGCTCAAAAAGCACTATAATGGCCATTACAGTATCCAAATTTTCAAAAATTTTCAGGGGAGCATGCCCCCGGACCTCCCTAGATTCGTTTTTGTTACCTAAGTTGCTTGAACTCAACTCTGCTGGGAAAAAACTATGCTTGAAAAAGTGACGAAATTTGATACCTTCTCCTTGAAAATTTTTCTAAATACTCCCCTGATATGAAACATTTTAAAAAGGCTTATTCACGCCCGTTTCCGGGACTAAACGTCTGAACGTCTTTGTATTTAGCTAACATTCAACCTAATTCAAAATTACATCCCCCCATCAAAACTTTCTGGATCCGCTCCTGCGGATGAAAACTCGTTTAGGAAGGATAAAAAGTCAATGGGCCACAGAACTTTTGTGCAACAAAAAATGGGCCACAAAAGAAAAATGGTTGAGAACCATTGGATTAAGTCAATAGGGTTTCGTGATCTAAGATTTTGTTGATAGTCACAAAACAACACAGTAGCTACATGAACAATGACTTCCGACTATTTTACTATCTAGCAATAATTAGGTTATTACGTTTTCATTGATTTGCTTTTTGTGAGGTAAAAGTTTCGTCACAATTAGTGACCATTTTAACTAATCAATATTAGTTGATTCATCACTTTTCGTAGCAGCTATCAGCATATTAGCTTAATCTTTGCTATCAGCTCGTAGCCTAATATAACTTTGGGAGAGAGATCTGTAATATCCATATTGTAGCTACAGATAATGAGTTCAAAACATAGAATGTTTTTTATTAGAAAATAACATGCAGAAAATATGCTGATCGAGCGTTTTGGAACAACTCGACCGTCCTTGATGATGATGATAATGTCACGAGAAAGCGACGGAGGCGCTATGCTAGGACGAACCCAGAGTTCCAGACTCGCTTAGGAGTTGCCCTTGTTTCCGATTTTTCCGCTTGAATTTTGCTTCTGACTTCTTCAATTTGCTGCTTGTTAAATTCCTCCAAGCAGAGATAATTGCCATAAAGCATCTTATTCAAGGATGCAACAACGAGGCTTGGGTGGGAGTTAAACCATCAACCTTGCGATCATGTTCGTCGTGAAAACGACGCTCCGAACCACTCAGCCACGTTGCCGTCGTTCACCTAAACATGATCGAAAATAAAAACGAACATATTAGCTCAGATGGCCGAGTGGTATATCGTCCGTCTTTTGAGCTGTAGTCTCGGGTTTGATTCCGATGAGTCGGGTCAAACCAATGACTTTAAAAGTGGTATTCACAGCTTCCCTGCTTGACGCTCAGCATTAAAGTGACAGCGTGGAGAACAAGCCGGCAAGTTTACTTGTTGTGCCGTTGGAAAAGGCACTTAGCGGGATTTTCCCATCTTGGTGTGGTAGACAGATGGCTGGCAACTCCTAAGCGAGCTCGTATGGCGTATTGATCGCTTTCTCGTTGTGCCGTTGGGAAAGGTATTTAGCGGGATTCCCCCATCTTGGTGTGGTAGACAGATGGCTGGCAACTCCTAAGGAAGCTCGTATAGCGTATTGGATCGCTTTCTCGTGATAGGAGGATAAATAGCCTATGCAACAAAATAAGAAAATAATGAAAAAGCTAAAATAACGCGCCCAAAGCAAACTAATTCAAGTGAAAAGCAAAACAGTTAGGGTACGACTCGTACCCTTGCTGTTTTGCTTTTCGCTTATATTAGTTTGCCATGCGTTAACTTTTTATTTCTGATCATGTTGTAATGAAGGACTGTCGATTAGTCCGAAAACGTTCAGCCAAATTTCTGTACGTACCGGCGTGTTATTTTGTAAATATTGTTCAGTCTATAATAGTTAATGAAGCTCATGTTCATAATCTCAAAACTCTTGACGCGAGGTAACGTGCAAAGAAAAAAAGCGGTGGGGGGTCTGGAAGGAGGAGCCCTCAGAAGTTGAAATGGTTTTGACGTTTTAGTTAATGCTGCAATGATTCATCACCCCCAATAATTTCCACAAAGGTACGCCACTGATCAGCGCAGAGAACTTCGGCATTTTTTACGAGTTCACACAAATTTGCAAGATCGGGGGCAATTCGGGTCGTGGAGGCCATGACCCCTCTGCCCCCCTCTTAGAATCGCCCCTGTTCTTCTCACCAATCGTCACTGAGATCTGAGAATGGTCCATAATAGCTAGCTCAATATTGGGGGGCATCTGCACTGGCACAACGGACTTCAAGCCAATCACTTACAGTTTTTTTCAAATGTTATTGATTTGCTCGAGTGATGTGCTTTGATGACGGTTCCGTTTCACTGCTTTTTATTATTCCTCACTAAGGTTTACTGCTGTAACCTGTAACAGTTAGATGCGGCGTACTTCTGGTTAAAATAGTAAAAATGCGTAACTTGGATGTAGCCTACTAGATTGTAGAGTTGTAAATTGGTAACAAGTCAAAGCTGGAAGCCTGGTTCCGCTCGAAGTTTTGGTTTTCGAGCGCCAAGCTGCTTACAGTTCAAGCCCTGACATCCAGACTAGCCCAAGCCTTGTAGTTGTAGGTTGCTTGTCAGCGACTTAATGAGTTTATGGCGTAGTGCAGCTGTTAAGTATAGGTCCAGTAACAAAAATATGAGCACCTCATCTTCAGTTGTTGATCGTTACTCGTCCTCTCGAGTGGGATGGCATCGCAGTTTAGGAAATACTAACCTAACTCGTACGGTTCCAGTACCCTCTCCACATACCTTATCCACTTTTGAGTCGTTTTGAAAGTCTCGCCAATCGCGATTAAGGTTTTGATGTTATACCTGTAATCACTTTTACTTATGACTTTAAAAACTTTGTTGTGATGCAGAAAGTCGGTGGGCTTTTTAGAACCTGGAACCATTTAAACTGAGCCTTTGCTTAAACTGGACTTGTGTTCTGTTCTGTTGTAGACACTGCACGGTGGTACCTGCATTGCTGCGTAGCCCAATCAATTCATTTACTTACCAAGGTAGACCAGTCAGAACTTAAAGAAAAATATATTTAGGGTTTATTCAGTACAGCTAGAACTGAGATAAGAATAATTTAGAAAAACAGTAAGAATGTATGTTTGTTCAGAGGGCGTTGCTATTTTGCTCATAGTCGAACTGGTCTGCTGGTTATGTTCAGCGTTACAAACAGGTCAAGCAGTTTGATTTTCGTGTATTTTGCTGGAAAAACATTGTTAAAATGTAGAAATAAAAAAAAAGTAGGAAACCGGTAGCCTTGTAGGTACGAGAAAAAGTGCCTTCACAAAATTTATTAACTTCGAAGAACCAGTGGTTCTCACATTAATGAACGTTAGCAAGCGCTATCTATAAATGTGTTGTTTGCACGAGGTTTCCGCAAGTCGTTGTGGCCGAGTGGTTAAGGCGACAGACTAGAAATCTGTTGGGCTCTGCCCGCGCAGGTTCGAATCCTGCCGACGACGATTAATTTTGGTACTTTTGTATTTCCAGAGATTATTTATACATTTTTTAATCGCAGCACGCACACATGGTGTTGCAACTTGCGACGCGCTGATGCTTTCTGTAAAGCGAAATATTTAGTCAGCAAGCTGTTTGGCGCTGCAGCTATCCTATTACGGTACCGCTGTGTTTACTGTTTTTCAATGGTATGGCCTACGATTGCCGCAAAGTTGTAGTAATTTGCAGAGCCTGAGCACTCGCTACTTTAAAAGTAACGACGATATCGATACCGATATTTTGCAAAAAAAAGTAATAACGGACCGATAACGGTGTATTTTTTAAAAAGTAACGACTATAGTGATACTCTGTACCGATTTTCGATACTTTTCAAACGAAAAAGTGTTCTTGTTTTTTTTAGCAAAATTATGCATAACAATTTAGGAGTGGGAAACCTGCGGCCCTCTCAAGTTTTGAATTTGGCCCGCGTCAGAACTTTGTGAAGTGTGCAACACACCGGTCGAATAGAAATCCTTAGGCGTAATCTTTCTCAGAAACTGCTTTCAATTCAACTACATGCTATGTTTGTGACGTAAAAACTGCGAAAACGTCTCTGATTTTACAGTAAAAAATAATATGGTGCGCCAAATTAAAAAAAATATTTGAGTATTTAAACTTTTCACCCATGTTTTAGGACAGATTTGTCGCTTAAAGTTGCAAGCTAATTCTCGGTTGAAATAATTTTTTTTCGCGCGCTAGCACGCTGAAGAATAAATCAAACTTCGCACACACGTTTCCGAACACAAATGAACTTACATTTACAAATCAACTTACATTTCAATAATTTTTTTCAATTTGACGCTCTAGCGCGCCGAATTAAAAAAATTTAAACTTTGCACACACTTATGTTAATATTACATTATAGCAACTTATATTTCAATTTTTTTTCAATTTAGCGCGCTAGCGCGCTGAATTTAAGAAAAATTATTAAAATGTAAGTTGATTTGTGTGTTGAAACGTGTGAGCAAAATTTGAGTTTTTTTTTTCTGCGGCGCGCTAGAGCGCCAAATTGAAAGAAAATGTTGAAATGTAAGTAAGGTGATTTGTAAGTTGATTTGTAAATGTAGCATAAGTTGAATTGTGTCCTAAAACGTGTGTGTTAAGTTTGAATTTTTTTAATTTGGCGCGCTTGAGCGCCACATTGAAAGCAATTACTGAAACGTAAGTTGATTTGTAAATGTAAGCGTAAGTGCAAAGTCTGATTTTTTTGTTTTCACTCCGCGCTAGAGCGACAAATTGAAAAAAATTATTGAAAAATAAGTTGATTTGCAAAGTTAATTTGTAAATGTAAGTTCATTTGTGTCCGGAAACGTGTGTGCAAAGTTTGATTTATTCTTAATTCAGTGCGCTAAGGCGCTAAATTGAAAAAAAATATTTTTGCGGTAAATTAGTTTGCAACTTTAAGAGGCTAATCCAGGGGTGGGCAACTTTTTTAGTCAGCGGACCATATGTGGGAAGACGAAGTCCTTCCCGGGCCGTATTATTAAATGGATCGAGTTCAATATTTTCAACAACTACGATTGTCAGGGTCGCTGTGATTGGAAGAGAAAAAAAAGGTCTACGCACTCCTCAGATGTCCTGTGTTTTTACCGAAAATATCGGTGAAGCAGTGGGGTAGGGAAAGACTTCAAAAGGGGGGCCATAATTTCCACGTATTTTGATCGTCTTTTTATTCTGCAGAACTACTTTAAAGCTGATTAAGAACCAAGAAAAGCTCTAGGGGGGCCGAGGGCATGCTCCCCCGGAAAAATTCGAAACTTTACATGCTGTAATGGCTATTTTAGTGCTTTGTAAATAATTTTCACGCAAATTTTGTTTAATTTTTTGACCCTATAATTCTGAGTGCTTTGCCGAATATGATGCATTTTGTTTTCACATTTTTGATTATGCCTGCCTAAGGCGTAATCGCTATCGAAGAATATTCGAAACTATGAAAAAATTGTATACATCAAGAACATGTTTGAAAATGACTGATGGGAGGATGCATACTCCTCATCCTCGTCCCCTGGATCCGCCCCTGGCCATAAGCGACAGAAACTATCAAAATAGTCTGGCATATTTCAGTCACTTGGCACCATTAATTTTGTTTTTTTACTAAAAGGCAAAGTCAAAAGGGGGGGGCATGGCACAATGTACCCCCTAAATACGCTCCTGCGGTGAAGAACAAAAAAGGTCTACTTGTCCTCATGGGATGTCCTATAAAAAAATAAAAGGTCTTCGGCTTGATTCGCGATATGAGGTCATATTTCTGTAAGTGCTAGCGGGTCGCATAAAATGGTCGCGCGAGCTGGATCCGGCCCGCGGGCTGTATGTTGCTCACGCCTGGACTAATCTGTCCTCAAACAAAAGTGAAAAATTTCCATATTTTTTTCAATTCAGCGCGCCAAATCGAAAAAAAAAAAACATTTCAACCGTAAATTAGTTAGCAACTTTAAGAGACAAATCTGTCCTCAAACAAGGTTGAAAAGTTTCAATAATTTTTTTTTCAGTTCAGCGCGCTTGCGCGCCAAAGTGAAAAAAAATTATTTCAACCGTAAATCAGTTTGTAACTTTAAGAGACAAACCCGTCTTCAACAAGGATGAAAAATTTCCATATTTTTTTTAATTCAGCGCGCTAGCGTGCCAAATCGAAAAAAATGATTTCAACCTTGAATTATTAGTTCGTAACTTTAAGACACAAATCTGTCCTAAAACGTGGTTGAAAAAGTTGAATAGTTTTTTTTAATTTGGAGCGACAGAAGATAATTTACTGAGAATGTTTCATAAATTTGCGGCGTAAAATTGTACGTTTTTGAAACAGAAATTGAAAATGTGGCCCTCTGAAAATATAATGCAATTAATGTCTCCCTCTGTGCCAGTGGCGCCGCCAGGGGGGGGAGGGCAAGAGGGGCAAGTTGCCCTCCTCTTTCGTTTTGGGCTGTTTTTCCAATTCGTGCAAATCCGTTGAGAAAAATTTTTCGAGGGTATACCCCCGACCCCCCAAACTTTTGTCGGTTCGTTGTTCCACTAATGAAACAAGCCGTGAAAATGTACTTTTTAACTTGTGATTTATTTTCTTATTTCATACGTAAACTGACCAGGCTTACCTTCCGGATTATATTTAACGCGTCAGTGGCCTTTGTTACGTCACAGAGGCAAGGTAGCGTAGCAGAACTCAAATGTATTCTACAGTTCTCCTCACATGACCGTAAAACCGTTGAATCAGCATCCTGAGGAAGAAAAACTAAAAAGCTAGAGTTCAGTTACGTTGCCCAATCTTACTGTACTTCGACTTTTTTTTTTTTTCGCTTTTATAGGGGTAGTATTCTTACGTCATCATAAAATAATGAAAGTCACTTATGCGCTAAACCTCAAAGTTTTTCCGAAATATTTGTTGCTGATTAAATAGAGGAGTAATGTTTTTAGTACTTAAATTTATTATAAAGTTAATTGCTTAATTACAAAGCGATAAGTAGTTATCTAGAATTTAAGTTTTATGCAACAACAAAAATAAGTTATATGATATCCTTATTTCCTCAATTAATTGGAACAAAAGTACCGTATGTGCCATTAGTGGAACATCGGGCAGTAAAAGGTTAAGATTAAATAGTTGCGTCGTTTGAACTTTGTTTAAATAGTTGCGTTGTTCGAACTTGTTCAGCGGTAGAGTCAAGACAAAAAACACTTTTTGGTTTAATTAGCCTACATTAGAGCCAGGGAGTGAGGATAATAAGGAGTAGGATTATAATACGGACTATTGCAAGTCATACCAAAAGACTTTGAAAAAATGGTATTCACAGCTTTCTTGCTTGGCGCTTAGCATTGAAGGGAGTGTGAAGATTCCTGATTAATGTGGTAAACAGACAGGTGGCAGCTTGACTGGAAGACCGCAAGGTCACTTCACTGTCTCCTGGCCAAGACAACTTCGCTAATATACAAGCTGAATCGAATCTAGCCAATTTTTTGTTCCACTAGCTCGCACCGACAGATCGGTGAGAGCATAGCGATCCGCTGCTGTCCTGAATGAGGCCTCTGGCCACATTCCAGGGTATGGTCTGATGGTTGGATACAGTCTGCGGGCCGGTCAAAATCCCTTTACGAGCCGTATGTTGCCCATGCCTGGATTGGAACAACTGCAAAAACGAAGTGAAAAACGTCAAATCATGGGTGGTTTTTGTCACCCCGGTTTTGGTCGTACAGCTCGGGGTGATTAAAACCACCTTAAGATTTACCCGCAAGTGCTGCATTATCCAAAAATAAACTACCATTTATTTTATAATGGTCAATAAAAAAAAATTAAGTAAAAAACAACAGGATAACTAAAAGAAAAGTTTATGGTACTTATCAAAGTTTCCAAAGGCAAAATTTGTTGAAAATATTTCGAACTTGAGAAAGCTACTTCAGACGAACTTTTGCCCAGAACAAAATGTTTACAGAACAACCATATTTGCACAGAGTAATCTATTAGATCTGTTTTCCAGGTTAAAACCTAAAAATTACACAATTGCAAAAGATATAAAGCTTACCTTCAATTTGAAAAGTAGGTAAAAGTTATTCTGACAGGAGGTTTTTGTCACCCCAGGTGGTATTTGTCTTCCCGGTTTGCGATAGCATTTTTGTCGGTGATAAACCGAGTATCGTTGGATTGATAATTTTATTTTTGCTTCCACTGACGATAAAAACGACTCAATCGTCATACATTAGACCTCTCCGGTGATTTTAAATTGCCACTTGTTAGAAATCAACCCAACAGCGATTTCTCATAGTGAAGCATTTTTTCAAGAATGGGACAATGAAGCTTGGGTGGGTGGGTGGGAGTTGCACCACAAGTTTGAGATTAACCCATCACGCGTGGCTGCTAACAATTTGTTGTATGCTACTTGCGCGTCACTGCGAGGATTTGTTGATAATGCTGCTGCTAATCAAGCCTAGCAGCATACTGTTAGAACATTACGTTGCTGGTGTTAGTCATGAGCTCACAATTTTGTTCTTCCTCGCTATGGTTCTTTTTATGACAATAAGTTCAGCAGCACTATCCGAAACAAGCCATCATCAACGCCTTCTACTTCCTTGATGCTAACGTAGTTTCTGATAACTTAAGCCGAATGCACACAGCGCGCGGTTACGGGCCGGCTTGGAGATTTCCCGTAAGTGACGTCATCAAGTTGTAACGTCATTTTGCTCCCCCACTTTTTTGATCCTGGCGGCACCACTGCTCTGTGCAATGCCGGTTTGCCAGTCCCACCCCTGCCTTAAATAGTTCATTACCTAGAACGCGTTCCGGTACTGAGTACATTCGATCTAAACGCGCTATTTTTTTAATTTGAGTTTTGATGAAACGCATAGTGAAAATTGTGTCTTTTAGTAGCTTATTTCTTGAATTAAAATAGCCTGTCAAATATCTTGATGATTTCTATGTAGGTTTACTCTATACCTTAGCTGCGGAGGTGGTGTATTACAAACTTTAGCCTTCGCTGCATCGCCGTTAATTGTTTTGGCAAACTTTTAATAGTTTACTTGAGAAGAGGCGAGCAACCAGAATTTTCTTCAGGGGGGCTATCGCTGCCTGAGAAAGACCTTTTTTTTTTCGTAATCATTTAAAACAATTATCTTCTGAGCATAATGCTTGTAACTTCTTGCTAGCTTCAATAAAAAACATGCAGCCAAAATAATTGGAAAACATTTTTTATTCCTTGACATTTCAAGATGTTACTCATCCCATTGTCAAAAGTAAAATGAGCAAGAGAGCATCTTGCAATATTCAAACAAAAAAAATGCATTTACAATTATTACATCAAGATGAACATGGTCTTATTCTTAGATAAATTAAATAATGACACCGCCTCATTGAAGATCGAGAACTCAATAGGATCGATCACTCAATAGATGTCAAATACTTGAAATAACATTGAAAGCGTTGCCTAGGTATCTACTTCACATTGACTTGAAGGTAGGATCATATATGCCAACTTCCAGGTTACCCAGTCTGCTAAGAGGCTCACATCTAAAGTTACTCAGGTTGATATGATTTGGGCAAACGACTTGGAGAAAAGCCACAAATAAACTGGTTAGAGAATTAATTTTCCTAGGCTAGGTCAAAAACACGGTACTCCACTTAAGCAACCCCCACCTCTATCACCCACTAGGTCATCTACCCAATTGCAGCTGCAGACGCGTTTCCACCTTTTTAGGTCTCATCAGTGCTGCAATTGGGTAGATGACCTAGTGGGTGCTAGAGGTGGTCAAAGCAAGAATGGAGTACCATCACTTATAATATCACTTGATCTGCGAAGTGGAAGGTCGAACTGTCGCACCACCACATCAAACACAAGTGAGGTCGCTGTTGTTAGCGAGTTGCAAGTTTGCTACACATTTCTCAAAAATACTCTATGCTGGTACGAGTGTCTGGCGTATTGGGTGCCGGAAAGGTTTAGCGGGTTTCATGTTCAATCAAGACATAAAAAAAATCTTGGCACTTTAAATCGTTATCGCTTTCTGATACGTAAGCGACAAGGGTTTAGCAACCAGTGGGTGTTACTTATTCTGTCCACATGTCCAGTTTAAGTGGTTCCAAAAGCGCACTGGCGTCCAGCACCACAATTAAATTTTTGATGTCGTAATTATAGCTTGTGACTGCGGTGTGACATCAAAAATGTGGTGGTGATGCAGCAAACCCTATTAAACTGGACATGTAGACATGGTTTCGTTATTTTTTTCAGTAAGCTTGTCCTACTTAAATTATCTATTGCCTTGTGTGAAATTTTATCCCCAATCGGTGCAGAAACGTTCGGTTAAATTGATGAAAGAGTGCTGCAGTGACGCCCACTATGCTTAGGTATTTGATTATACAAAGTCAAGGCCTGCATTTGAAAAAACAAAACAGCTTTTTGTGACTTAAACATCCAGCCTGCATTTGGTTAAACATTAGACACCGCTGACGATGCGGGAGGTCTGGGGTTCGATTACCGGGCCGATCAAATCGAACGCAATGTCGCAAGGGCGTAGGAAATGGGAGGTTCGGGGGTTAAAACCCCCCTATTGGTTCGGCAACTTGAGTTTTTTATAGCCGGTATCCACCGATCTTCCGTAAGATACGATGATTTTTTATCCCTGCTTCATCTGCGATTGTAGTAACAACACAGCGTAAACCCACTGCCGCTAGCGCCGCTCAATTACGAAGTGTGATTATTGTGTCTCAATATTGTTTACCCCTCCTCCACAATCGCAATCACGAAAAACGTAGGCCGGTACGCATAGCTGTGGTTAGTTAAGAACAACCGGGAGCGGAACCGGAGGGGATGTGGACCCCACCAGCCATTTTTGACAATGTTATTGATAAGGAAGAGTACAATTTTTCTATAAATTTCGACCTCTTCGATGAGAATAATCGTTACGCCTTGAGCAAGCATAACTTAAGATGGGCGAACAGAATGCGTCATATTCGATGAAGGATCAGAATTAGGGGCTAAAAATTTAAACAAAATTTGTTTTATGGCCATTACAGTGCAAAATATTTCGGGAGCATGTCCCCGGACCCCCTAGAGCTGTTTTTGTTCCTCGATTTGCTTCAAAGTGACTCTGCCCGAAAACCCTAGGGTAAAGTGGTGCAAGACGCCCACTCGGGGTAATACACCCACGAGCTGTTTCTGAGCAACCACGTCATAATGACTATGAATATACATTGAAAAGGAAAGCCATCCTGTTACTAAACATCTTCAAGAAATTAGGTAGCAGGACGTTGGGTACTTTAGTGTTAAAATTATAAAGTTTATTCTAGGTGGCAAAATCATAATATTTTAAAAATTTTAGGTAAGGGTCAGCAAAATAGTTGATTGATTCTAGCGAAAAGAAATTGTTAGAATTGCACAAAGATTGTTTAAAAATAAATGGTTTGGAGATTTTGCGTAAAACACCACCGATGGGCGTTCTAGAATTTTGGGGTGGGCGTATTACCCTACTCCATGGCGTAAAACGCCCAATTTGAGTTTTTTTTTTTAATCTTAATAAATTAGACAGAGCGCAAATTTTTTCAAAAATGGCTGTTGGAATAGATAGCCCTGAACCCTAAGATCAACCAAAACGAAAATTGGAATAAAAAACCTTTTATTCTGGGAGAAAGAGCAAAAGTCGCTTAAAGTGGGCTCGCTATCCCACCTTACCCTACCCTGAAAAAATGTCAAAATCAAAATTTTGTCCCCCCCCCAAAAAAAAAAAAAAATTCTAAAACGGCCCTGACATAAAACGTTTTTAAAGAGCATATTTACGACCATTTCCCAGTCTAAACGTTTATTTAGCGTCTTCGTATTTGGTTTACATTCAACCTATTTATTACTGCATCTCCCCCACCAAAGTATTGTGGATCCGCTCCTGAGAACAACAGCTACTGTTGTACATACTACAAAGCTTTAGGTTTTGTATTTTATGACCTACTGTAATTGTTGAAAGTTTTAGTTAGTAGTTACCATGGTTAACGATGGTAAAGTCGCAAAAGACTTCCACCCTAACGGTTATACTGTGCTAGGAGGAGGAGATTACACGTTGGCTGATTCAAATTCACTATAATGAGTAACTGTTTGCGCGTTTACCAAGCGTACCGGTGGTGAAGATAAACGTCCTCAATACGCAAAAACGTTAGGATTTTTGGCCCCCTCAGTAGGTCCTATTGGTTAGCTTGAACATCGTTCTTCTGATTTAGCTTGTAGATATTAATTCAAAGTCCACGACACGAGGTTTTAGTGTGACGGAGAACTAAACTAATATATGGGACATGGCCAGAAGTTTCTAATTATTATTCGCTCAATTCTCATTTCAGAAGTAATTGTCATTTATCTACGAAACATTTCCTGATACCGGTAACCTTACAGTTAGCGACATACTGCAATATTTATTAATACAGCTCCCGCTCTTCACTTACGAAAGTGTAAATCTCTGCTTTGCGCACTGCGCAACCGCGTCATAAGTGAAAGCATTGAAGTTAAAATCCAGGTTAGTATTTCAACCCCCCATTAAAAATTTCTGCCTAGCCTACGCCACTGCAGTGTCGCCAAAGACTTTTTTCGAAGCTGATTTGCCCTGTCGCCAATCCGCGTGGATGGGCTTCGCATTGTTCGCAACTCGTTACACGCTTCTGCGCAGTAATGCGAGTATAACGCAGAATTTTTTTTTTGTTTTGTAAGCCAGAGTAAGCTTTTAAGGCTTGATTCTTTTGGTTTGATTTTGTTAAAGCCAGGCCGACGGAAGTTGAAGCTGCAAACGCCAGCTTTAAATTGCATAAGACGTACGTACTTTCTATGAGTACCGTTGTAGTGTTTCCTGTACGACTCCGTGTTGAAATAAAAAGTCGCATTAACTTTTAAGTGATATGCGCTTCGTACTTGCGATTTTTTCTCGCTTTGACGTTGTGTTGCGCTTTTAGATTTTTCTATTTTGTGCAAATCGATTTAGATTCTTTTGAGGTGAGCTGCACTTTCCTTATCTTAATCGTCATTATATACCGTATACACTTTTTATTGGTAATACTTTGATCTCGAGTTGAATTTAGAATAAATAGCGGTCGGGAATGTATGTTTTTGGATGTGATCAAGCTTTTGGTTTTTTAGTCTTTTTGACTTGGCTCTCAATTGCCTTTGACTTTTACAGCATGTTTCCATCTAATCGTCTATTTGCGTTATGGCTAGCTCATACCTCTTCATATGTAAGAATCATAGCGACTTTCACTCATTTAACAAGATATTTTAATTTAGATTGGTTTTATGTTTGTTATGTGTAGTTGTACAAGTTTTTCGTTGCTGTTGTCATTTTTTTCGTAAAGTGGACTTCAATGCTGGTCATACTGCACGTTACCAAACACAACACTAGCATCTTGGAATTCCACTCTGGCTTTGCAAATCGACCATCTTACCCCATTTTTGCTTGGATCTTTTGGGAACCAAGTTAGCGGCCGGGCCAGCATCCTGTGTTATGATTCCCACACTATATGCAAGCCATACGTATCGAGGGAGCTATTTTTTTATTCGTTTTTACCCAATACTCTCAGCCAGTTCGCTCCACAATTTCGAGGTTAGTGGATGAAAACTCAGCTTTATTGTGTTAGAATACGGCAATAATGTTAATGCGATTTTTATTGCTTATGACTCAACTTAACTGACGAAAGAAAACGCAGTTAAAAAAAAGTCAACGCCAAAATTGTATTGAGATGTTTACTGGAAATACGAATGACATTAAAGATTGCTTTTTTGTATTCGCCAGCAGATGTGGAGCTGTTAATGACGGTCTATTTGCTGACGAATTACATATGAATTTTGTAAAACCTGACTGTCTGTTTCACCCAAAAGGGATCATCAGGGACCCCTAATGATCCCTTTTGGGTGAAACAGACTGTCGGGTTTTACATGCATTTTAACTGTGGTGAAATTATATACTTGCTTTAACTGAACCTAGTCATCGCACACTTTTGGAAGTACTGATTTTATAAAACTGTTATTTATGAATTTTATAATCTGCATAGCATTTTGCTTTTGTTTACCAGATATTATTCGGATTTAGGATGCTTGCTATGCAATTAACTAAAGGCAATAGAGCAGTAGGTAATTTTTTCTCATCATTCAATAGGCTTTATGCTTTACGACACATTCAATAGACATTTATCACGTTCTCATATCCATTTTCCGTGGTCCAACGGCCCATGGGCTTATAGAATTATGTTTTAAGGTTTTGTCACTAACATTAAAAAAGTAATTATAACATCAGAAGTAGAATTATGATGCTAGTTGCCCAAGAGCCTTAGGTTCACGATAACGGATATTAGGAAGAGTATTACTTATATTCCTGAGTAAAAATTTGCAAAAAAAGCATTTTATGCATAATTAATGTCTTCACCTACACTTAAGCTGGTTATATCGGCTGTTTGTGTAAAAGTAAATAACAAATTTCTTCATCGCACAAGTACTTGAACTTTGTACTTTTAGGCGTCGTGAATGTTTCGTTGATTGAAACACCTGGCACTCGTCAACTACTTACATACGCTTTACCCAGTACTTTGCTCAATCCGGACTCACGCGAAATCGCGTCTCTCATCGAACAACCCAACCCACACTCGAAGCGATGCGTCCGTGATTTTGGAAAAACTCATGTCATGTAAGTTAAAGTATATTTTGACAAGGCTTTATGACTTTTTGGCATACTTTGGGTTAATGAGACGAAGCAAAATCAATACCATTCTTAAAATGCTTTTTACCTATTTCGACATTGTATTAGGACGTTTAATAAAAAAAGAATAGAGTAGCACTTTAACGTTTTGTAATGTTCAACTGGGCCATTGCTTTTTGGTTTTGGTCCCTACATTTCCTATATCTTCCGCTAGCTGTAGTGTACATGCGATACCTTTATTGAAGTCGAGACGTTGTTCCGAACCTAATCTACCAAATGTAAAACAAACAACGGATAATTAGGTATTTGGAAGCTGACAACTTTTGCCAACTAACCTGATACCAGCAGGTCAGATCAATTGAGTGCCTGGTTTAGCTTCCGTTCAGATCATACTCGTTTATGTTTCACCGTGTATTACCTCATCTTACATTGTATTGAAAAAGTTAGTATGATTAATTGATTATGTAGGTAATTTTTGTTGCACCACTACCGACATGATCAAAAAACGAATGCCGCGCAATTTTTACCCTGGTTTTGGCAGCGTACGCGCAAAATTTGTTATTGTGCGCAATAAGAGTTGTTTTTTCGAGTTGATGTGCAGCAAGATTACAAAGTTTTTACAGATATCCTTCTAGTCTGCGTTCACTTACTTCACTTCAAAGAGTCAGCGATACCACAGCACAATCTGCTGACGACGTCATCAACAGTCTTTCGAACAATTTATCCGTGAATTTATCGCTCCATTCCGAATCCTTTTTACGTAATGAATGCGAGCAACTGGAAACGAGACTGGAATCCTTCGGTTTGGTAAATCCGTGGAATTCGAAAGTTTTAGAAGATGCATGGTGTAGAATAAGATCTCATTCTAATGTTAGTATCAGACCAATATCTATGGTAGTTTGTAACAAACTAATGATAATAATTTGATACTTTATTTTGTTTTCATAAGCCTGTCTCGAAACTACTTTGCATAACACCGGACTCCTCTTTGGAGTTATGACTACTCTCAAGTTTTCTGGTTGCATTTTGCTTTCGTAAGTCATTGGTTATCAAAAACATCACCCAAGCATAGCTATTACTCGTAAGGAATGTTATTCAAGGGCGCAGCAATAGCGAATGAGGTGATTTAACCGATGACCCTGTGATAATGGTTGTAAAAACAACACTTTTGCTCTACAAAAACGAGCGTGGAAATGATGGCAGCTTTTTTTTTTTTTTTTCTAAGCCACGTAATTGTAGCTTTGGTTTTTATGTTAGTGAATTACATGCATCGTAGAAGATGGCCTGACTACGCATCGAACCCGCGAGTCTAGTTCCGGAGCCCAATGCACCAACCACTCGGCCAACTCCATGTGCTGCTTGTCTAGAGCATTTTTTTGTCGCTTCGCGTTGGTATTCAGACTCGATCTGCTGGGCAGCTATACTGCCATCACCGGCGCGGCCAGGGGGGATTAGGGGGACCAGTCCCTCCCTTTTCAAAGCACACAATACAAAAATATATATCAAACAATGGATTCACCATATACAATACTTTTTAACGTGAGCATTGATTAAATTGCCGGAAAAGTAGAGGTAGGGAAATAATTTGTGGATTGATCAATTTTATCATAATGATTACGCTTTCCGCAAGTAAACATGGGTTGTAATGAGAATAATCAAGGGCGTTAAAAGGCGCTTTTTTTCAGCCCCCCTTGGAACGTTTGAGCCCTTTTTTCAAAGTTTATCACTATACCCTACTGCACTTGCACGATAACTCATCGAGAGATGTGTTATTCGTTTCTCTTTCTAATTTTGTAATGCTGTTTCTGTTCTATATTTCTAAAATATGAAGCTGTGTTTTTGTTACCAAGCCTCAACGAATTATGTTTGTTGGCCTAGTTTTTCATAGATAAGTCAAACATGTATACCGTGGGCTTATTGTACATAGATATGGCCTTTAGTAGCAGTTTAATGCGAACCCGAAGATCTTTCCCTATTTACTTGGCAAAAAATGGTTTGATTCAATATTCAGGGAGTTTTCACTTTTTGATGGCTATTTTACATTGATATCTCTAGGATTCCAGCTTAAAGCAGCAATTACTACACACGCCACATAAGGACAATGCTAATTCTTCAGCAATGCACTTACTTCTTTTAAGAACAGGTTGCTATTTACTCAATTCGCGACGTAAAATATGTAGATGAAAAAAAAAAAAACAACAAGCTAGCACGTTGATACTGTTAAGTGTCGTCCTGGCTATTGTGTTTGTGCTGCAGGAAAGCTTGAGTTTAATCAGCAGTCTTTCAACCAGTGGCGTGCACTGCTGGTGGGGCGCTGGGTTGAGCACAATGTAAACTTTAATATTTTTTGACAAAAACACGTTTTATCTGGTATAAAAGTACCCTGCCCTTCAAGTATCAGCGATCAGTGCGTGGCAAGGTAAGGCGAAAAGCAGATAGCTACTAGTTTTTTGTTGATCGTGTCTACCCAGATAGCATACAAAACGTTTTTTTAACGTTGACATTTGGTTGATACCGTTGATTTATGGCAGGGGTGACGAACCTATTTGCTGTCGCGGGCCACTTTGTTACTTACCAATAAATAAGCGGGCCGCATAACTTTTTAGTCATAAACAGTGGCGTAGCGAGAAATTTTAAAAGGGGGAAGCCATAATTTTCATATTTCTTTAAAGCGTTTTTTTTTTTCGGCAGAACAGATTTGAAAATGATTGAGAAACAAGAAAAGTTTTGGAGGGTCCGGTGGCAAGCTCTCTCGGAAAATTTTTGAAAATTTACATGCTGTAATGGCTATTTGTAGTGCTTTTTGAATAATCCTCAGGCAAATTTTGTTTAAATTTTTTGACCCTGATTCTGAGTGCTTTGCCAAATATGATGCATTTGGCGCGCACATTTTCGATTATGCGTGCTTAAGGCGTGAGGCTTATCGCTCTCGAAGAGGTTCGAAGTTATGGAAAAATTGTATACATCAAAAACTATTTTGAAAATGGCTGGTGGGAGGATGCATACCTCTCATCCTAACCCTTGGATTAGCCACTGGCTATAAGCTACAGAAACCATCAAAAGAGTCTGGCATGTTTCAGTCACTTGGCACCATTAGTTTTGTTCTTTTTTTACTAAAAGGCAGAGTCAAAAAGGGGGAAGGATGGCACAATGGCCCCCCTCTGAATACGCTCCTGGTCATAAACATATCGGATATCGGTCCAATCTTTTTGAAATACTCTTTTTTCATCTACAATATCTCGTTTTTTCGCTGAAGACAAGCGGCTAATGAAATATTGATTAAAAAACAGAATAACAAATACCTTAAGAAAGCAGTAAAATTTGCATATGATAAATGGTACTGCCACCTCACCAATTCATTTCCGCAAACTCACATAATTCCTACTACTGTAAAGCAAGCTAAGCTCTCGCTCGAATAGTTACTCGTAAACTGGTGCACTATGCTGAAGCTGCAACGGACTCGAGTTATGTTATTATTATTTCACAACAATGGATGAACTGCTGAATCCTGAAACAGATGACTTGTATTGAGCGTTTATATAACTACTGTGTGATACGCGCTTGATTATATCAGGGTTTCAGCTTTTAGTATCGCATCGCAAAGATTAGACGGGGAAAAAAATGTTTAAAAGTAGTGGTCTCGCCAAAATGTTTGCGGGCCGCATGCGGCCCGCGGGCCGCATGTTCGTCACCTCTGATTTATGGTTACGGTTTAAATGAAAACGTTACTTTAACGTTGTTTCACAGTTCAAAATGTTTGCATGGTTTGCTAGTTTTTACGTCAATGTTTTTAAAACGTTGAAATGCTAACCTCAAAACAATTATTGACATTTAAACGTCATATACAACGTTAAATTAACATATACAACGTTAAATTAACGTTAAAACAGATGAGCAAACAAACCAAAAACCAACGTTGGCATTTTAACGTTGAATCTACGTAACGGTGAACCTTAAACTAACGTCAAAAAAACGTTTCTGTGTTATCTGGGATGCTGTTGCTGCAATGCTTGCTCCTGATTTGGCAAAAACGCGCTTTGATGGTGTGTAGCGGTTTTCTATTAACATAAGACAAATGCATTAATGGTAAAGCAAAGGAAAAATAAATACATAAGTGCGCGCAAACTGAGGTGGATTCATAATATCTAGGAGAAATAAAGTATATAAGCATGTACAAGAAATATAAAAACAAATAACAAACACTGCAAAACTACCGCAAAGGAAATAAACTAATTTATCGGTAATAAACACAGGTTACGTAAAATTACGTAAAGAAAAAAGAGTGTTAATAAATAATTATAATTTTTTCATAAAGTGACTTATACAAAATAAAGAAACGTGAGACTTACTGACTGTTTTTTGACACAGGAGCAACAACTTCACAACAGCTCGTAACAGTAACTAATATTAATGATATTGCTACAACTAGCACAGACATACGCAACAATATCTGTAACTTATTCAAGTAGAATCAATCTTTCAACTTCAATAACAGTTGTATATATGGTATTTTAAAATACATCTTTATAGTTCTTTACACAGTGGAAACCTAACAGCTTCAAACAGTCTGCTAAATTAAGAATAAAATTGTTGACTCTACTGCAAAATAATATTATTTGCTTACTCTGAAATTACGTCCGGCCGATACAACGGCGACTTCAAACTGACACTTAAAACATGTAGAACACTATTAGGTGAACTGATTATCAAAGAAACATCGAGAATCGGCCTGTGGTCGATAGCCATTAACTTAAAATAAATAAATAAAGATCACGTGAATAGTTTAAAGAAAAGATTCAGTGCCGATTGCAGAGATAACAACGGCGATTAGAAATTAGGAGATGATTCAAATTAAGACGACTTCTCTACAGGCACGCCACGCAATACAAATAGGTTCATCAAAAAGTTGCGACTCGATTCCATAGCTTAGTTTTTGCTGGAAGTCCTAATCAGAGGTTTAAGTTCAATTCTACCTCACGACTTGCCGTAGCAGATCCTTCTGGTTAATTTTGATAACTTGAACCGCCGGAGGTTGGTGCTAGAAGTTTGGTCCATTTTTTTTTTTATCCGCTCCTAACTCACTTTGTGCCGTAGCTTTTTGTTTGAAAGATGTTTTTCTGTTATAACTTGCAAATAAACTTTTCCAAAATCGAACCACTTCAATACTAACAAGTCTGACAAGCACACATAATTCGAAAATGTGGCCAGCAGAAATGCTCCATATTTGGTGAAGTACTCGGAATTAGAAGCAAAAATTTAAACAAAAAATTGCTTTAAGCGTTGTTCAAAAAGCACTAAGCCTGCAATTACGACATGTAAATTTTTAAAAATTGTTCAAGGGGCATGTCCCCTTACTCTCGTAGAGTGGTAATTCTTTGTAAGTTTTGATAAGGTCTACGTTCGTATGGTAATACATAGATTTCATCCCCTTTCTCAAAGATACTTTCAACGCCACTGAGAATAATGCTGCTGTATCGATAACCTGCCATAATGTATTGCCATTGCTTTGAACAGACTGCCCTCAATACGTCATGTTAAACGAACGCAACAAATAATTCAAGATCGGATATTCAATGAAAAAAATTGCCCCCCCTCCCCTTTTTTTTATTTCTGGCTCCGCCGGTGACTGCCATCGCCGCTGCTAGTCTTGAGATCCCCAAGCAATGTTTTTTCGTTGTACGTCAATGCACTGTGGAAGTACGAGGTACGAGTAACTTTTGAGTTCAACAGCAAGAAGAAATTAAATCTCTGGTGATTTGAGCTACTGTAATTTGAGACTGAAAATTAATCAGTAAAATTATTTCAGGGCGGTCAACAAAAAATGGAATCACGAGAAGTAAAGCCGAAGATTAAACGCTTTTTGCTGCTTGAAAATGTTACCTCACCCTACCATTATCCGTGCGTGCTTGATCTCAAAATGGGAACTCGGGTTAGGCAAAACCCCTCCATGGCAAAGCTAGCTCGTCATGTCACAGCTATAGAGTTGGGGGCGCGGCTAAGTGGAATGCAAGTACGTTTTTGTAATATCTAAACGACCGTGAAGATGCGTTGGTCGATGCGCCACAGGCAACAAACGACAATTTCTTGTCGCACCTTGTTTATTTTATTTTGGTGTTTAGCGATCACACGAAACTTTCTACATTCATGTACTGTACATTGTATTATTTGTCGCGTATCGTCTTTCAATTTCCCCATCGTCAATACGAAAGAATACGATAGGATGGAAAGCATATTTAATCTGTACAAGAAAAGGGAAGAAGCAACAAAACGATAAACGTTATACCATGTAGATCAAAAATCAAGAGTAGGCATTGTTGCAATGCTCAAGTTGAGAGTAAACATTCGATTTTCGAAAAAAGGGAACAGAAGTGAATGAAAGACAATACAAAACCACACCGCGGTTTGAATGACTTTAGAACGGAAAAACTGGGCTATTATTTTTGGCCTAGTAATATTAAGGACTGAAAGCATGCATTCCTTCTGGCGCTAGCGAAAAGTGTGAAACATTAAGCGTTTAGAAGCTCTATGTTTTGAGCCTTTGTTGATTTAATGGTCCCAAACTTATAAAAATCGATAATTCAATCGACCTCTTATATTGTGAATTTAAATCACTGCAATTTACCTATTATAGTTGATTGAATAAGGGTGTCACAGCCTTCAGCACTGTTTTTGATCTGTTTTTTTATGCCGCATTTGTTTAGATTTATCATCCTTCTAGAAAAGAGTTTTCTTACGTAAACAAATACTGTGGCCATGATTTAAACGTGGACGGGTTTGAAGCGAAATTAGTGGAATTTTTTTCGAGAGGAAAAACCCAGCGGTCAAAGTGAGACAATTTAAATTTATTCTGTTGCAATTGTATTGTATTGTATTTAGTTGCATATTTATTCTCCTATCACGAGAAAGCGATCAAAGCGTTATAACGAGCTCGCTTAGGAGTTGCCCGCCAATTTTCTACCACTCTTAAGATGGAATCCCGTTGAGTGCCTTTCCCAACGGCACAACAAGTAAGCTTGCCAGCATGTTCTCCTTACTGTCCCGTTGATGCTGAGCGTCAAGCAGAGACGCTAAGAATACCAATTTTATAGTCATTGGTGTGACCAATCTGCATATCCAGAAGCGGACGCTCTTGCCACTCACCCATATGAGCTGTCAAACCAATAGGAACATTTATTCCATTCAATTGCACTTCAAAGGAAAATTTGCGTTCAATACCTGGTCGAATCAGTTTTATGTCGACTGAGATACTGATAAAATGAATATTTTTGAGGAAAAGGCGGTTTCGATTTGATGATCAGTAAATCTATTTTAGGTTGTATTTGCAGTTTTTAAAAAATATCTGTAGTCACTCGCTTTTCTCAGCTCTGATTGGCTGGCTAATCTCACCGATCACAGTCGTCATTTATTTCTTGAATCTTTTTTTTTTCTGACGCAAAATTGTATCCACTTGACATCGCATTTTTAGGCTTCTCAAGGCAAATAAATGCTTGCTCTAAGAATTAAAATTATAAGTAACCAGAAATAAATTCTGCTTTTTTTCTATTATTTTTAGTCTCTGTGACATTTTTTCCAGAATCCAGTCCTTTGGTGAGGGTGATGACGTCACTGTACCCAACAACAAAAGCTGTGTTGATGTTAAGTTGGTTAAAAGCGCAATAACAAAGCTGATGCTACTGCGCCAAGCCATATCTGCCCTTGATGCGTTCCGCTTCTACTCTTGTTCCTTGTTACTTATATATGAGGGGGATGACGTTCCTTTGTGTGATGTTCCCGATGAAGAAGTTACTACTCCAGCCGTTTTCAGCATAGATAAAGGTGATATTAAATCACGTCACAATGATGTCACAAATCCTATATGTTTAGCATTATCAAAATCAGTCAGTTTATCAAATTCGCCTCGTCCTGCTATGCGCTCGACATCACATGCGCATGGTAGTCCTGCGCTTTCTCAAGAGATACCAACCGTCGTAAATAGCAGCGATAATCCCAGTGAAGCGAAGCATGAAAAAGTGGATGTGCTAAAAATTGGTGCTGGAGGTGATACAAAAAAAGTGGAAAGATCAACAGAATGTATAAGTAACGCAAGTTCAGAAAATGAAAAGGACGAATCCCAATCTACGAACAAAAATCTTCTTCCGCATACTGCGAGGAAACAGAAAAAAAGCCCGCGAAATGATGTGGAAATCCGTCTCATTGACTTCGCACATTTTTGTTCCCAGGACCCGACTATCCACCCTGGTCCAGATGGTGGTTTTTTGTACGGCATTGACAAACTACTCGAGTTACTGAGATCTATGTTATAACATGTAAATCAGTCTTGTTAGAGGCTT